>OX454272.1:18093927-18693927 GCA_949715065.1 Periphyllus acericola | reverse complement strand
ATTCAAATTTAATTTACAAACAAAACTTTACAATAAACGAAAGAAAGAATCACTTGCACACACATAAATGTATATTCCGTATCTATAAACCGGTTTCGCCAGCGTTATGGTAATTAATTATTATTATTAATATTATTATCTTTCATTATTTTTGCTGTCAGTGTCGAATTACTCTTCGTGAGCGTATGACATTAAGTACATTTTATAATAACACTATTTTACAGTCCACATATGATTACACGTTTTATACTCGTATACAAAAATATTATTCGCGAGAGAACATTTCCTTTTTCTTCACTCTTCAACATGGTCCAACGAGCCGGGTGTAAAATAGTTCGTGTTATAAAAAGTGTCATAAGTCACATTAAGCTCAATGTATACGCTATTGTTTATTATAAGTAAATAATTATATTTTCGTTTGGTGAGCTCAAGTTGATTTATTTTGTGCTTTTGATCGTTTTCCGTCCGATCGTGCGCGATTTGCATCACTGTACACTAGAACTCCGAGTGTGCAACGACTGCTGCAGTTACGATGGTAATAGCCCATACCAGGGGTGGCAAACCTTTTAAACACTACGTGCCAAAAATTACGTTTTATTTTTGCTCGAGCGTGCCATGAAAAATAAATTGTTATATTCATTATTGTAAAAAAAAAAAAATTATCGTTATTTGACTGTATAATAATGTATTAGTATAAAAAAGGTTGGTTTAAGTACATACAATTATATTATGATAACTTTGTTAATTTTTTTTTTTTATGTGATTTTTGTTGTTGAATAGTTGATGCCAATTCGTTGATATCTGGCTTATAATTAGTAACTTTGAATAAAGTACATGCTGCACTGCATTCATCAGTTAGTCGGTTTCAGATTTTATAAAATTAATTTCTAAAAATAGTGACTCCCATGAATATGTTGAAGAAAAAATAGACTAAACTGCTAATGCTACTATTTTTAAAGTGGCAAAATCTTTTGGAATTTCATTCCATATATTCAAAATCTTGTTCCCCATGTTTACGATCAATTTGCCTATCACGCTGAATTTCTTCTAATTCATTTCTCGGAATAACGAATTTTTTTTTTTCCAAAAATATTTTAGTTTTTCGCGTGCCATGGATTTGCCATCCCTGGCCTATACCGTAACGCGCATCTCGAGGCGTACACGCGGCCAAAGTGGCGACGGACGCACGGTGTATATTATTATAAATCGCAGTTGGCGTGGACGAAAAGCACGTATCCGCGTGTGTACGGGAACACATACAAACACCATAAATTTGCCGGGTGGTGGCGTGCAGAGCGTATGTGTATAGTGGCTACGGTTCTCCTCCCGCTGCTGCTGCTGATGCTGCCGGTGACATTAATCTCGCGGACGTCGTGTCTTTTTAGCACGCTAATAAACCCCCGAGCGGGCATCACGCGCGCGCGGCCCGCCCCCAGCACGAGGGTTGCGGGGTCACGGTGCCGGGGAAAGGATGTTGGAAGGAAAAAAAAAAAATTGTTTATCATTATTGTACACGGCGACGGCATCAATTTTACGGGCCAGAGATCTCTGCCCACACGGCCATTGTTGTGCGTGTCGTCCGCGGACGTTATTATTAATCACTGCCGCGCGTGTACACACCCTGGTCGTACGTACTTGCCCGTGTGTATATATACGTATATAGGGGTGAAGGACACTGGCACATCAGCGGCAGCGTAGCCGTAGTACACGACCGTTAGCGTTTCGAAGCCGTACCATTATATTATTATTATACGTTATTACGTACGCAGGGCTGCGATAGGTGCACGCGCGGCGGACTCGGGCTCGGCAAGGGACGTTATTATTATTGCCGAGGAGCGTGTGCCGCAAGAGGCTTATCACTCCTGTTTGTACCCCGCCCCTAAGTTTTATCAAAGTCCGTCCATCTATCCGTATAATATAATATTATATATAACGTCTGCGCGCGTATTATTATTATTATTATTATTATTGTATATTCGGCGGACGAGCGCACCCGCCGGATTATAATGCAGCAGCACCGTCTCCCCAACGTATTCGTACACATATAAATGTACAGAGTGAGAGAGATGGAGAGAGTGAGTGAGAGACCTCCGCCTCCGCCGAATCGGTTTGCTCATCGCCGTGTGAATCATCCACCGCATATAATACGTGTGCGTGTGTGTAACCACCGCCAATGCTCAACCGACACTACAGCCGTAGCCAATTCGATAAACAACCGTAATACAGTGTATATATATATATTATATATATATGTAAGTTCGTTTCGATTTTTTTGTCATCCCCGAGGAAAAAGGGGAGCAAAAAACTGAAATTGGCGGCCGGTTTTTGTCGTCCGTCGCACGACTACCGGGAGAATATTATTACCATAGCTGATCTGCTGCGCACGGTCTCCGCTGCTGTCTGGTCCGAAGTGCATAAAATCTCGAGTATCTGACGCGTTTCCAAAAACAATTAATAATTATGCTGTGAACAAACGTGTTTTTTTATTTACTGTGAAGTGAATAAACGATGACTTTCCTTCACCGTTCGGCTATTCGTCAGCTCTGCTTATATATGATTTTTATTACAAGTGTCCACGTTACGCGTATGCGAGCGGGCATTTTCTCCTCCAATACATGTTATATACTAAAATTAGTTGAAGAATTAATTTGAAAAATATTGAACCTGATTTGCGCATTGCTGTTTCAAATTGTTCAACTCGAGAAGGAACAGTGTTATAAGTTAAAATTATACATTTAAACGGTCGAAAATCCAAGGGTCAAGTGAGACTTCACGGTAGGGTGAGATATTGTACTGCTGTATTAGTCTTTTGAAATTAAAACCAATGTGGTATTAGCTTATTGCTCCCGAAATCAAGGTTCTGAGTGAAAGAGATCTGGTGTATCAGATTATCTAGAGATATAGTAGTAGAACCAATAGAGTAAGTTTTTTGAATAAAATAATATCGGGTAATCAAAATTCGTTGAAATACGCGATTTCTACAAAATTTTATTTTCTTATAAAATGCTTATAAAATTTGTTTGTTAAAAATTTCATTTTCATATATAATTCTCGAAATCCGTTGAAGTTTTTTGCAATTTTTTCTCTGTTTTCTCAATTCTTAGGAAATTTTTCGAAAAACTCAAAAAATTAAATCCTTTAAGTACCAACTTCACAAAATTTCCAATCAGAAAAGTATCAGGTTTGTAAATTATATTGAAGCAATCCTTCAGATGGAAATCCTCTACAGTCTACACGGACAAAAAAAACTTATCATGATAATCTGATGATTATGAAACTAATATATTTATCGCTTCATTCAGAGTTTATTATATTTATTTATTTCTATGGATTTGCCATGAACATTTATAAAAAAGTTAAAAATTTACTTTCAAATAAATATGGTCGGAAACCGGTGATCTTACCAGCACAATGGAGTATACATAATTTTTGTTTGATGTGAAGGAGGATCCATCGACCAATACACTTGAATAATAAATTATAAAATGTGTTCGTATTTGATATACTTTTTTAAAAACTTTATTTAAAAAAATATACATATATTTAAGTTAAATAACAAAACTTATGGGTACCATTAATTTTATGAAGTTGCTATTTTCTTAACACGCAGTCTTCCTCGAAGTGTTCACCCAACGCTCGCCCGAGCCGTTTCCGAGATTATAATATTATCGTCGTCGCACTCTTAGTATTTACAATGCAGAAATTGCGTCGTACAATGTTTTGTTTTTATCATTCATTCTCTTGGTCGTAAATCGTATTTTATCGGGTACCAACCGTCAATAAGAGCGAAGACGTCCGTGAACTAGCACTTGGTTTCTGTAATAAAAATAATCCACGTGGAGACTCTATACGTTCCATCATTGAACGATAAAGACCAGAGACAAGATGATCCTCACGAGTGTTTACGTAGTGGCGAGAAATTTGAAAATATTTTCAAATAAATTATCTATACTCTATCGATTTCACACGGTGGGAACGCGCGTAACATGTTATTATCCAGAATTATGACGAGTCTGCATGTCACTATAATATTATATTGTACGACGCAATGCATCAAACGTATCACACATTCACGCAGGTATTAAGAAAATTGGATGTTTTGTATGTTAAGCGTATCACTAGAATTGAGAAATAATTCGTGCTCTATATGTATTTTATAATTCTCGTATTTCTTGTAATTTTAGAATACTTAACCAGGAAAGACTCAAAGTCTATACAATGTTCGGAAAGCGAGTTTTTAAAACTTTAAACGATCATAAATCATGCACAATTAATGAATAATGTTGAATAATTATTTAGTAACGGTTGAGCTATAATAATTTTCGTAATTCAGAGCTACGTAAAAAGAAAAAAAATGGTCCCAACTGAAATAAAATCATATTTGAATAATGTAGAAAAGTCATTTATAATTAAGAGAAAATACAATTCTTAAAAGATGAATTCTTACTTATTAATTTTGGTTAGGCAAATAATTAAAATTGAAGATTTAAATATGAATTCAATATAATTAATTCGAATTTATATCAAAATCATAGGTCAAAAACATGCTCATTAAAAGAATTTTTTTCACTGCGAAAAACTTTTAAAAACATTTCTAAACACGTATCATGGTAAGTGTGCAAATGTCAATAGTATCAGCTGTCTGTTAATTATTCTTGAAATTTAATGATGTGGACTATACGTCTATACGTTATATTATAATAAAATAGTTGAACAACATAATTTTACATTTACATAGAAAATATATTATAAAGGCCACAATAGATTACGGTGTTAACAATTAAAACGAGGTGTAAAGTATAGTTGTTTTAAATGTGGTATATAGGTATAATATGACGCAAAACCTATATAATCAAACAAATCGTGTAAATGTTCTATTAAGACCAATAATTTATTGGTATTTTACATTTTATGTTAGGACTAATCGGACAGTTCGGTAAACAATTAATTTGGTATGTACAATTTGTAATAATATTATAATTAATCAGTACTCCTTTTCATTATAGTAAGTTAGAGTTGTATACACGTTTAGAATATCATTACGTGTAGGCGTGTGACGCATAGATCATTCTGAGGTTGTTAGTTCAATTTTTAAATTAAGTACAATCTTGTTTTATTTCATTTCTTTTTACTCGGCTATCTGGTCGGATTATACGTATTGCGGTTACGCACACAAGAGGATAAAAATAAAAAAAAAACAACTGTTACGCCACAGAAGAAAAAAACCAATAATCTTAAGAGCTTGTATACGGCCCTAAAACTAACTATTCCCTTTCTTCTAAGACTCCGTTTAATTTATATCCCGGCTAAAAGAAGACCAATAAAAAAAGGAGTACATTTCAGTTGCAGAAGTCATTCGCTCTCTCCTTTTTATATTATTTAAAAGTATAATTTCAGGGCCGAACTAGAAATAGCTGCGGTGGAAATGTTCCTCCTTTTTTTTTTATTTATCTTCCGTCTTTATCGAACGGGAAACAATTTGAACAACAGAGCTTTTATACCCCCGGGAGCTGCGCGCTCGGCCAATGGGAAAAGGTTTCTTTTATTTTTATTTTTTATTTTTTCCCTCAATGTTTGCTTTTTGCGGTTCGATGAACACGAAAAACCAATGCGAAATATATGTAGATAAACTCGAATATACTGTATTAATACCCGATTAATTATCATATTGTACAGCATCGATATGGCTCGGTCGAAAATAAAAGTAATAATAATATGAAAAAAATTTCATCGGGGTCGAAAGCATTACGTGGAATACATATTTCAGTGTTGAAAGTTTGCTTTTTGAAATATTTATTTGAAAGAAAATGTATTCGGAGTGAATATACGTTAATTAAAACTGAAGCGGTGGCGGCGACTCTCCTCGGGCTCTTAGAAAATCGGTTTAAATTGGAAAAAGAAAAACACCGGAAAAGAAAAACATAAAACACGTTTTACAATGCAAATCGCGTAAAGATCAAAGTTGAAAAATTCCGAATCGGGTCGGTTTTCCTTTTTTTTTTTTTTTAACTATGGCGACTTTGCATATTGGATTATGCCTTTGACGTCGTAGATTTTTTTGCCCCTTCCTCAAGTTTTATTTTTTTATATATACCGCCATCACCTCGGGGACTCATCATAATTATCAACAAAAAAAAAAAAAAGCGACTGCACAAAGAGTCAAGGAGACTTTTGATCAATAAATATGCGGCGTTCTTGATTAGAAAGAAAAAGGAATTTGAATAAAAATCGTGGCCTTATGATGGAAGGAAAAATGTTTTTTTTTCTTTCTTTCTATCGACCAAGTACCCCTTGTGAATAAATTTACGTAAATCAGCTTCGTATATATTAATTTTTGTGTGTATACACTTAATTCCCGGACTTTTTTTCCGCATCAAGGGTTTATTAAAATTTCGAAATCCAGTTTATTATTTACTTTGGAGAGGGAAAAAAACAAATCGCCACGCTTTGCCACGCGGTATTCGCGGTTCGCGGAAATCCTCGCCGGGGCCGCGCGCAAATAAGACGCGTAAATACACACCGCGGAACAGCGCCGAAAATATAACGTAAACACGTGCATATATACGTCTATAGCCGCAGATGGCCTTTAGCTCGGTTTATATTATATACACGGTATCAAAGGCGACCTCCGCGTTCTAGGAACCGCGCTTTGATCGCCTCGCGGCCGCGGAACAACAGGAAACGAGAAATTATCAAACATCACACGGTGCGCTTGTAATATTATTTGACCGCGCCGGTATTCGCTTTTTACACGCGGTAAATATATATAAATTATATTGTTACGACGTGTACACGAGCCGCAGCAGTCTGCGTTTTGTAAAATGGAAATAGGAACGTTGGGCGAGAGAGAGGAAAAAAAACGAGGATGCGGTTTAAAACGAATTTCCGGCTAAAAGCGTTCGCGGACGTACAGACGACCGGACGGGCGCGGACGTGCAGGGCGGGAGAGGGATAGGCAATTTCGCGGAAAATATTCAAATCCTCGGGAAAACCTCTTCGGTGCCGCAGGACGGCCGTCACGCGTACGTGTGCGTACCGGGTACATTGTACACGGGCGAAAACACATACGCGCACACGATAACGGTAATATTTGTTCTGTCGACTCAAAACCGTCTGTCCGAGTGTTTTATTGGGCCGCTTCTCTTTTATTGCGCGAGCGCCGCGGCACACACGTCGACGTACAACACTCGCGAGCGTGGCACGTCGGCGACCCTCGTCACGCCGCCGCCGCCGGCCGCAAGCGTCATACGCCGGGCAACTCGGTTTTGATGGATGAAGATTGATCACCGTTAATGCGAATTCGAGGGCTTTTCCCGAAGACGCGAACGTAATAGATTTTCCTCGTGTGCGACGCGTTAGCACGAATCGTGCGGAGGTGTGCGGCCCGTGCACATATATTATGCTCCGTGCACGGGGAAAGGGTACGCCGGGCGCAAGGGGCGGTAGCGGCGGAGGGAAGACGGACGAGCGGCACCGAAGGACCAATGGCCATCGCCAGAGTCCCGAACGCCACGGGCTCGCACGGGCACAATAATGTTTAGAAAATCGAAAACGGTGAGAACCGGCCGAGGTGCGGCTAAGATTATTGGGACCATTATTGTTCGCGCGGTGCACAAATGAAAAACTATACGTGATAAATCTGCAGTCCAACATCGCACTGCGGGTCGGATAAGAAGATAAAAGTTTTTAAAATACCTATAGATTAACGCGTAGATAACGTATGATAAGAAGAAACAATTTTTGAGACGAATGAGAGACGTTTCGAGGATAAAACGGCATATTAATCGATCCTTTAGCCGTAACCTTATACGTCACAACCAAGACAACTCAAAGTCACTGCAGGCATAAAACACGTTGATGATCGCTTAGGTAATGCGTTTTTATACCTATATCCGAGCAATAGTCGTGGAAATCCAATTAAAAATACAAGACGTTAGTTTAAATATAAAAGCACTAGGGGAAAATCCTGACCTAGCGAGCGTGTACGGGGATAGAAAACTTCCCCTTCACACAAGAACCATTGTGCTGGATGCACTGTGTACAGTAGTACGAAAGTCGGTTTACGTATTATACTCGAACAATATAAATTTGTACGTACGATGAAACAGCGGCGTGCGGTCAATTATACGCGTTCATCGTGTTTTATCAATTATAATGATTATATTGTTTTAAACGCGAAACGTGCGGATAACAAAAACACTGCTTCGTCGGCACAAAAGCGGAAAAAATAATCATATAACAGTATAATTAACAATCGATATATAGTCGCGCTAGTGTGTGTGTGTGTGTGTGTGTGTGTGAGTTTTATACGCACATTGTGTACACACACGTCTGTATGTATAGAGGTACCTAGCACAACACGCGCCGGACGTACACGGATAATGTTTACCGTTATTGGCGAAAAAGGGGTGTGAGGAGGGTTTGGCGCGCACGTACAATATTATGTATTAGCATTGTATACACGGTAGAGCGTTTTTCGGGGGGATGGTTTGATAGTAGGCCGCACGGTTTGATGCTGCTGCCGCTGCTGCAGCGTACACAATGCACATAAGCACACACAGTCACCCGTCGCCGCCGCGTGTGCAGCGTATATACGATGACTTGTACAAACGTGGCCACGTGTCTCGTACACTTAAATCAAAACAAAGTCACGAGCCCCGTGAAATAAGTAATACGGTCTCGTGTACATATATATAACAATAATAATAGCTCACGCACGCACGCATATATGTATATCTGCGTTCGCGTACATTACAAGCCCGCGGTATATATAATACAAGGTCTTGGAGGGAGGGCGGCGTTTGAGGGATGCGGACTCGGTTGACTGACAGCCATCCAGTCGCTGACCCTCTCCCCCACCTCTTACCCATCACTTTTCCGACCCCTTCCGATTAAGAGGGTGATTCCCGGTCCAACGGCGATATTTGTCAGCCCGACGTGTGTACACCTAAGTATGTATCGATGTGCATTTTATATAGGTACACTAAATACGCGTGTCACACGCACAACAATCGAACGTGTACGCGACAACAATGAAAACGATACTACGCCGACGTCGAGGAAAAAATGTGCATGATTGTCCGTGTACTGTTTACGCGAGTCTCCTATATTACTCGGCTGGTGCGTTTGCGATCTATCGTAATACGTGTTTACGTAATAATATAATACAATACTGGTACGCGTATATACGTCTCTCGCGAGTCTAAAGTCAAGAAGTACGTAGGGAATAGGTATGCAATTGTATGTAATCGTCAACAGATTTAAGCGATTTAAAGACCAGGACGACGTGGGAAAAAGAACTGGGCTTTTGTAATTCGACTCAAAATTAAAAGATAAAGATGATATAATATGTTCTCGGCGGAAATAGTCGATCGGCAGTGGTAGAAAACAGTGAAATCGGTTGTTAAAATATTGTTAATTTATACCGTCTTAACCTAACATAACTTAATTTGGACTCTAGATACCATGTGTTTATTCATTTCTATGGTAACTACGATGGTGTTCGATTGTTCGAAGAACGTTTTTGACGGAATAGCCACAGCTAAAAAATTGTCTGCGTAAACGATGTTGCATAAAATAGTTGAATACATATGGTCACAAGAACGATAAATTTTTTTTTTTAAATACGAGCCGTACGCGAGAAAAAAATAAAGATTTTCTTCAAATTGCATGTACGGTCGAAGAAAATACACTTCTTACAGTGATGGGATCAGGGTGAATGTCCATTGTAATGTTGTTATTTTGAATTCGCGGGACGATGAAATCGAGCAGCTGACAAGGAATAAAATCCCCCCCTCACAGCTATGGTTTCATTGAATTTTGATTTGGTAACTTCGTGGCGTCTACGGTCGTTCATTACTATTATACCAGTCTTACGTATTTCGTATGTATATAGCTTTACGATGGAAAACAAAAAAGTTTTTACCCAAGTCACAGCAACCGCGGTTAAGATGTATTATAGGTATACGCGTGTACATGTACAGGTCTCCGATATGACGTGCGCAGAGATGATCGATCGTATGTTGACCCGCATAACAATGTATGGGTAAATTTTTAAGTATATCGACGTCGAAGAATCGTGAAAATCCCGATCTCCGTATAATATATACGTACAGGGTGTGACACGAGGTTTCGACTGCAATCGAATTCGGATCGAAATACATCAAACCGTTGACGGCAGGAGCTATATAATACACAGGAGTGTTGGAAACGTACATACTCCAAAAAAAAAAAAAAAAGTTTTCGATTTATTGTTATCATGTGGGTTATGAATAGGGCTCGGAAGTTATAGAAATTGCATATTGTTCTATGTACTCTCGATTTATAGCAAACAAAGCTAAAAATCCAATGTTAAGTTTAAAAATCGAAAATTTAAAATGCATATTCTGAATATTTTGTCAATTTTAACTAAACAAGTGCATATTTATATTTTTCTCTATTCAAATAATTGTCAGTCCTTTTTAAATTGAAAATCTCAAGGAAATATTGGTGGTTCAATGTAAAAACTTAACAGGTATTTTGAAACATATTTCCGCAGTCGTATTTACAACTCCGCCGCGCGCAGTTTATTTTACCGCTTATTGGTTACCGCTAATTTAATAATTAATATTCAACTCTTTTTTCCCGCTCAACACTCGTTTTCACTGCAGGTTTATGAAACAACGCTGTTCTCGGAGTTGAAAACAAATCGATATTGTGCCATAATAACAAAACATCATGATGTTTGACCCCTATACACATCACCATATTACTTTGTTTGCCCATAAAACAGTTAACCAGAATTTTACGCGTAATACTGAAAACTATTGGCCAAATAGTTTTGTACCGCTATGTAACGTGATTGGCTAAATTTATTGGATTTATTGAAATGCGAATAGCGTATTTTACTGCGTTTTAATACGTTTAATACGTTTAATACGTTTTAATACGTTTTTATAACTCTTTTCGCGTTCTGAACCGTGCATAATTTTAATTCAAAGTGATTTGTCGTCAGTTTAGTTTTAGCGACGGTGGAAATCATAACATAAAATGCTTAAAGTCTGCAGACTGAAATGGATGCGATTATTTTAATTTATGTATTACGATTATATTATTTTTGAAAAAAAACATAACAATTATTAATCGCCCAACAATGACGGAACAAAGGGCTTTGAACTCAGTTAAAATATTGAATTTCAACTCAATTACAATAATTATAGTGTTTAGTCAACAATTATTTATTCTCTTCGAGTTATAACGAACGCATTTCAGAATATTAGCGAATAACAGCAATCGTTTGGTAACTCAACATGTATATATTTTACTTGGTTTTCGTAACCGCACAAAGTTCTATAGAACTATATAAACCACTCACATACATTAACTTCTAACCTTACTCCCATTACCGTTTCTGACAACCCTCATTTCCACCTTAAAATAAATTGGCGACACGATCTCCTCGGTACTTAACTTAATGTTTAACTGAACAACCCATTTCTGAGATTTTATCTTTGAAGGAGCGTCAATATATGCCTACTCTTCTTGTTGTATACATACAATTATTTTCAATATTTTCTTTTTTGTTGTGTTAAAATTTATTTGTCCTTAATACACGAAAAAGATTTATTATTCATAAAATGTATATACATATTCGCTTTGTATAATTATTTATTATTTAATATGTATAATATATATATTTTTTACATAACAAATTATTACAGTGATTCACCGAATGATCGTGTTTGTATATAAACTTCATAATAAAACGGAAATACATCAACTAGGATTCAACTATTGCGATGATATATCAAACGTGCGAAAAGACAAATTCAATTTTCATTTTTCGTTCCCAGGCCAAAAAAAAGGATGTATTAACTATACTCGCGTAAATGTGGTAACGTATTTCGTAACGCTAATCCGTGTTGTTAAAAGTGGTTTTTCTAGACCGCACACGTTCGCAACTTAGTAATGAGCACGTGTGTCCTCTGTTGTACAATGTTTAAATACTTTCTAGTTTACAGGGACCTGGGCCAAAGGCAACCGAAAATGGGTGACTGCAGAGAGCTCGTGATACGATTTTCCGAAGAAACTGTCCAATAACTGTCATGTGTGTTCGACAGTTAGTGTTTATATAGCCTGATAGCCATAATTTTTTTGAAAAAGTGCAACTTTCAGGTACACATAAGTAATGTATAATATTCTATAGTCTATAGTTCTATACCATTAGATAATTAAATTGTAGAACTGTGCAAAATCTGAATGATCCGAAATAAATAACAATTTATGCATTTATATAATTTTTATTATTTTAGTCACCATATTCTGATCTGTACAGTCTACAGGTAACACGCAATAGGTGTTTAGACGAAAGAATTGTTTATTATTTTGTTTTACCATAAGGCGTTGTAATCACTAATCTGATCGTCTTGAACTTTATATAATATTATATACAACGTATAAGCACTACCGTACGGCTAGTTACGAACTTTGTTCTGCATAACTTATGAGAAACTACACAGGATTTGTACATAACGACCGTGAGAAAACTTTTTCACGATAAACGTCGACGCGTTGTTTGTGCCTTAAAATTTTGAAGATTTAAGAAAAATCAACCTATACGATATAATAACAGCAGTTATACGTTTTTGACTTTTGGTACCACACAATTTTTACGGTTCATTTTCAGAGTTATCTGGACTATAAATAAATGGCTAAGTAATAAAAATAGTAAGTACGTAACTTTCAAGTTACTTCATTTCCATTCATTTCCATTCTATTGTAACTTAACGGGTTACTATTTCATCAATCATAAAATATGGTACTTATCCCGATAAAGTTCAGTTTGAAATGGTTGAACATTAAAGAAGAATGTCCAAAGTATATACTCGTTATGTAGTATGTGATTTTTTTTTATAAAAGTACCTACTATATACGATACGCCATTAGTTATACTGTATAATAACTTGTATAATCTAAAAATACTTTATTGCCTTCTATTAAAAAATCTTACAAACGCTCCGCTTTATTGCTGTAGTACGATATTATTATAGGTACTTTCAAAACCGACGACATGTTTTCCCATCAAAACTATACTATTTGATAAAGTCGATACTAATATAACGGTCATAATATATGTTTGGAATGATTTTCGTTCTTACGGTATAACATTTGGGAACAATATCTACACAACGAGCAAGAAGAATATGTGTGTTTGGCTTGTAGGTGGTAATAGTAGAGGGCAAGCTTTTGGTTTCGTAAGATTTGACAGTCGCAGCCTCGCAGGTTAATCATCAATGCGTGTCATACGAGTAGTGCACAAGAAAGAAAAAAGAAAACTACAGACGTCCCTGTACGTATGCTTACACTAACGGGCGGCTATTCTGTATTTTAAGTACATAGGGTGATACGTATAGTGCAATTTATCGGTGGCTCTATAGGAGCGGACTTTGCACATTTCGAATGATTGAATATTTTCATACCTTCCGAGCGTAGAAGCAGACCTTTTTGGACTACTGAAAAAGTTCTTGTATGCCGGGTGGGTAGACATTAAAAATTATTATTTCAAGTTCGGTATACGTATAGTAAATAGACAATAGCCACCAACTGCTACCAAGACATCGTATCGTATATGAACACTGTTCTTATTCATTGAAACGACTGTGCGCGGGACGTATGCGTTATAATATGGTGTGATCCAAGGCCTACAACTGTGTGTACTGCGAAATTTCAAAGTACCCAGAGGAATCCTCTACATTGCCACAATAGTTACTTACATAAACAATTAACATCATCGTACATGATGGGCTTATAAATTAAATAGAGACATAGGTTACGTTTTCAGAAGCTACATAAAGGCGCTCTTTAAACTTTAATCTTAAAACCTAAATCTTTAAACGCATGTTACGTCACAGCCTAGAAACATTTATTAAAAATTTGCAATACGAAAAACCGCGAATCCTGGGCGCTGCACGTGTGACCGGAGTATTGTGCGATCGCGGGCCGGCCACATATATAGGCCACATCAATTCGCACACTATATCGCGTGTGCCCCTCTATCGTCCGTCCGGCCTCGAGATCAATGTATACCGTGTTTTCGCGCTGCTATTCGCCTAGTTATTATTATTAATATTACGTTATATAATATATATATATACTCGTATTATACTATCGTCACGGTGGTCATCGTACACGCGTCCGATAGCGTCTGCAGCGGCGGTGGCGTTACGGGAGGGATGAAAAATGTTGGTGCAGCGGTGGCGGCTACGACGACTGGGCGAATGTGCGTTCGCGTAACGAATGGTTTATACCACACACGGTCACACACACACATATATATATATAAACCCCTTATCTTCATTAGCGAATACAAAAGAGACTCGAAATTAATGACGCCGCTCGTCGACCGCCATAAATCAACCCGTTTGATCATAAGAAAACGGTGGTGGTGATGACGGCGGCGGCGGTGGCGTCGTCGGCGGGACAGAGTGGGTAACACATTTCTAGGTTATAATGGTATATAAATGTGTGTGTGTGTGTGTGTGTGTGTGTGTGTGTGTGTGTGTGTGTGTGTGTGCTCTATCGGCCGACGTGTGTGCGGGATCCGTGAGGGCAAAAGAAACTGTTTAATTCAATCGTTTCCTCCGTGCTCGTATAGTATAGTATATATATATATATATGGTGTAACATCGTCGTCCTGCTCTCCTTCGCCGACGACGACTACGACGAAAAGGGCTTCATAAATACGATTTCGTATATCTGTTCCGGATATCCACTCGAAAATTGATGATGGGTAGAAGAGGAACCCGGCGAATCGTATACAATAATAATATTTGTTATTATATATATCCGCGTCCGTAACACTCGTTAGGCTCTTAATCACTGCACACTCACTCACACACACGCGCGCACACACATACACACCGACATATATATATATACAACGAGCGCAATCCTGTTATCATTTTGATATTATTTTTACGCGCGCGCTTCCACCGACATCATCATCGTCCCCGCGAGCCTCGCAGCTGCTGTCTCATCGCTTTTGAACTTTTCTTTTTTCTCCTCCCTCCCGACCCCAGCCATGCCGCTATAGTACTGTTCTCTTTTTTCCCCCGATCCGTTTTTAATAAGAACCATTGCGGCGGCAACGCGATTCGAGTGGCGTATATACCGCGCGAGCTTACGACCTTAATGGCAGCTATCAAAATACTATCAACGGAGGTGGGCGAGAGAGGAAAAATCTTCGGCCGCCCCCCCGCAAAATTTGTCCAGGTGTCGGGCGGAGAAAGCGAGATAGAAAAAACAGCTTAACTAAAATGCAAAACAGATCCTCTCTTTTTAAAAAGCCGGAAACTTTGCAGTTTTTATTATTTAACCATCTGGCAATTTAAACCGGAGAGATAAGACTGTTGGCCGTCTCTTCTACATTAAAACTTCGGCAAATCCGTTTTAATAACAATAATCTTATTTTATATTCCAAGACAAATAATGGAATTTTAATTAAGGATTTATTTTACTCCCGGACGGGTGTATATATATTATATAGTGCGCCGAGGGAAAAAATATTATAATATGAATTTAAAACGTTTCTTTATTTTTTTCGCCGTGACGTTTTTATTTCTATTTTAAATATCGTCAAAATTAGTCTCGATCTCTCTCAATATATATATATATATATGAATTTGTCTTAATTTTATTTTGTTTTTTTGTTCCTCGTCCGTTGTTGACCCGGTTACGACGGCGGCCGCAGCAGCAGCGGAATACCACTATCGGTTAATAATTTCACCAGACGCCGCGGGTACGGGGATATACGCGTATATATATAAATTATATAAATATATATATATATATATATATGAGCTCGATATCGGAAAATCTCATTTCGAAAAGGGAGAAAGAGAGATGCAGAGTCCGTAGAGTTTGTTTTTCAGATATAACGCTGAATCCTCGTGCACCGTATTTCAACGCATTTGCATAGAATTAGCATACTAGTTGATCCCTTATTGCTCTTCCTTCCCGCCTATCGCCCCTAACAACAACTTTCGGCACCAGATATCTTTTGATTCCTGTACAATTCTCCCCCCTCTCCGCACCCTGGCACCGTTATTATTATTTAGCCCCGGTAAAGCTTCAGCGAGTTTGTACATGTATACGTTAATACCCACAGCTGCACCGGCGTTTGCACATAAGTCCTGTGCCACGACGACGGTGTACGCATATATATATTATATACGTGTATACATGTTTAGTAAAAAGGTACTGTACAATCCATTAGTATTTAATCGCAGAATCCGTCCTGGAACGAATTCAATATTATTTTCGGATTATCATCGCGCGAATAAAAAAAACCCCGAGGCACAGGATGCAGAGTCTTGCACCGGTGAGCGACGGCGTGATATTTGTACAAAAAAAATTCCTGTCGGTAGCACCAGTACAAATACGCAATTGCAACTTTATAACTTTATATTTATTTTTTCAATTTAGAGACAAATATGAAAAAGCAACAAATTGTAAACTTTCCGTTTACATCAACTATTCAAAATTGAAACATATTATTGTACACGTTAGGCATAATGTCCGGGGATTTATTAATTCCAATCTTGTCGTCTACTATTTGTCGGAAAATATAACGATACTGTTTTATCGATCTGGTGTAACACTTACGATGACCAACATATTATTACGATAATCCCGGTTCACTTGCACAATCTTTCATCGATCGATTTTTTGTCGTTAAGTGCTTACATTGTATATACTTCTTACTTGCATATCCAATAATTATAAAACAATACATAAATGTAATCTTCGATATAATTTTCTAACAAACATACGCCGTACTTTGTCATCTTTCAATAACAACGGAGTCGCATAACGCTTTTTATAGGAAATACACATTTTAAGGAAGTTACAGTCTCAGAATAGAGTATTTCGTATTCAATACGATTTAAAAACAATTTTACTCCGCTATAAACATGCGATACACGTGAATGTTGCCTGTATCGATCCTACGAGTTTGTTTATTCAAATATAATATCTGTTAAGACCGGCGTAAACAATCATAACGATCCTACAGTTTCCGGTGACTTTCGAAAAGTGTACCATTCGGAGAGGATATAAATAGATTTGCCTAAGAAGGTCTGAAACGGAAAAAAGAATAACTGGACAGCCATAAAACCTGTGTAGGAAACACTTTACTAGAGTGGCTCGATCAACGGTCAGCTACGGATCTATATGGATAATCCATTAAGCACGTTGTCGTTATATTATGTACTACCTGATTAGGAGGGTGAACCTATGTGCGGTAAGTTATTGCGATGTAGATAATAACATATTATGTCTGCTTACGTGTATTGTATTTATATATTATAAACATAAAATGCGATAGCTACGAACGTTTCAAAAACTAACTTTACTACTGTTATACATAGGTACGTCCGATGGAGGTAGAGGAAACGTGCGTACGACGACTTGTGCACTCCGGAAAGAAAATCGACTGTGGAGTGTATAATATTTATAAATAGCTTCGTCGAGTTCAGAAATGTCGAAAAAACGCATTATATGACTTTGATGGGCGTTTGATTAGATTTTATTAAGCGATTCATCTGCCTATCTGCCTACGCACACGCCGTATATATGTCCCGTCCACTTAGTAAAACCACTCATTTCATGAAGTGGATGAAATTAATTTTATCCACATTCTGTAACATTATATTATTGTATACGAGTATTTTTGGTGTTGTGTATAATATGATAATAATATAATATACACTTAAGTCATGAAACATAAAAATTAAATCAAAAGTTCACTTAAACTTTATTTTATATTTTATTATTTATTTTTACATGGTTCAGAGTTATGGCAACGACTATTGCACAAAATTTTTTTTTAAAACAGGCACATCTTGATGTTTGACATGGACTTTTCGATTTACATGAACACGAATAAAACCCTTGTCCACTTGTTGTGACTTTAACAGTCTCTCGAACAGTTAGTTCTTTGTCCAACAAAGCCTCGTATATAAAACCACATATTAAAAAATGGAAATACCCACCAGGCATTCCAAGAAGAGAGGAAGTTGTAATTACCCGAGCGAGAATAGGACATACACATTTAACGCACTCCTACCTAATAAGTAAAGAACCTCAACCCATGTGCGAAATATGCAGAGTTAAATTATCAATACACCATATAATGATCGAGTGTCCAAAATTCTCAGGATCACGCGGGATCCTCAACAACCCCTTTTCAATTCACGAAGCATTTAATGAAAATAATACCAAAGCCATATGCTCATTTCTACGTAATATTAATATTTTCAAAAAATTGTAAATAATTTTATACAATTACCTAGTGCAAATCGTACAATTGCCCAACACCAAAAATACTCGTATATAATAGTATAATATTACAGAATGTGGATAAAATGAATTTCATCCACTTCATGAAAAGGTCAAAAAATTGTGAAGTAAAATGTAATTTTCACTAAATGGATACATTTCATGAAGTGGATGTCCACTTCGTGAAATGAGTGGTTTCAATAAGTGGACGCAACCTATATATTGTTATTATTTCTACGTTTATAGGTATTTGTTTATATATAAATATATTATCATTGAAATGTCTCAATTATTATAATAATTTATTTAAAACCACCGCGGTAACTATATTATTATTATTATTGTAATAATACATCGCAACACTTTTTCTCGTCGGCGATAATATACGCTCGTTGTTCCGCTCCGTCCCTGTTTAAACAACGATTAACCGTGTATGTAATGTGAGTCTTGTAAAATGTGTTGTCTATTAAAAAATAAAAATAAAAAAGCAGTCGTAATTGCCGAGTCCCTTAATGTATGTAGAAGACGCACCGCACCGAACCGCGGCATAATAATATTATACACAGTTCCACCTGTTTTGCTCCCCAACCGATCGTTTACGTTTACTGAAAACGCGCCTTAATACGGTATTATTATATAGCCCACCGCTACGCCAACTATCCAGTTTTATACTGTTAAATATGTCAATTATACGTAATTATTATCATGGCGACCGCGTGTATAACGCTTTTTCCACGGTACACGGTCGGTCGGTATGGGTAATTATTTTTTATACTTTGAGTAGTTATACAGAGTGCGTAATGTACTTAATATCATTTAAACTTTTATAATTTCCTATTATACATAAACACAACCGAACGCGCACCGTCTAATTGACGATTGTTTTCAAAACGTATTTTTTTATCATAACCGTATAAGTTATCTTATGTTTTTATTAACGAGTCCATGTCTGAATAATAAACGTAAATAAAAAACGTTATTGGTATACGATGATAATAATTATAGTATTCTAAAACACGGACAAGCTCTTACTCAAGCTTAAAATATACAATAAAACGCAAACATTCTGTATGTACGTACATATTATATTTATTATGTAGATAATAATCAAATTTTAAATTCCTACGAGAGCCATTTTATAATATCAAAAGTATAACGATTAGGTTTGGACGGGCATAAAACGTTGTATGATATCTATCACGAAGAAATCATAAAGTTGTCGAAGTATGTATTTGAAAAAAAAAATAGTCACTTGAGACGGAAATCATAACAATATTATATAGGTTCGGTATAACTAAGACCTAAATTCTCGAAACAAATCGTTTAAATAAACATTGGGAGTAAACGTATTGCACTGCTATAACAATAAGTTGAATATTTTACTTTGGTTGGTAATCGAAGTGTCGTAGACTCGTAGTATAATATTATTTTATCGTAGAATAACATACTGTAAGGAATGATTTTTTTTTTGAGAAATTCTCATAACATTGATTATTTGAATATATTTCATCGCTGTGATTCGGCGAAATAATAAATAAATATTTCTCCCCGGAATTTATTTCATTCAAACAACGTTGTACAATTACTATAACTGTACGTGTATAAATTAACTCACTCAAAACCACCGTATCGTCTTAACAATACCGCGTAACATCATAAAAAAAAAATGATGAAAAACATAATTGCGGTTATCTTTTTCGGCAAACAAAAAGAAAAACATCGTTTCTTGTATAAAAAAAATGTAGGTATTTACGAATAACGAGAACGTATTTTACCGAACGCCGCAAGAGTACGTAATGCATCTAACGGAGGTAACATGAAAGTTCCGACGAAATTGAATATCGATATATTTTTTCGCGACGTAAAAAAAAAACAAAATTAAAATATTGTTGAGGTTCTACCATCTGCGCGCCGAATTGCTCGATGCGTAATTCGCTGTATTCTAACGTGTATAAGTTGTCATGATTTTTTAAAACGATATCATAACGACATACTATATATAGCCCGACTGTACCCACACGGGCGTATATGTAAATTATTATAAAACAATGGTGCGAGGACGAAATATATATTATTATATTTTACGCGATAAGTTGCTTGCGGCAATCGATTTTTTAAAGGGACTTAATATTTGTCCAATAAACACCCTGGTTTATATAATCTTGGTAGTATATTTTCACGTTACAGTGCAAGGTCTAAATGTGATTTATGACGGAGTGTCTCGGACGAGATACACTCACGGCGCGGGAAAGGGTCCCGTATGCAAATGAGGTTATAATTCACATTCGAGAGGCACGGCCATCATCATTCCTTTCACCCTAACTTCACTCGCGGTATATTATATACACTAAGAGAGATCGCGCAAAAGAGAAACGAAAATGAAAAAAAAAAAAAGAAAAAGAAAAAAAGAAAGAAAAGAAATATCTTTTAGTTTTTCTCGGTTGTCAAGACCAATCAAACGAACGCCCGGAGGGGTCGGAAATCGACGAGACGAATTGTTACGGTTTTTGCATAAATAATAATAATAATAAATGGAACGTATATATCTATATAACGACAGTTTTTATTTGAGGGTTCATTAGGAGGACGAACGTTTGAGTTATTGTTTCTTGCAATTAAATGACACGGCAATAACAAAAATTATTTTTTCTGCAGTTATGAAGAATTGGAACGGTTTCCGGTCCCTTGATTTTATGAATACCTAACGAGGAATTTTCTTACTGTAAACAGGTTCGTGAGAACATTTTTTTCTGCTCTAAAGTTTTTCCATTTCGAAAACTTAAGAAAACACGGCAAACGGAAAACGTTTTTGTTTTCATTTTAATATTATACATTGAGCGGCCGCGATCATAATTTCTATAAACAAGTACCTATGGTATAGACATAACGATTCAGGACAGTAAATTCTCCATAAATTGATCATCATGATGATTTAAGGGACCGGAGATGTTTTTGCATGAGAAAAATGTAAAACGTTTCCGTCGGTTGTGTATTATTATAACATTTTTGCAACTTATTACATACAAATGACGAAATATATATGCATAAAAAAACCACTATAAAATAATATCAATTATTATTAATTTAACGAATATGTTTTTGGTATTCTTCATTATAGCGTAATTTAAATAGTAAATAATCGAATCTGTCTATCAATACAGATACTTATCAATATAACCATTTAGATTCAAAATAATATTTTAAATAGATATGGTATTATATTATATTATTGTTATTAATAGCTAAAAACTTTGAATTTTTTTAGGAAATTGTAAGTTTTATAACATGAATATACATTTTTAGCAAATTTTCATAGGATAAACTTTAAAATTTAAATATAAATTAATTTTATTCTTTAAACGGTTTAAAACTCATAAACAACTAAAAAGTATAGTCAACTTATAACTTTGCGATATATTATATAGCATTCCGAGGTTCCGAACTTTCTAACACATTTAGTATTATATTTTCAACGAATTAATTTTTTTAATTAATAAACAATAATTCCAAGATTTTCGAGAAAAAATTTTAATTATCTTAATAACAATTGAGAAATATATAAAATAATTTTAAAATACATTTATTATTAAATATATATATTATTATTGAATAAATAATATTAACTGAGATATAAATAAGTCATTACTAAAATGAATATATGTATTCAAATTATAACATAATTGATTGTATGAAACACCTTATAAAAAATTTGCCTTAGGTTTTCACGGGAGGTACAGTTAAAATAAATTAACACGAACGTCGACACTGCTCGAGAAGATTATATGGATACCCAAATACCTCCCTTATCATTTTATATTTTTTTCGTATCATCTTTCTCCCTTGATTAAATAAATATCAAGCATAGATAATTATATTGGAGAATTCTACAGGGACGTAATTAAGTAAAAAACACGAAACGAATGAAAATGGGGAAAAACAAAATGTACAAATACTTCATATTCATTAAATGTACTCCACTGTTGGTAATTTTTTTGATTTGACTAGAAACAAGAACCAAAAATTAACTTATGAGTAAATCGTTCTCATTTCATACGTTCTGAGGCAGCCGTTCATCGTAACAGTACTCTAATATCATCAGCTAGTATAAAATCAAACTAATGCACTCATAATACATAAAAATACATAATACTACTTCGGTTTATTTAAGAAAAATATAATATTCATGTATCGGATAATATTTTTTTCAGAAATCTCATAAGAATTCTTTAACTTGAAATTGTTTTGCATATATTAGTTATGCGACCTACGCATTATGCCTATATCGTGACGATATTAGTATATTACAATAATTTGTACTGTCGCAGGTCTGCGTTACAGTTGTCAGGGAAGGTGTGGGTTATAGTGGTAGCTTCGATGCAAATGTTTACTACGGTGAGTAGGTATAAATTTATTACACGGATATTATTGTAAAAAAAAAGTTAATTCGAAGACCGCGACCACGTTTTAACCCGAGCATGCTGCAGTCGTCCGACCAGCACCACGAAACGATCTCCTAACCATAAACACGGTTAGCAATATTATATAGCGTACCATTGCAGCAGTGCACCGCGTGGGCAACGACGTACCATTGTGGTTCTCCGGTGCGACTGCGCGTATTATAATATTTGTCTTGGCTCCCGAAACGATATATAAATTAGTGTCGTACATTATACATAGCGCGGTCCGGGGGGTTCTGCGGCGGCGGCGGCGAGGGAACGATGACGCGTGCGGGGGAGGGGGCACCGCGACAATGTTGTCAATCAACGTTTTTATTTACATGGTAATGCGAAAGGGTCGGTCGTCCGTGGCCGCGGGTGTTCGCGCGCGACAAAGGCGCGCACGGGGTTCGACGATTTTCTGCTAATTTAACATCATTTCGAGCAGGAAACCACAGCGCGCGCACACACTCACGGCCCATTGTGGCGGCGGCGGTTTGTTACGACAACCCTCTCCACCATGCGCGGTGGCTTCGCCCTTACCCGGACTTTGACGACTTCGTAAATAATACGACCACGGCGCGACGGCAGCTCCGGCCGAACGGGTACGCGCTATATTATTATTGTTATTATGATTATTATTGCACAGTTGCACGGTCGAAACGATGTATACGTGTACACGTGTATGTGCGTGCGTGTGTGCAAATAGTGGAAGTCGTCGAGAAGGGGCAACCGGATGCCCCACCGTTATAATGTAAATGGGACGGTTGATTGGCCCTGCGGAGCCCGCGCGCGCTCGCCCAAGTCTTTTAAAATTAAGCCTTTTATCTAATTTAAATCCGGACGCCGCCGCCACCGCGAACCTAACCGAACGCGCGCGCTCTGTAATTCCATTATTGTACGGGTAGCTTTTCGGTGGTGACGGTCCTGCAGCGGGGCCGCTCCGTCGAGGATTACGTTTTTGAATTTTCCTCCGCCCATAACCTTTGCGGTTCGATAATTCGCTGCTACCCGTGTCCTCCGCACCCGCAGCGCGCGGCTTAATACGATACGATAATAATAATGTATTATATTATGTGTACGCGTGTGAAAAAGCCTAAAAAGTTATTTTCAACTATATAATCGCGGCGTGTGTTTCGGATGGACTCGAATCTCTTTCGAAAGGTTTTCACGCAAAACGCTAAATCGGACCTGTTTTGAATTTGGCAATGTTCAACGCCAAACAAAAAAAAAAAAGCCACGAGTACAAAAACCGTATATGCTTTAATGTACACTTACATCTCGCGGTTGACAAGACAATTTTACTGGAAACATAATTTCAGTTGTTATTTTTACTTATTATGAATTATCGTTCTATTTTTAAATCAACACATTAAAGTCTTGACCCGTTTAAATTAAAAATTATTTTTATTATTTTATTGTTATTATTGTAGAATACATTTTGTATAGTGGATTTTTTATAATGGACCAGATTACATTGGAACATATATTTGTCGTTGATACTTTATTTTTATCGAAACTTTCGGCCACTTCTATATTTTTCTAAAACTATTATCGCAATACGTTATAGTTGTAAAATATTCGATTTTTCTTTGAAATCCATTGAAATCTAGGGAATGTCTGATGTTCTGAACAACGAGGTAATGTGCGCCCATCAAACCGAATAGCTTTTTTACCTAAGTACAACAGATCAGATAAGGGAAAATGTGATATCTTTATACCAGTTTCAGTTTTTAGTAATGTATAGTATAGTTGAAATATTTTAAATTAAATCAAATGCCAAATGGTTAAACTGCTCCGATTCGGTTAATTCTATTCAAATCTTAATTATTTTCCAAGCAAATGTATAAACCAGGTGAAAAAAAAAAATTCTTTTGAAATTTATAAACATAATTATTTATTAGAATCAAAACTAATGTTTAAAATTACAAAACAAATAAAAAAATGTTTTCAAGTCGCTATATTTGAGATTTATTTAGTGGAAAAAGGTAGTATTTTTATTTCACTTTGTAAAAAGTCCATCTACGAAACTTTATAGTACAACTCAAATTACATCTATGTCGTCATTTTGTTGTTTTTTTCTCCTGTGACATTTTCAATGACGCGTTCATAAAATGTTTGACGGCCGCACAGTCTGAAAAAGATATCAGGAAAACAAATCAAACTTTACAAATACAAAAAATACACGAACAGAAATTATAGTTACCGCATGCACGCTCATCGTGAATACAAAATAAGAAATACGCAATTAATAGCATTTACACGGAGTAGAGAAAAAATCCGTACAGCACTGTGGTACGTATTATAGCGTATCGAACGAAAGTCGGAGTACACGCGTGGCGTCATCTCGCATGGCACATGTACAATCGCTGCGGAATATATTTTATCATTATCACCGTGTACTACTATTACTTTTTTAAAAGTGATAACTCGATTTCGGGGGCAGTTTATGTCATTTAGGCGCAGTAATAGAAACGTCGGCCCGTCGTATTATTAAATTACGGAAGTTCACGCGTACATGCCGCAGGGGTGCGTACTAGCGACCCGTGACCGTAACGGTATATATTGTGTAGCAGTACGGTATACGTGTAGTATAGTAGCAGTGGTTCGTGTCACCGAGCTGCGGTTAAGTATAAATCAAAAATCGCCAAACGATCGCGTCGGAACATAAAACTCCTAACGAGACAGTTATTAATGTGTATTTCGGTATTATTTAATATCGCAACCGCACGAGGGAACGTACATAATATAATACATATCGCGTATACTGTATACTATATATATGAGTGGTTTTTTTTTATGTGTACACGGAAATGAAAGAAAAACACACCGTTCACGGTCCACTGAAAATATAGTTTGTATTATACACGATGCGCATGATATAGATATACACACACGCGTGGAACCCATGTAATAGATCGCGTAACCAGTAATTCCGTAAAACGAGAGTTACGAGGAACTTGTCTTTGATCTCTGTTTTAGAATTTATATGACTTATTATATCGAAATGATGTCGAAAACTTGCTTTAAAGATGACGTCAGAGTGTCGAGGGATTTCGCACGTTGCGCGTTTTAAAGCGAACGCGCAGTGTGTAAAGTAAAAATTGACAGGCAGCGTCCCAAGTGCGTATATATGTGTATAATTTTATACTCTCTTGTGGCTTTCACGAAACGCGATTGGATAATTACATAAATAAATATCGCGGTCGAATCAAGCCGTGTGTTTACGCCTGCACACATGCCATTTAGGTTGTTTGTATTAAGTATAGGGTATAAGTATAACACACGAAAATAACAGAATCATTTGTTTGTTCCATGAACAGAAAGAATTAATAAAACTATAGTATAATTATAAATATTGAAAAATTATTACGATGTTTTTTTTTTTTTTGAACAGTGTTATATTGAAAACAATAAGCCCTAAAAATGTATCAAAATTAATATCAGAAATTAAAATACCTATTCGATGAATATTAATCAGAATGTTAAATCGAATACCTTGTACACCACATTAAATTTATTTATTAAAGCATTATCGACATATTACAATGTATAATACATAAATTCGATTAAAATGAAATTATAAAATTCTCATATTAGCGAACAGAAATAAAGGAGCAATAGTTTATAAATTTATAGTTCCTAATATGTTTGTGTAGAAAATATTGATTAGATGAGTTTTAATCACCCAAAATTATTGGTACGTCCTTTATTACAAAGATACAACATTTAAGCGCAAAAATAGGTTATACTGCGAATAACGTATCTCAACACTTATTTACAGTATTATGTGATCTGAGTCAACTTGAAAACTGCGTGTACACAATAACACATTTCATTCTCAAGAATGGACGCGAATAAGATATTTTAAATTTTAAACCATTAGCAGCCAGACGGTTGTGATGACGAGCGATCCGACGAAAAATCGTAATTAACTAAAACGAAACCATTGTTATTATGATTAATATTATTATTATAACTGTCAAGTTATGCTGTGCGCGAGAAGTAACAACTGCTTTGTAACATTTTCTTGGTTTTCCGGCAAACAGTATGATATTGTTTTCAGTGTTAACTCGACTCAATGAGATTAGCGCAGGGTTATCCGCGTGTAAAGTTGAAACAAATTAAATAACGCTATGACGTGGTTCTGCAGGCGATTAATGTCAAATCTTCGTGAATTCAATCGGTAAAACGAACAATAACGTTTGGATCTCATCGCGACGCGTCGCATGATGATGTACTCGAACTGTATAATATTGTGCACACGTGTGAACATACGCGTTTCGTTGATTTGCCGAACGATTATTATTGGCATATTTTCGTCCGCGTTTCCGTCCAAAGTTTTGACGCTTTTTTCCCGATGCGACAGATAGTTTTTATTTTATCTATTCGCCCGGTGCGGAGCGGAGAAGAAAAAATAGGTGTGCGGCGGAAAATCCCCGTAGGATTACCGGCCGATCTCCCGAGTCCATTAAACGTCACTCCTACTGCGCGGAATAACACATTATGCGGACTGCACGTGCGCATTAGATAATATTTTTCTTCTGCCCTCGGTAGGATAGAAAAAAATAACAGACTGAAAAAAATACACTTTCGACTGCCCCTGAGCTTAAGTGTGTTCGGGGCCATTTTTTTTATTACGGCCGAAAGACTTCACAGGAGCCACCACGTTACACATATATATATATTTATTGCTATATACACATATAAACATATATATTATATCTACACGACTTTTCAACAGGAAACGGCACATAAATTATTTTATATGACGGTGTCGATTTCCATTTTTTGAGGGGAGTGGGACATAACGCGCGCACACCGGAGCCGGAGAAAAAACATCTTTGGTCAAGTTTTTGTATCTGCCCAGCGTGTAATGAATGGTTCGTGCGGTTTTATGGCTTTCCGAACCGAGAGAACGAGCACATATATTCGGTTTAGGGCTGCAAGCGCGCGCGTTATTGTTTGTATATTTCTTTCCGTTTTTTTCTATTTTCTATTTTTTTTTTTTTTTACAAGTATCTTTATGATCGTATATATTATATATTCTTTCAGGAAGGGTGGTCGGAAAGAATAATGTTCAGGGCAATAATTTAGGTACCTATTATATGGCGTTCCTCCTGTCGAGCTCTCCTGAACTTCTGGCTGATTAAATAATACTTCTTTGAACATTTTTTCTTCTCTTTAAACGTATACATTCGATCGACGATAAAAAATTAAAATGCGTACTCGGTGATAACGGTGTGCGCAGTGAATCCGTATTAGGTGCAATCAAAGTTCGGGAAAGAAATGAATACCAGATTGCATTTAAATATAAATGTATTAACTATATTACATCGAATCAATTTGCTATAAAGTCGCATTTCCGGAATAAATTTAAAGTTTCAAAAAAATCATTTACATTTTTATTTCAACATATTTTTTTAATATTTTCTTCTTACATATTATATCATAGTACATCAAAGTTAATTTTAAGTAGTTATTACTACTATAGGTGAGTTATCATTATTGTACATTCCTAATTACCCAGAACTATGTTAACATACATATCGTATAACGTAACATTAATAAATTGTTTATTTTGGGTACATTTTCTCATTATTTTAAGTCCAAGTGAAGAATACATGGAATAAGTATAAGCGTTATTGCTATATATGTTATTACAATTATTCAGCTCACCCGATATTTGCATGAAAAAAAATTAGTCGTTTGATATTATGAACTGCACCAGTAACAATATTAATTTTTTTTTAACAAGCCACTACGTTACGATCGGATATAATATCGTTAAAAATACCGAGTTCCAGCATTGTATACACGCAATAGCTGTATTCGTACGAATTAATATTCTTAGTGCGTTTTTCTGAATATATTTCTCGCTCGTGAAACAAGGGTATCGCGATAAAGCATTTTTACCATCTTTAAACAGAAAAAAAAATAAAGAAATTTGCTATAATCGCTTCAGAAATCGAAGGGTTGTGTTATACATTTACGGTGGTATTTAAATAGAATCGGCCGAAAGTGATGTGATTTGAATGGGAAATTTATCTTAAACGGTTTATTCAAAACGTTGGTATGGGGACGTATAAATGTAATAAGCTTCGTAATAATTAGTGAAAAAAAACAACCCCTTATCAACACGCGCGCAGGTAAACGTAAAAAGTGTTAAGACGATCAACCTACCAAAGTTTTGAACAGAACAACAATTTAATTCGATATGACTCTATTTATGTATTATCCGCGCGCGCGCACACACGTGAAACATACGCCCACACGCACTAATATTGTTATCTCTCGCCGTAAAGATTTTGACTTTAAAGTTTCGTTCGTCGTTCGCGACGAATTACGATTTCAGCCGCTCTGTGTTCGCGTCAGAAGAACATCCATGCCGGACATTAGTTGCCCACCGTTCGGATGAGTGTCCATACATTTTCATCTGCAAGCATTTCAACGGCGAATCGCATTATTATTTATAAGCAAAACGTTATTTGAGCACCGCGGCACGCGTACCGCACATACGCCAGTAAGATCTATTGTTCCCGCCACCGACGCATGTATATTTTGCACAAAGTTAAGCGAAATGAAAAAAAGAAACTACAAAAACAATATACATTACGACGTCCACCCCGCCGCGACGAATACATATTATATGTACACGCACAATGGAAACCGAATGCGGGGAAACCGTCGTGCTGGCTATGTTTTTCCCCGTGGTGAAGTAATATGTTACTTCAACAATCCAACCCTTACACGCAATATGTTTATCGCGACTGTCGAGGAGTAAAAACTTGTCGGCGGCGGCGGCGGCGGCGGCGGCCGGCTCGCGCGTAGACGCCGTGTCATGTGGGTTCCGAATTAATGTTTCGGTTTGCCGATGTTCTGCCAGATGTCGCCGAACCCGAACGGGGGGGGGGGGGCGGATGGCACATGTTTGGCGAAATGCGGAAGACTTCCCCGCAATCGGTGTCGAGTAATAACCAAATTTCTCGAACGGATGTAATTTTATACAGATATGTATTGCGCACGTACGCACCAGCGTACATAATATGCGCGCCGACATTTTTATCCGGAAAAGGAGGATCGTCTCGCGAGGCGGTAGCGGGCAGGAAGATGTATTATTACTACCGTTGTGCGGCTGCATGTATGTACGCGTGAAGTTCCCGAACCGTATTATTGCGCGTAAAAGTACGTCGGGATAACCGTTGTACTGTTGTTTTGCGCAGGGGATGATTTCGTATCGACAAATAAGAATATAATAAAATACGATACATAATAAGTTAACTATAACGAATAGAAAAATAATCGTGACTTATAGTTTTTTTTTTTTTGAAGTATTACTGCATTTCATACAGAAAAACATAAAAAAAACCTATTACACGTTTACGAATTCCTGTTAACTATATAATATTTCATTTCGACCACCGGCTCCACGCTTAACTTTGAGACTAAAATACATGATGAATCCACTTGCATATCATCCGGTTATTTTCATCCGCGTCACCGCCCCTTCCACACACTTGACGACAAGAAATCATGTAAAACACCACTGTGTAGCACGACGTGTCTTCAATACGATTTTAAGTAAATCTTCACGCAGCTAATAATATGTAAATTCCATCAGTATTCGCCACGATAAAAAAAAAGCGTCAAAGCTGTTGGTTGTTGTTAACACGGGTGGAGAAAAAAAATCTTTTAAAAAGTGTTTGGGTGGATGGGAGAGAGAACGAGAGAGAAAAATCACCGTATAACGTTCTATTTACCCCTACCATCGTCGTTGTTTACCATAAAGGCAAATTAAAAACTTCTTCGCGTAGGATTTTCCGCGCGACTTTCCCCTCCACTCTTCCTTCTTTGTCGTTCTTTTTGCACGTTGTTTATTTTATAAAAACGCGTTTCCCTCGCTCCGCGTGCACAACGGAGGCCTTTGAGATCTGACGGCGGCTCCCCGAAAGATGGAAAAGTAAAGCCCGACCGTTCGTTAAGCCGATATGCATTCATTAACCGATGTTCTTATTCCAAAAGGTTTGTTCTACACTCAAAGTTGTTTTTTTTACGTATATTTATATATGTGTATCACATTGGAAAACTTTTCACTTCTCAATATAAAAACTACTTGAGTTCAGTTACTTCGCCCCTCCCCTCCCGCAACTTATTTACACTCGATTTGAATACGAAACAATGACAAATATACGTATATTGTAAAAAATAAAAAGTCCAAACTATACGTCTCATAACAAACACACACACACACACACACATTACTCGCCAGTGTTAAAAGTTATATAACACTTTATTTTTAAGTATGACAGGTGACACTCAACACTGCATTAATGTATACAAGTGTATTTGGGCACAACATATATTATTATTATTATCATCATTATGAGAAACGTTCCTAAGGCTAATTATTTTTATAAACAAATATAATTTTAACTATAGAACACAGAAAAGTGTAGACGCATAAGTTAAACTTAAAAAAATAGAAAATTAAACACATGAAGAATTTAAATATAAGTTTTTGAAATTCAGGTTTTCTCCACAGTATAGATTATGTGATAATCGAGACGTTTCAGGAATTCGAAGCCATAAAATGAATTGTTTTTATCGAAAAATACGCCGAAGTCGGTTTTACGGAGGTTAAATTATGCTTCTCATCGATTGACTAAACAACTTACGCCATCTATTAATTCTTTTTTCATACTTTTATACTCTTCATAATATACTCTTTTATATTCGATTTCAAATTATTCCATTAAGGTTACATTTCTATGACATAGACATAGGATATTATTTAAATTTATGCCTATACAGGTGTATAACACCTATAAAGATTGCCAAAAAAATCGTGTAAAAAATTTTCTATAATTCTATATATAGTCATAAACTGCCTCAAATACACCGAAGCAAGCAAGATCCTGAACAACCCTCTCATACTTCACCAAATACTCAACGAAGAGAACACCGTATTAGTCTGTACATTTTTTCACAATATAAACTTAAGTCATAAACTGTACACAATATTTAAATATGTATTTGTATTATGATACATTTTTTTTTTTTATTTAAGCTGATGCAGACTGAAAATCTTTGTTATTGAAACTTTTCATTAAATATTTATAAAAAAAATTCTATAAATTCAACATCATTGTACAGTTATTTGATTTTCAGATTGGATTAAACGTATGTCTTCGCGCATATATAGGAAAGAAAGCGTAGTAGTGCAGTACGCGTGGTATTATAAAAATATGAGTGGTCCAGATTCAACCATATAACATATAATTCGACACAAAGAACTTGGAAAAAATTCGCAATAATATTGTGGCGGAAATAATGAGAAAATCGTCGCGTGAACTACTATAATATACACTTCGTATTTTGTTGTATAGTACGCGAGATGAGATGAACGGTCGTAAACAACGGACCATCGCGGTTTGACGGTACAAAAAAAAAAATACGGAAAACTAAAAACCGCGCGAGATCCTGTTCACAGGGTACGCTGACGGGTTCGGGGTGACCAATACGCGGTGAGGGATGCGAAAAAATACCCCGTGCGCCACGGTCGCGCGCGTTGTAGATCCCTCGTTAATACCGGCGGTGGAGGCCACGGCGGCGGCATTAGATTATATAATATTATATATATACTTCGCGTAATGATTGCAACCGTCGGAACAGCAACAATTTCCCGCGTAATACATTAAATACGTACATATATATAGTAAATACAGCGTGCGATCGTTTTTTCCCCTCTTCCGCCCCCCGTCTGCGCTGCGTGTACACATAGCGCGCCGAAACGTTTTACCATGATTACCAATCACCGAGTCGCATATAAATTACTCACGTTTACAATTTGCCAAATTGCCTTTCGACAACAACAACTGTCGGCGCGGCGAAGGCCTCCGGTAATTTATTCCGTGGACACGAGGGAGAAACGCCGCGGCGAGCCGTGGGGTTGCGAACTACGGCGGCCCTGCGAGGAGGGGGGGGGGGAGAAAAAATAACAAAATAAAAACCACTACCGCGGTTCTGGATAGGACCGCGGCCTTAGGTAAACGCGATTCGGCGTATAGGATCCGTACATATTATGTTCGACGATGCGGACGGCCGCGGTTCTGTACACAGTGTACAGGCATCAAGGATGTGAGCGAGGAGAGATAATGGTGGTACGGGGGTGAGGTGGGGTCTGACCGCGGTGGTGGTGATTTTTAATACGTTTTATTATTATACGCCATGGGACCGAGTGTGTACATATAATATACGCGTGTAAATATCTGTATCGTCTGCCGCATGTACGCGCAGTGTATATATAATAATAGTAACAATAATAATAATGATAAAAATGTTCGTATGGAAAGTCAATATTATTGAGTGACTACGGGGGCTGCGCGTGTACGCGCACATCTAGTCGAACCCCCTGGAACCTGAATGGGGGTTTCACGAGGTAAAAGCTAAAATTTCGTGGTTATGCATGTACTTTTTTTACCCCGTTTGATTTTTCCATTTCCCCATCATCCTGGTGGGGCGCTTTACCGTGGAGCTATACCGATACGGACGCGCGTAAATACGTCTGGTGCTCTTACTAGCGATATGTATCCCTTACGCCGCGCCAATCGCGTACTACAACGCAACAGGGGTAGGTACACGTGCGCGTACATTACGTGTAGTATACGATGTAATAATAATTAATATGTCGTTGATCGGACCACGACTGAGCTTTTATTAAATAATATTAACAACATCATCCCCCACCACCGCACCAACCTTATCGGAGCTACGTGGTATCGATTGCGATGCAATAACGTCCTAGCTATGACACATAGCCGTTCAAGTCCAGAAGTGAGCATTTGACTTCGTATTGTAGTTACATAACGTACGATCTTTGTGCGAGTCGATTGTTTTACGTCCAAGAAAATTTATACTTCAAACTCGTATAATAATGTAAAGTTTAACATTGAATAACATTCAGTACGTTGAAACAATTATAATAAATTAAAAAAACAAACAAACAAACTATAATTCAAATGCAAAAAGACTTTTCGTCAGAATACGCATTCAAGATGCGTTTTATTTTATTTTAAATTCTGAGTGAAACGAGTATTGGTCTTACCATGATGAGTTTTTAAAATTTTATTTTTTTGTATCTGTGAACAAAAGGATTGCTCCGATAGACACAATTTTCAGAAGTTTTTGACAGTAAATGTTGTCTTTTTGGTACTTTATCTTATTCACTTTACGTCCTAGACACGGCGTATCGTAAATCAGAAATCTCGCCTAGAAATGTATTGCCTCTACTTGTAGCCATTACGTATAATGCTGCATAGTAGATAATTTCCAACAATTTAGCTTAACAATAACACATCGATATGACACGGGAGTAGTATAACTGGTTTGAAAACCTAGTAACCCGGAAAATGTCAAAACCATTTTCGGTTTTGAAACGAAACCCAAAACCCGATTAAAATTAAAACCATTTTCGGACACGAAATCTGGAACCCGAAATTTCTGGACCAGTTTTTAGTCCCAAGATAGAACAGATGTTAATATTAAATTATATTTTATATTATACGTATAAACAAAACATTTTTTTTTTTATAGAAGACCTAAAATCAATCGTCTCTGCACTCTTTCGTGTACGCCCCTGAATTAAATAATTTGAGCGATGTCGAGTAATAAAAACGTTTTTAAAATATTCGCTGCGATAAATTTAGGGACGTAAGTATCGATCAATCATATCACATTGTTATCAAAATGTGAACGATAGGGTTTGAATGCACACCATAAATGAGCTCGTTTCAAAACGCATATTATTTAACAATATAGTGTGTATAATGTATATACAGAATACAGTGCCGCGTTAAGTTTTAATGCCTCCCGGGGAGACGGGAAATATGTCACCCCTTAATAAGTAGTAGACAATTTGTCACCAGTAACAGTGTCAGTATGGTCAACGGCTCTAAGCTGTATAACCCTTTCACGTCAATATAATTTTAACTGAAAAGTATACACCAATCAGTGCTATATTAATTGTTCAGATACACCATAAGCAACATGTGCATGTGACTCAAATACTCAAATAGTATTAAATTATACGTTGATCGCATGGTTTTTAAAACGCAATCATTTATTTCCTTTGGCATATTATAACAGCACAAAAAACATAATTTTTTAAAAGTCTAAAAATTACATACGGGTTTTTGAAACCAACCTTTGGTTTTTTTTAGTCAAAAAAATTAACTAGTTTCACGCGGTAACATTAACAATTCAAACGGTAACTAAAATATACCTAAAAATTATAGCTAAATTGCTGAAAAATTACGTTTTGTAAGCTACATGCGGTTGACGCGAAGATCTGAAAGACTCCCGAGAACTTGAATGCAAAGAATACGTTAAGCGATTAAACGACGTAGACCGCGTACCTGTATACTACCTATTTTTAATTTTTATTATTATTTTTATATCAGAAAGATTACCTATCGGAACAGTAATGGGATAACCGAGATAAACGCGTGAACTGCAGCTATTGTATACGTATGGTAGCTCTGGAATCACGTGTATAAATTACGTTTTATTTTTGCAGCGCATAAAATTACCTAAATAAATACGCCATGCGTAGTGTTAAATTTCCAATTAAAAAAGTAAAGACTTGTCGGGTTCGGGGCCGGTAAAAAACACAAATCTATGTGTTTACCGCGTATACAGTACCTATACATATATATATATATATATATGTTATATGTACGAGCGTGTTACTCTCCGGAAAATCGTTTTGAATTTTATTTTCTCTCTCTCTCTCACCCTCAGTTTTTTTTTGTCCGCGATACTTCCTCACCCCCCCCCCTCCCCGGATTTCCACCCCGCGAGACCGTGACGACAACAATGGCGGTCAGAAAACTAATTGACAACCCTGCAGATAGGATTTTGATCCAATTATAATACCGTACAAACACACGCGCGTGTATATAAATATCACAAAACGTATACGTACTACATACGCGTGTACAGCACACGCAATAATACACGTATACTGCGCGTATCGCGCAAAGGCGCAGAGACCACTCGAATTCGTGATGCTACAATGCGCGATTCTTCTCGTTAGTAAACCGTCGCGTCGACGACGAGTGAAGCAGTATCGTTCCCTCCCGCGATATCGTATTTTACGCATTTATATTATATACGTATAGTACATTTCGCCTGTACCTCTCCTCACTCTCACTGTCTCTCTCTCCGCATCTCTCTGTCTCTCCCCGTATTATTATTATTATTATTATTATATGAATGCTGCGGAACAGCAATTGAACTGTACTATACGTCTGTTGTAGTCCTCGGTCGCGTATACGCAAACAATAAACGCCAAGGAATAATAATAATAATAATAATAAACGCGTTGGTTGTAGTAATAACCCGTTGTCGACACGACTGTATTATAATGATTATTATTATTATAATAATGTATACCTATATACTTGGCGCGTGTATTTTCCCATTTCGCAAACGTCGCGTGGAGTGCTGCAGCCGGTTATTGTTTTCTGGCCGTGTACCGCGCGTACCTACCTGCGTGTACACAACAATATTATACATGTATATGCATACCGCGGCAATATGGAAATCACGACGACGACGACGACGACGTAGCGGTGGGAATTTCCAAGTCGTCCGGAGGTCCTCGAAACGTCGCACGTGTATACGCGTTATATTTTACGCGCCCGCCGCCGCGATCGTCTTCGGCACGCGCGTAATTCACAGCGGGTAGGCAGTGTGTACCGCACGAATCGCAAGTCTACGCGCCGGCTCCGGGGGCGAACAGCCGCGCGTCGCTGCGCCCCGGCCGGGGGGGAAACGAAAACGAGAGCGGTTTTCACCTCGGCGCCCGCTGCGGTGCACCGTTGACAGCTGTACACACGCGCGTACGGTACGAATAATACGAATATGAATGTATAAAATATTTTATTCAAATTGAACCGTCACAACCACGAGACGGTGTATAGCACACAACGAACGCGTGCACCTATCTATAATAACGTCCATCCGTCTCGCGAGTTCCTCCGCAGAGGTCGCCTACGAGTTTTCACGGCGTACGGAACATTTAACGATCATTATTATTATTATTATTATATGGAACTCTTGATTTTTTGACGTTTCCGCCGACTTGAACGTTATTACTTTATTAGTCTGCGAGACTGCGAAGCTGTACAAAAATTAAAATGCACCCCGGGCCACCTAAAAAACACCCACTGGTGGAAGTGTTTTTTCCTTCCGATATATTTTATTTTCATTTTACTTTTATTTCAATATCCTTTTATTAACCTTAGATCATCTATTAATTGTACATTGTACTACGTGGCTTGTACATGACCTTTGAGCTTCCACTTCAAGGGTTGTGGTCGTGGCTTGTACTTTGTCTATACCTACAAAAAATGATATATATTTATTAGAGACTTATTATACCTATATTATTATTTAAATTTTTAAATTTTTTAATTTAAATTTAATTTATTAAACAAATTTATATTATAAATGTACCGCTTCAGAAATAAAAAATTAAATAAATACAAGATTGCTAACTGAAAATATGTAGACTACGAAATATAGCGTAAAATAAAATTACTTTTCATTCAAAAAGTCTTCGATCTTGATGTGTTTCGTTTTTTCCACTTGAAGTCCTTTCATCAACCAGGAAACTAATTCTAAACCTGTTTACGAGAGTGCAAAATTAAAGAGATTATAGCTAGATACATTTTGTTTCCATGAGGAGATGTCGTGATCGGACGAAATAAGGTAGCTATATGTCTAAACGAACTGTCACTAGTTCGAACCCGGTCACCGACGGTTTTGCTATCCGGGCGAAGAAACCCGAGAGTATTCCTTCAGTAAAAAATAAAAATAAAAGACAATTTACTATCTGTTCGGGCCGGTTCGTTTTGATTTACATCTAGAAGTACTCTGGGTATAAAATCAATCCCATGGCTTGGTGGCAACTTGGAAATTCGTGCTTTTTCGTTTTTCTCGCCATTTTCGAACAACTGAGTGTGATCGGACTGCAAAAAAAAATGTATAATTAAATTATATGATAAACTAGTGTAGTGATCATTAGTTTTTGAGATTTAACGTTGATCATCAATTCGTTTGCAAGTTCACCTCCTGCCGCCTACACAATCGTTTCGTGTAGTGATTTCGTTCTAACCACCGCAAGTAGTTGTAACAGTGAAATGAAACGGAAAGCGTTTTAGATCACAGACAATGTGCACATTTTCGAAATATACCACGAAGGGTGTGCAGGAAAAATCCAAACCCCGCCAACGAAACGTCACGTGGTTTTAGCTTGCACAAATTCTATTGACAGCAATTAAGTCAGTCGTTATCGGAAAACGTATGGGTTTTCAGGGGTTGTCTTTAAAAACATTGTCGAAACAGACCTTGAAAATCGACGTTATGCTAATTATCAGCATATTTTGAGATTGGAAACATATTTTTCTTAAACTATTCGGTGGAGGAAATATTTTTTTACAACATGTGTCTATACTAGGTCAAATCACTCACGATAATTTTTCTGGAAATGTTTTCTTTTTTTTCCATTCTTAACTTTTCGATATCCGCGGTAGTGCGTTCCAAATACATGGTTCTTCGCCATTTGGCAATAGCAGCCAACTTGTTTTTGTACAGCATTTCATTTGTGACTTGCCTCAAGACGTCGTTGATCATGATCTCAATGATCGGCGTCACTTCCGTGTCAAAGTCGAACAGCTAAATAAATAACATTGCGTTGCTCGAACCATGTACAAAAGAGATCGCGCGTGATCGTTTATTATTTCGTTATTCAAATACGCGAATTATCTAATCAATATATCAGAACGCGTTCCGAATCGGACAAAAAAAAAAAACCGACGGAAACCGAAAACTGCACTTTGTCGGATCAAAATATTTTTTGTCTGATCTATGACTTACTTCCACCTGGTGTACTTGCGTAGACGCATCCGTTTCAGTGGGCATCTCATGTACCGACTTTGTGACCATATTATCTTCTTCGGTCTGAGTACCGAAAGTCTGAGACTCCGGGTGCTCGCACGACTGTAAAACGTTCAAGACAGTACATATTATGAAAATACGTATGATGATTTATGGACTTATGGTACAATATGCCGAAACGCTAAGGAAAACAATATTAACATGTCATGAGAACTATCGTTTCAATATTATAATCTTTGTTTCTTGAGAGGTTCGAAATGTGAATATTATTTTCATTTAACGAATAACTATAAATTATGAAAACCGCGATTCATGAAAGTTCGTCATTAAGTTTTTCACGATTAACTCGAATCGCTTACTTTTTTTATGTCAGTTTGAAAAAGCGGCCAAGGATTAGAAATTTTCTGCGTTTTCAAGTGTAATCTCATCGCTCTTTTTTCTTTAGACTTTTCTATTTCTCTAGCCAAGTCCTGTAGAATAGCTTCACGTTCTGCGTGACGTTCTGCTGGCGATTTTTTGATTTCCTGCGAAATATATACAATTTCCAATAGCATAAAAAATACTATCACATCACAGCAGCAGTAACGCGAAAGAGGGTGAAGGAGATTCTTTTGGATTGGCTCAGACGAAATTATGAATGTTGTTAGATTCTGAGTGAAACGAGGAATGTATTGGTTTTTATCATGATGTACGATTTTTTTTGTGTCTGTGTACATGATTTCGACCAGAAGGATTACCCCGATGTATACAAGCTTTTCTAAAAGGAAATTTTGTCTTCTTGGTAATATGAGGAGGTTATTTTTTTAATTTCTCAAGTTTTCCGAATAATTGAAAAAAAAACAGAGAAGAAATTGCAAAAAACTTCAACCTATATCGAGACTCGAACCCTGCACCGTATAGTATTTTCATCACGCAATATCCACTTGTTTATATTTCATGGATACAAGTTTTTCATAAGGTTTTCTTTATTTGATTGTTATTCTATAAATATGAATCGTAATGACTCAAAACATACATATAGTATGAATATCATATCGGATATTAGTATTTAATTGAAATCTCGTAATTTTCGAAACATTTTTTTTTTTGCATCAAAAATGGCTTATTTCTTATACATGTCAGTTTGTACAAGCTGACGAGGTTTAGAAATGTTCAATGTTTCCAGATGAAGTCAACACACTCTTACTCCTTGGTCTGCTGCTTTTTTTCTAGTTGTTTGTTGACGAGCTACTGCTTCACGGGCTGTGGTTAGTACTTTAACTTTCTGCGAAAAATACAATTCCTGATAGTATACATATTATCGGGTTATCAAATATTATCAACATCAGCGGTACAAATATAAGGGGGGGGGTGGGGTTCCTGTGTTGGGTTTGCTCTCGTTTTTCAAATATTCTCATCGCCCGCCACTTGAAAAATATTAGTACCTACTACCAGGGCCTAAGGCAGGGCAAACGGAGCCTTTGTTCCGTGATTATTGACACACGAATGTGCACATACGATTAGATGGGCAAGATACAGAAAAAAATTTAAAAAGTATCTAGAAACTTATGTAGCCATAAAGGGTAGAATATCTAGTTCAGTAAACCTCCAGAATATAATAATAAATTATGGGCCAAAGAAAAGTCCTTAGTAACTACGGAGTCACTCCTTAGTTCTTACTCCTTACTATACATTACTAGACGCATCTAATAATCCAGTAAGGCCGAGGCGTATAAAAAATATTGGTCCCATACCAAGTTTAAATAATACATTATGGCATACAAAGTAAAAATGTTTAGTGTTTGATAACGAATAACTTACGGGTCTGTTTTTGAAAAAGTTATTGCCTCTGAACACTCTTTTGTCGTGCATGATGTTCGTGAAACCCGATTGTTTGCACGTGGCGCTATAAAAGAAAAAATAATTTATCCACGACTTTGACCAAAATTTATTTTCAAAGAATTGATGAAGCGTACTCGGCGGGATTGTCGAGAAAACGAGCTAGTGTTTTATGTTTCGTAAAGTTTATTTTGAATATTTAACGACCCGTTCGCGTGCTAAGTTTGTGCAGAACCTAAGTCAACGTTAATTTTTTATTTTATTTAACTATAGAAGTCTTCTGTTGTTTCACGTGGATCGAAAGACAATATGGTCTGGAGGAAATGCAATAAAACTTAAGGAAAAAACAATGAAGGTATTTAATATAGGAGAATACGATTGCGTGGACAAGTTTTCTTCAATAATACTGTTTTCCGATGTAGAGATATTTTCACTCGACGATTTATATACATTATACTCAAATGTTTGCTACGATTTATGGATAGTTTAAAATGCATATGTAGACAGTTATTTTGCAAAATCTACATGACTGCACAATACCCGAGACCGTGGTAACAACGCAGTAGCTCTACAGTAAGGTTAGCGGGCCAAGGCGGCGTTGCGGAGCGGTTGATCGGTCATGCTGTTTTTCCGAATGCTAGTTCTCGGATGGGTGACCGTCCAAGGATTTAAAAGAAAACACGAACGTTTAAAAAAAAAACCGATAGGATGTGTAATAAATAATAATGCGACAGCCCTGATTCGCGATTAAACGTGCGCTATACGTAGTTACGATACGTGTATCGAATATCGATACCGATCTCGCAGTCGAACACTAACTTCATCCGGTCCACATCCGGCCCGTGCTTGAACATCGCTTGCGACTGACTGGCGAACGCGTGCGGGTTTTCGTCGCCGTACATAATATTATATTATATTATTATTTTATTTTTCTTGAGCAGCACTTGACCACGAGCAGAAGTAACTTTTTCCTTCCGCGGTTTTCGTTATTTTTTTTTTTTTTTTATCGCGTTCGATTACCGCGCGTAACCGAAAACCACTTGTAAGAATAATAACTGTGGGTGTAGTAATTATTATTTTTTTCAAACCGTTGAAATTGAAAAAAAAAAACACAATGGGTCAAATTATTATATTATTTTGTCGGACGTACTACGCGGTTGCTGTTGACTACTATACGACTTTATAATATTACTATTATTTATTTTTTTAACCGTGTAGACAACAAAGGCGCAGTTTTCGATTTTTAATCGGGAGTCCTAATTTTTTTTTAAACAAAATATCGATTATTGTCCTCTGGCCGTTATTAAAAAATAATAGCACAACAAGATTTTTAAACAAACAAAACCAATTATAAATACACCGTTATAACATGCATTTCACTATATTTAACTTCAATTTAAAGACTCTAGAATGATTATTTTCGAAATTACAGAGAAATTATCACATTTTTACCAATATTTTGTTACTTTTTGGTAGATTTATCAGCGGTCTAATGAAATTTTAAGAAATTCGAAAAATTACATCGCCAAAGTATCAAAATAGTTATAAATTGTAATCAAGTAATCAGTAACATTTCCCTTAAAAAGCAAAATAAGTCCTATAAGCCGTGATTCAGATGTTTTTATAATTTTATTTTATATTATTTCAGATACTGGAGGTATAATTATTACGTTCTTTTTTCCACAACTTAAAAATATCGTTCGACTCTTTACAGTAAGTTGTTTCTACAACTTAATACAAACATAATATTATATGCCTCCGCCCTCCATACATATATACACATTTACAATAATAACAATAATGGCAACCGCGCAGTAGATGATCTTATACACTCGATTCCCGGAAACGTTCAAAATGAATAAACAAATGAATAAATAAACAGCAGTGATGTGTATGTATTTTATTGAAAATAGAAACGAATAAGCGAAAAATAAGAGAAACCGCGATACTACAATTTATACAACATGTATATATGTATATTGTAAACGTGTACACCGCGTGTATATCTGTATAAAGGCGAAGAGACGACGGCGAACAAAGGCGAACCGGAGTCGCTTGCGGTCTTTGCCGGGTGACTAGTGATATGGGAATCGGGAGAGCCGAACAGGTGCTACAGCAAACGATGTTTGTGCGTTCGGTTGACTGCAAAGGCTAATACGTCCCTTCGGGGAAATTGTTCTTAGTTTATTCAACTATGAACCCAAAAGATAATAAAGCGCCAGACGTGCATGTATATATATAGGTATTTGTGTGTGTGTGTGTGTGTTATGTATATATGGGGTCTGTGAGAGTTAAAAACAAAACTCGCGGGGGGAGGGACCGCAGCCGCTGCACGCATATTATAAAAAATAAGTTATTACCAAAAACAATACGGAATACGTTTAAAATACATACGTAAACATATTATTGCACGGGAATAGAAAGCGAAACACGAATAATATTCACCGTGGAGCCGCGAGGTTCGCATAGCCGCATAGGTAATGTATCCTTATAGATAAGAGTGATCGCGATACGCTCATAGAGGTTCGTCTAGACCAGTGGTTCTCAACGTTTTTTCATTCACGTACCCCTTTACCACTCACCACTATTTCGCGTACCCCAAATATCAATTTTGAATATAAATAATAGAAAATAATAATAATAATAATAATAAAAATTTTTAAGGAAAATTTGGAAATATTTATTTAATGTATATAAAAAAAATAATATCAACTAAACAATTTTATTTTAATGTGAACCTTGAGCTTGTTTGCTGGAACTTAATTTTTGAAATCTGGCTCCACACTTGATAAATAAACCCGTAAGTCTGAACTTACAGGCAGTTTATTACAATGCTTATTTTTTATGAACGTGTACGTAGAGAAGGCCCTTTCCACCAACACAGTGCTTGTGAATGGTAGCAGAACATTGAGTGCTTTGGATGATAGCTCAGGATATTCTTCTTTCACATCAACCCAAAACGCGATAATAGATAGTAAATCGCAGATTCTACATTGTAATAAGTACACAATTATTAAATTATTGAATATTTCGTTAGTAGCAAACTATTTCAGTTACATTAAATTTCACTTTTTCCGCCATTACTCATTTTTTTTTTCGCGTACCCCTTGAGATCATGCCACGTACCCTTAGGGGTACGCGTACCCCAGGTTGAGAACCGCTGGTCTAGACCAATACTTTTGGGCGCACACAAACTGTGCAGGGCTTGGCGGCTCCGTCCTCAACTCACTCCCCTTCGCACAGCACATTTTGGGGCAACTCCTGAGTGCGCGCCCCAAAACGATGGGTACCTGTGTAATGTCGCGAGTGCGTCCGCAAAGAACGTGTGACCAGCAGCTATATGCGTCCCAGCTGATTAAAAATAATTGTTTTATTGTACAGCCGATCCAGCTCTTGAATCAGCTGGGTACACTACGAGGAAGTGAACTTTATTACACAGAACAATAATTGTTTTATTTACAAGATATTGTATAATTTAATTGGGTCATCATGGGTCATCATTGGCTTGTAGTTGTTTGTAGTTTTCTTTTTAATTTTAGCCAAAAAATGCGATAATTTAACTACTATTTTCGAATGCAAGATACTTGTCCCCATAGAGTACGCACTACGCCGACGAGAGCTTTTGTGGGCCGTGGGACGGAACAATCATATCCTGGCCCCTGGGCACTCGTCTAAGGTCGTTGGCTAAGATATTATATCATTATGCAGGCATAAATTATTCATGCCACTTCGATATCGTATATAACTGCGCAGGACTTGCAGGGTTTGATGTTTGTTTATGGTTTTTTTCTATTTTTTCAGTTACTGTGTTTACTTGATCTATAAGAAGCTAATATTTCTAAACGTGATGCATAGCCGCATAGGCAGTGCACGAATTGGAAAAACTTAAGTACATTAAGGCTTTTCGTTTGTTGGTTTCTTTAGAAAGCACTAAATAGTTCATTTCAAACATTCATAATGTCTCGTATTAAAGGAATTTAGAATAACTATTAAGTATTACATTAAAATAACACACAACAGTATAATAGAATTATTTTTCGATTGTTTAAAATTTGCTGCCGTGGATCGTAGGCTCGCTGCTAAATAATAATAAAACGCGTTTTGTGTGCTTACATTAAATGTCTCGATTTTTCTTTCGATTTAGGTCCAGTGGTCCTACTGGACTTACTACGTCCACTTACAAGTTACAACTATAATACGAGATGTGCTAGGTATAGGGTTTGGCTCTCTCGAAAACGTATTGACCATAGTCTGTTGATGCATTCATAAAACAGGTAGTAATATAGTACCTATACAAGATTAAATAAGTTCATACATTTTACTTTGTTCGCGAGATCAATGAAACTGTGACGTAATCTGTTTCTGGTATTTTACAGTTCAGGATTTTTTTTGTTTATGTGATAATTATGTTAAAGCTTGTTGGTCGACGTTGCTTTATTAATCTTAATTATTGCTTTATTAATAAATTATTATTTATACTTTAATATGATAAAAGTTATTCGTTTTATAGATATATATGAAATATATAAAATATAAATATATATATAAAATATGGGTAATATAACCCACCCATACAAATTGTTAATAATCAACATGTAGTTAATGAATTTTAAAAAGTATTATTTATTAAATAGTTTTAGGAGAAAATAACACATCCATTATCACTACAGGAAAATATGCTTTATGCCTCTTAAATTCAAGTGAAAATCCTTATTAAAAAAGAAAATAAATATAAAGATATAATATAACTTGCAGGATATGACTCATTTTTTATTCGTAACAATAATCATGAACAAATACATATATGTATCAAAAATATATTAGTTCTGTAACACATTCACAACTTATCATCGACAAAGGTCTAAATGAAAGGAATTTAGTTTAAAATAAAAGTATATTAATTCTAATACTTCAACTCCTAAATTCAAGATGAATTAGATATGTTTTAAAATATAATTCACTATAGAGTAAATAGTTATATGTGATAAAGTAAAATTATTATAATTTATAAGATACTCTTAATGTACAAGATAAATAAAAAAAAACAGTAACAATAATTTATAATATAACAATATAATATAGAACTTCGATTATTTTCAAGATGATGTAGACAATAATTTACTACTGAGTACTGGCGAAGAAACTCTAGTTATAGCCATACAAATAATGTATCACAGTTAACCAGGTTTGCCACCCGTACTATTTTTTAAAGTATTGTACTTTTTTTTTCACTTCTGTACTTTGGACTTTGTAGTTTTAATAAAGTACGCTAAAATACTTTATTTCTTATAATATTTACTTGAGGAAAATAGTTCATCAATTATTCTTAACACGGAATATAGATATTGTGGGGACGCTAATAAATTGTATAATATTATAATTTTAGAAGTAATAGTATTCAATATTACAATTAATATTAATCAATTTTATTATTATTCTAAGTATTTTTGTATTATTTTAGTATTATAACTTATAAGCAATCGCAAGCGTTGCTGTCGTGCACTACCACAAATTAGTTTAATGCGATCACGATACAATCTTATGAAAAAATGCCCTCCTTTAATAATAAAAATACTATTTAGTGATGATCAAGTGACAATAAACACTGACATAGAAATATACCTTTTCTTTTTAAGTCATATTTTGCCCTTATTCAATGAATGCATTAATAAATTACAAGGGAATAACATATCAGTTATGGTAATTTATGATGTGATGAATTCATTGAAAAAATCTTTAGAAATACGAATAAAAGATAAATTTTTTGGCTTTCACACAAGCCACCTTATTGAGACGTCAACAAACAAAAATATTCTTACTTATGATTTTTTAAACTTTTTGAACAATGCAATTAATTATTTGAATAAATGGTTTGATTTCTCAGATTTAAATTGGTTAAAACAAGTAAAATGTGTTAACCTTTCAAGTGAACTTAAATATTCTGAATTGTTAAATTTGATTAGTGAGCTTAAATTAGAAAATAAACTTTTTTTGAATAGGAATGAAATGTATGACGAATGCAATAGAATAAATGAAATGTTACCATTATTAAAAGAACCTAATTCAAATTCATGTAATAAATGGCAAAGTTTATTTAAAATTGCAAATCTTGATAATAATAACTTTTATCTTAAAAATGTTTACAAAGTTGTTAGTTTTATTTATAGTATTCCTGCAACATCAAGTTACTGTGAGAGAGTATTTTCTATGATGAACTTAAAATATAGAGATGAAAGAAATATCAAATGAGTGTAGGCTTGAACTCATCAAATATGAATTAATTATCACTCTTAATGCTAAAGAAACATGCACTGAAATTTATGATACTTTTTTAAAAGATGAAAAATTGCTAAAAGCTGCTAAAAGTAATAAAAAGTATACATTTAAAAATATTGTTAATAAAAATAGTTTATAATATATTTATAGAAATACTGTAATAATAAATTTATAATAAATACATTTTTTTATTGTTTAAATAATTGTTTTTTTTTTTCTGTACTTTACTCATTACTGGTTTGGTTCAGTATTTTCACAATTTATTTTGTGTGCAAAAAAATCTCCATGAGTTATGATGTACTTTATTTTAAAAACAAAAAGGTGGCAACCCTGCAGTTAACCATGAAAAATGTTTTAATTTATCAAGTTTTTATATGATGAAAGGCTGGAGAGATATGTCCCCCCCCCCTAAAGTACTTAAGTAATTAAATGAATAATAATGTCGAAAAAATTCTGTAATTTGTCTAATGAATAAACAATTGTCAAAATGATAACAATAACAAATTCTTGTTTATCTTGAAGATGGTTACATTGACTTATAACATAGACATCACATATCTCATATCAGGCATGTCAAACCCAAATTATTAACTGGGTCAATTAAATTGAATATTTTATCATATGGGCAGAACAAAAAAATGTATCAACTCACAACAACTCATCAATACATATTCAATTACAGTTTTTCAATGGAAGAATAACATAGGTAACATAGATAGCAACTATTATACCTATCTCTAACATAGTTGAGACACAAAATAAAATGTTATTATTATTTTTACATGATTGATACCGATTTCAGTTTTTAAGCACATTATTATGACAGTCTGACTATTTGGAACTGATGAGTAGATACTATAAACATGCACAAAATCTTTTCACCAACATTTGTTTTATTCTCATATGAATTTAGGAAACTTTTAAATATTATTGCCACTCATCTGCTTTCCCTAGATTTTTGTTGTTTGATTATAGTTTTGTGATAAGTCTTCAAACTACTAATTTAAGAGTAAAAATTATAAGTGTAGAGTAACAAAATATTTTAACAGGTTATGAAGGTAATTGATAATAATAAAAATAAAAAAACAATGAACAATTTACTAGAGACACATAAATATTACGTTTAATCATTAAAAAAAAACATGTAAGTATATAATAATTAATACAATTCGACAAAAAACGAGTGATAATGTATTATTCTAAGAATAATAATGATAATAATAATAATAATATAATGTGTACTGTGAACGCACATAAACAATTAATAATTATCGACAATAATGTATATGAATGTGTAGTAATAATATAGAACATTCGAATAACACAAAAACAATGTATTTGGACCTGTATCCGTCCTAAAGTGAATATTATTAAAACACTAAACAATAATAAATAATATTATAAATTCAATATTTATTTTTTTCATAATAGTGAAGAATTATTTGGACGATAATAATATTATAATAAGACTCAACAATCATTTTATATGATTTGCCATTGTAGAACACTGGTGTCTTTGCCGCCAATCGATATCAGTCTGGAGTCGTCGTGCAAGAAAGTCACATTTGTCACATGGCTGCTATGACCTCCGTATGTGTGACACAGCGACTGTAAAAACAGCAGAATTAAGATTTACAACACGTTCAAAATAAGATGTATTCACATAAATAATATAGTTGGAACAGTGAAAAATGTACAAGTGATTGAAAATATTGGATATTGTTTATTTTATTTTGGGTTTAATTTGCCCAATACTCGGTTGCATACTGACTCAGGGCGATGAAATCTTGTTAATAGCCAAGTGTCACACAAATTAGTCGATAAGAACATAGTATGAAGAAAATAAAAATAATTATAGTCAAGTTCTTTAATGAATATAATATTATGGTAAAAATATTATGTACACTATATATATTCGATCTTAGAAGATCTACAAAGATCATGGCTATACTTTACTTATTTATACAGTATATTATACATATACAGTATTTATAACAAATTGCATAGTTTGAATTTTAACCAAGTAGAAACAAGAATAATACAATAATGTGGTGTTATCATTCATACCTTTGGTTGCTTGACCGGGTACGAGTACAGTTTCACTTTACCAAAGTCATCTCCTGTAGCCATCAACTTGGCTTTGTTTGATCGCTCGCATGCATTAACATCGGTGCCATCAGCACCTTCAGGCCAAATCCCAATGGTAGAGAATGTTAAAACACAAGAGTTTGATGCCCAAGCGACGTCTCTCAGTTGGGTGCTTTGAGGCACTTGACGGCAAACTTTCACTTTCCCTGCAAAAATAAACAGATTACAATTATTATACAAACATTGAATACAACATGAACTATTTCTCTTTATACAAGTTTCAAACAGTATAGTTTAGTTAAAAAAAATGTTTTAAACTAAATGTTACTTACAATACAACAGCTCATAATCTCCTGAGTTACTGCGTAGGTACTCGTTATCCACGGACCAATCTATGTGAGTGATAAAACTTGAATGACCCTAATTCAATGAAAACAAAATTACATCAATTAGCATCAATCATATATCAAATAAAAACATTATGAACGCAAAACAAACACACACAAAATATATAATCACAATTTTCTTCATCAGTAATGAAAACATCAGGAACAAATAAATGATAAATAAAAAGTATAATATTATCATCAACAAAAATATTGATACCAAAGCGCATTAACTTATTTTCAAAATTATTGTTAACAGCGTATCATATTACAACTATAATGAGTAAGTGATCATAAAGATGATCATACAAATATTTTTAAATATGTAAACAATCTAAACAACTAAACTGGTAGGAATAAATCAAATTTGTATTTTATGTCTATACTTAGATACTTATGATGTGAAGCAATTTTTTAAATACAATAAAAAGGCATGTACCACTTGTTCTACATTATAGCAGCACTCGGTTGTTAATATTTCTCTCTACACAAAATCCTTATCTACATGCAACTTTGCTCTACAGGCGACCTACACCTACCGACAAATTGTCAATAATAGCGCCGGTACTACATCTTCTGCGGCGTTTGTCTTCCCAACACTAAATATTGAGTTAGTTCAACAAAAATAATTATGTGGAGTTTAACAGGTATACGATTAATATTGAAGTAACAGATTCAGATGCAAATATTGGATTTAGTTAAAAAAATTTATTCCCCCATAGATTGGCTAAAACTTACAGTGCAACGACCCAAACGGGTGTAATGCTTGGCACCATCCGTGACCTGATAAATATAGATGTAATTGTCCCTGGAGCCCAAAGCAAGCAGTTGGCCGTCTGGAGAGAATTTCACAACCTTTAAAGAAAATATATTATCATTAACTGAGTACAAATGGGAAATCAAGAATATTATGAATATCTATAATAATATTCAATATATATATAATAATAATAACTATTATTTACATTCAGTCACTATATTACACCATACCTGAATCGGTTCATTTCCGTCAACATGAGTCGAATAGATTTCTCGAGTTTCTGAATCCATGACAATCCATTTACCCGACACACAACCAACGATAATTATTTGACCGTTGCCGGAGAAAGCAGCAGATTGTGCTTGTTCCTATGCAAAAACAAATTGAGTTTAATTATAAAAAAGATGTTTTTTTTATAAAATGTACAATACTCACTGCAATGTCTTTACTCCATACAACAGAGTGAGATAATGAGTCCCAAAGCTGTACAATACGGTCAAATCCAGCTGTAAGAAATTGAGCCAATGTTGGATGACGACACAAGGCCCACAATTCATCGGTATGGCCTAGAACGGCTGGACTAAAGCCCATTGACAATGAACCAATCAGAATGCAATTACGGGTGGATCCCACAAGTAATTGTGACCCGCGACCTTCAGATACAGTACGAATACCGCCCAAATGCTCGGCTACCTTTATTTAGAAAAATAATTAAAATTACAACTTAAATCTTTACATAGTTAAGAAAGTTAATTGAACATTAAAACATACAGAATATAGAATAAATGTCAACTATAACTTTTACACAGAGCTTAAAATAACGAATATAACAATAAATTAACCACAAAAAACAAATAAAGTATAACATGAATCTGAATCTTAATCTTTATCAAATGTACACATTAATTATTGTAAGTACTATTTAATTGAGTATAATATTTACAACTAAGTGTCTTATAAGATGGTATTATTTGTATAAGCAAGATTTTCATATAAATTTATTTTGACAGAGTAAAGTCACAATCATTTCAAATATAAAACATATTTTTGATTCTGAATGAACACTAAAGTTCTATTTTAGATTTTTATACTTTACACTTAATAATGTAAACAGTAAAGTATACTTCTTATTGTGATTGATATGATTTTTATTTATATAAATAATATATTCGAATACTTATAAATAATAAATATGATACATTTTTAAAAAATTGTATGTAATTTGACATTGATTTTATGGTACAAAATAATAACATAAAACAATTGATTTCTATTTTGACTTCATTAAAAAGATTTTCTACAATAGTTGAGAGGTTAAGTCATGTATTAAATACGAAAATGATAACGCTTATTTTTATTGGAATATTCGCCAAAGTACTTTAAAATAAATTTAAACTGCATTTAAATCTTATGCAACGTCAATAAAGTACAACTAATTCAAAATCAAAATCTTTATGAACTTAATTTAGTCAGTGATAATAGAATTTTAGAAAAAAATTTACACGACATTTTGTTTGCGAGGAGGTGAATACTACTCGTATTAGTCGTGCCAACATTAATGTTATTAACATTTTTCTTTTTCTTTAATGGTAAGATGTCGTTATTTATAATAACAGTTGTACCGCATGGTACATACTTGTGCTTCATATCCAGTGGGATGCATCGAAGTGTCAAATTGGATCAGTCTGCCGTCTTTACCGCCGCCAGTTATAATGCTGCCCTCTTTAAGCGCGCAAATGGAAAACACCGATCCTTCGTGGACGTTTCTAGCGACTTTCTTGATATTATTTGTGCCTGTACACGAGAAAAACGTTAAGCCATTATGCAAAATGTGCAAAAACTACGAAATCGAAAAACAACAAGACGACGCAGAGACGTGTTGGGGTGCCTTTTATTTTATTTTATTTTTATTTTTGGTGTTCTTCAGATCGCGTAAGAAATGTTAGGTGGGGTACGGCGAAAATGATTACGGCCTGGGGCGCGAGATATTTTTAAATACGTCTGCACACACACACACACGTCTTCGCATACGTGAGTATATTGGTAATATTATTGTACACGCGATATTGGCGTCACTCACCCCGTGTCCATATGACGACGGATCCGTTGGAATCTCCGGACAACACGTCTCCGTTCTGCGTGAACGCCAAGCAAGTCACGTACTTCGGACGGTCCCGGGTGGTTTCGAATATCCCGTTGCGCTTGTACAGGGTGCCGCCCGCGTCCAATGTCCAGAAACTGATGTGACCCTTGCCGCAGGTCACGATCTGGTTGCGTTCCAGCGGATGGAACTCTGCGGCTACCACGGTGTCCATCGAGCACTATATCATACAAGAAAAATACGGACGATTGTTGGTTTTCGTAAAAACGATAGTTATGATGCGAAAATAGCCTTCGACATATTATATTTCTAAGCACCTTGGTCTCCGTGATCTTGTGACCCTTTTCGTTCTTCTGCCAGTCCCACACGGATATGTTATGGTCGTTTCCTTCGTCGATCGCGCACAACAGGCTACCGCCGTCCTGTAAACACATGTCATCGTAACGAATATAGCGCGGTCATTATGGTATAATATAATATCTCCATTTGGCCGAGTTTACGGTAAAAAAACGGATTGGATATATTACCGCTTTGGAGAAAGACAAGCAGCTGATGGACCGTTCGAATTCTCCCAATCCCAGGACGACGACCGTGGCTAAGCTGACGGAATTCCACACTCGAATGTGAGGCTGCGCGAAGAAAAAAATACAAATAAATTCAATCGTTTTACCCGTTTAGTGATTAATGTTCGTCATTACTTTTCCCTCGCGACTGTCATGTCCGGCAGTCTGGCCCGTGGCCACCAACAGCTTGTTGGGATGGATGGTCAAACTGAAAACGGGAAAAATCGATTAAACCGGAGTTTTTGAAATGAATAGAAAGTAAAAAAAAAACCGTATTGGGTTATGCCCTGCGATTATCGGTAAAATCATACCATTTGATGTCGTCGGTGTGTCCCAAATAGTGCCTCTGGCTCTGTTCCTCGACGTTGTAGAGTACGGCCACGGAGGCCACGAAATATACCATTTCGCCCGTGGGCAACAGGTATAAGTTGGACCGGCAGTCTTTCCCTCTGTACCCATAACTGTTCAAGTATTCGTATAAGGAAGATTTTGTTCGTAAAATCAATCACATTTAATATATTATACTACATTTGCATATACAGAACACATAAAAAGTCGCGCATAGCGCTAGTGCGTAACATAACAACTTCTAATAACGTTTTATAAATTAATTTTTATATAAAACTTTTACGGTGACCATGCATATTGTTATGTACATTGAAAAATGTATAACGCACCGTCCATTGCGGTTATCTCAAAGACTATTAATCATAATAATCGAGCGGACGAAAGTACGAAATTAATAAACAGAATTGATTCGCCTAACGTACATAAAACCCGTGTTTTCGTCGACGTAGTCAATACATAATTAATTATTATGTATAAAAATTATAAAATTGGCTCATTTATTTATGATTTTGAAAAAACGTTAGTGTATTTTATATTCGTTATACGCAAGTTAACATGAATTAACTAAATATACACACGGATTCAATTAGTTTTTGAGTAAACAACTTTAATTTACGTTATCTAAATAAATACGTAAATGCGTATTATACAATAAGTAGTTAATGAATTTTCTTAAATGGGCATTAGAAAACCGCAGCGTAAGAATGTTTCTAGCATTTTTCTGCTTTGTATACTACGACGATAACATAAATTAAATAAACATATAATATAATGAACACGATTGTCATTTTTACAAGTTTTGTAAAAAAGAAAAGGTAAACAGGATAGCAAAACAATTTATAACGAACGTAATTTGTACGAATAAGTAACGATATACATTAATATATATTTTATTTACAATGGAAATGTATTAACGAAGGTGAACGTTAACGGAACTTGATAGATGCATTGGACAGGGCAGTATGGTATAAAAGTATAAATATCAAATGAGGTATCAAAATCGATGTAACAATAGTCCGGGCTGGGGTCAATTATATGAGTTGAGATTTTAGAAAGCGATACGAAAATAAAAAATAACAATCCAATACAGAATATAGTTTAGTAAATTTACCTTGATTATTATTAAGTTAAAATTAATTAAAATTGACATCGATTTAGAAATACAGTAGAACTTGGTTAACTCGAAGTTGAAAGAAAAAAAAATAGTTACTATGTATGTATTTATATGAATGTATATGTAATTTTAAAAAGGTAAGTATTTATAAAAAAAAATGAGGTTAAAAAATTATTTAAAAAAGGTATTTATTTTTGTTTGAGTTTTGCTGTTGATTGCAGCGTTTGTATCGAATCGTTCGATGACATAACGATCACGTTGAAACAAACACAGAGCACTGAACACGAAAGTCATGCGTCGTCGTGTAGTAAACCAGTTAGATAAACAACTTATCGGTAACGATAACATTAATGACTAATGAGTAACCTTTATAGATAAATGAGGGAAATTGTATCACAATATTGTATAATACATACATAATATGTAAAACTCAAAACCTCGAGTTATCCACGAAAATATCCGAGTTAAACAAGATTTTTTTACATTGTTTAAATAGGAAATTCTAGGGACCGGAGTAAAAGTTCGAGGTATCGACGATTTCGAGTTAAAGAAGTTCGAGATAACCAAGTTCGACTGTATGAGGAAATACATGTATTTGACAACGGACAAACGATTCCAACAAAACTTTATGTCTACCGCAGCAGTCGGTGCGATTATTCCGAAAGATCATAAAGATCCGAAAAACTTCATCTGGTCCCCACAACCGCTGAGATGATTTATAAAAATAATAATTTACTATATACACATAACACACAAATTATGAACCACAATAAGAGGCAACCAGCACGAGTGTTTTGAAAAAAATGTAGATACCTCCGTTGCATAATACGTCATTTGCAAGTGGACTTATTAATCGCGGCGGAGTAGTCATAGAATCATTTTATATGCGTATATAAAGCGTGTACTCTCCGCTCTCGTGCAGTCTGATGAGTATGTAGAAAATGTACAACTATAGTGAGATACGATAAATGATGAACATTTTGGATGTATAACCGTCAATAATTTTCTATCAAGCTATATATAATATATATATATTATAAAATATACAAAAGGTATCGACAAACGCCGATCGTACACGTAGGCACATCCGTCTATTACACTGTTGAAATAATTTCAAACGTGGACGACGAACGTTAAAGAACACTATGTCTTGCGATCAAAAGATGTTGTATTTCGGAACATACACTCGAATTGAGGACATACTCGTATTATGCTGTTCAATGTAAACGTAGGCACGCACTCCGCGAGAGCAAAAATATTGACGATCATACAAACACCTTGCAGTTAGCAATGTCATGACGTGGAACAAAATTAACCTTTTAAGAAGCGGATTTAGGTGAAACGAGTTAAAAATAAATCTATGATTACTCAAAAATAAAAATAAAACGAAAACGGGTACTCATAGGTTAGAAAGAGCGATTTTCGTTGGACGGTTCATTCTCTGAAACCGAAAGACATGTATAAAAACAATATTTGAAGTACACCGTGCGTTTTTTGCTACTTCACGTCCATTTCTAATGAATGGTAATAAAAAAGTAAGCTGCTTTACAGGCTTGCGAACGCTATTACGTACACACGGTCGGCAAACATAACAATATAGTTTTTGATCGTTACGAGTTTCGAGTTTTTCGGGCTTCTCGAGACGAACCCGACGGTTAAACTAAGAAGCCAAACGACAAAAAATAATATAATAATATATATACGATACAAGTGTAAGTAAAGGATACACCCAATCGAGTTTAAGCTTGGACGAAGGAGCGGTGGCCACTTTGGTGATGTCATAAGTGGCGATATCGGCGGTCGGCGCGTACAGGTTTATGGGACGTCCTCGCAGGAACATCCGCACGCTTCCCTCCTCGTCATTGTACGTGGCGTCACGCGTGCTGTGGAAAAAGAAAAAACACGAGATTAATAAAACGCACAAGATGTACACGACGCTGAAATACAATAGTCAATAATAGACCGCGACCGTGACATTACGCACAGCAGAAAGTTTGGAAACATTGACGTTTTAAAATGCGCTCGAAATGCGAGTGTATACAGTATATAATTGCCCGAGTTTGGGAGAAAAACAAATGAAAATAATTCCAAAACGTCGGGGTCGTTTCCAAACTTTCTAGACGCGTACGCGAGATCATGAACGTAACCCCGAATCCGCAGGACGGGTGTAACGCATACAGTACATACAAGTTATTGTTATTATGCGTATAGTAGAGCGATCGTAAACGATAAAAACCTTTTGGCGTCGGTACGGTGCAGCGGCATTTTCCTACGCGCGCGAAAACACGGTTTGACGAAGGAACGCGGACCACGTGCACGAACGTCGGGCGGCGGCTCACGACTGAAATCGGCGTACAGACGTCGCGGGTCCGGTTGTGCACGTCGTCGTCGTCGTCGTGATAACGTGTCAGGCTACGTCGGACGGGGAGAGGAATAAACATACGAAAAGTAGGCCGCGGGACCGGTCCGAACCATAATTATAGTTTAACGACTATGCCCTCGTCGATTATCAACTCCGTGACCGGCAGAGCACACGCGCCGCCGTCGGTAAATACGTTTTTTGTGCCAACCATACACGTGTACGATAATATGCGGCTATGGGTCCATTATAGTGTTTGCCGAGTAGATCAGGTGCTGCGGTATTTCAACTTTTTTTTTTTTTAATACGACCGCGCAAAAGAGACGGACGCGGGAAAGGAGGACTCTGGGGAAAACGCCCGAAACGGGGCGCGGACTTACGGGATTTTCTCGTACGTTTACGGCACGCGGTCGTTGTCGCGTCACCGTCGCGGTCGATGCGTCCGTAATTAATTGCTATGGGCGGCGCCGCGCACAAGTGCATCGAAATATTAACGATTTAAACTATGTATTTACTCGTTGTAGGCGCCCCGGCGCGCAACTTCCGCGCGCACAGACCACGCGGCCGCACGATAACGTCGAATTAAATATAATGAAAATAATAATAAAACGCTCCACGCGCCGGAGGACGCGGCTCTACAATATTCTAATTCTCCTTAACTCGACTACCCGGGTTACGTAACCGACGGGCGGTGGGAGGGGACGGGTACGTTCTTACAGTTAAGTACCCGAGAACACAGTGAAGACGTTATGTGAATCACGCGTATTGCGCAGTGGTCTCGTGTGTGCGAGAGAGTGCGCTCACCGCAAATGTTTGTCGATTCTCCGGAGAGTTGAATAAAAAAAAATATTCACAACGAACCCAGACCGCGCCGTTCCCCCCGGACCCTCGACGCGTTCGGGTTTCGAAAGTTTTTCACGTGTCCGCGATGCGCGCAGGGGAATTCGCATTGTTGTCCGGACGATCCTTTCGGTCTGGTCTCTAAATACCGCATGCGACAACACACAATGTTTTAGACACGAGCGTGCCCACAGTATAGTATACATCAGGGGCGGGCAACTGGCGGCCCGCGGGGCCATATCATCTCGGTCTGGCCCGAGTTACCATTTAAAATGAAATACTTATGTTTGAAATCAAAGTTAATTTGAGAAAATATGTATTGAGAAAACGTTTACTTATATTCTATATTTAATGCTAAAAACGTCTAAATATGACATGTTCATAGCTTATATTTTTGTTATTTCAAGTGTTGCATAGGTCGCGTAGAACGGTTTTAGTTGTTTTCTGGCCCGCTACATTTTAAAGGTCTAAAAATCGGCCCTATACTAACTTGATGTTGCCCATCGATAGTATATATATACACCGGCGGTGACTGCAGTCATTTATTTGGTTTTCATTCAAGTCCGAAGGTTGTTGTCTGACAACATCGGGTCGACCGCGATAGAGTCAAGTTCCGATGTGTGTCCTCTCTCGCGGGAAAAAAATCAAGAGTTACATGAGGTTGTGCATGCATGTACGATTAGCACACTTTACACAGCGTCGCGGTCGACATATTACATATTACGGACCCTGCACAAATGTTCAACGAATAGTAGACGTTCTGTTATGTACTAACGACGAGCCCATTTGTGTAAGCCTTTAGAGTTTAGGCCCTAGGGAGTGATTTTAACCTTCTAGAGCTAACCCTCGTCATGTAGTACACCACATACGTGTTCTAAGGTTCTGTAAAAACATTCGAAGTAGCAAAAATGTAACTATATCGTCTTTTGATTGACCCGACGACACACCATTCGCTTAGTAGGTAGTAATTTAATTTGAAGACTAATTCGGTAGACGAATTCGCTAGATATTGTACTTTGTAGCGCACACCCGGAGTTCGAGAAAACGCTGTTATTTATTAAAAGCTAAAGACAGATTTGAAATGATTTCCATTGAAAGACCTAGATTGATTTTGTAAAAATTACAAAAAAAGTTATGTTTTGCTAGGAACCCCGAAAATAAATTGTTTTTAATGCATAGATAAATAAACTCAAACCGTTGTCATTTTTCCGTGTAAAAGCTAGAATAGGTATGTTATTATTTATCTAATTTTACATTTAAAATATAGAACATCGCAATAGCATATTATATTAACCTACATTTATATAATTTTCAAAAATATATGAAAACATTTGTAATCTATAAAAATTATCATCTAAATTGCAGTCTAAATAAAAATGGAATATTTAAACGCAAGATAGTTCGGACATGACCTATTATACAACTCATTTAAAATTACCAAACAGTACAGAACTACACATATTGTATGCAATACTATACTAAGTTTTTATACTAAAATAAATATGTGATAACGCCATTATAATAATACGTATAATCATCCATGTATTATGTTTAACCCAAACAAAAATCAATAGGTCTGTTTTTGAATAATTGAACTGTTTACTGGAAACATAAATTTACGTTCACGAAATAACTAAATATTATAAACATATGTGTTATACGAATATGTATATATGCGGTTATAATAGGCATGTCTTTCAAATTGTTTGGATCATAATTATGCTAATTCTACAACGCTATAATACATCAACTACCGTTTAAATAAATAAACATACGTACGACAGGCTCTCGGCCAAGTTCATAATCGACATATCGCATGCGTACTCGATAACTCGATTGCAATTAATACGTGCCATGAAATCGACGACGACTAACTTAAAGGTGCTCACGTTGACACTATAACACTATAACGAGACCCGTCAGTTTTTGTTTTATACGTACCGTAACTCGAAAATAAAGTCTTACAATTGTTACTGTACTCTCTCAAAGACAATTTCCGTCACATGGTCACCCTCAAACACGTCATGCACACACGTAAAATAACCTTTGCTACACTACGTTTATTTGTCCTAAACAATTTCGTAATCCGTTAACGCGGCACCACACCTTTTAATGCATTTTCGAGCACTTAACGTATCTCTATATTTTACTCACGAGTTACATGATTTCGATCTAGCCCCAAATACTTGTTGATCAATTCTATACCGTTTAAACAATGTATTATTATTATTAACAATGGGTCATTATTTAGAGTACGTATTATTGGTAATATATACAATAGGATTTGATTTATGTTTCGAATTTGAGACTGCGAGCCCATAAGTGAAAATAGATCAGCACCATCAATAATACTGAATCGAAATCGATTTTCAACTAAAAATATTTAACATGCATAGTCGAATGTTAATATTGACATGTTACACTGCAGTGCCCAACTAGTGTAACATGTGACAATAGAAAATCTGTTGAGAAAATTGCAATTTACATTACATTGTCTTAATCACCTAGGTCGACATTAAATCGCAACACATTATTGCTACAACTCCGACTGTTCGTGACCCCCGGCGATCGCATTGCCGTAGTTAGACAACATTGTCAGTGGGTGGGGGAGGGGGCAGTCAGCATTTTAGGAAGGGCATACAATTTGTATGAATTTGATATTTTAAGTATAATATCGTAAAGATTACGTCGATTGTTGGTGTATTCATAATTGTCTACGAGTTTTTTCTTAAATCTATTACTATGAAAAAATAGGTGATTGATGGTAATAATTAATAATATTACAAAAGACTAATATTTTATACAGTCTTGTAACTCGTACTAGAAGGCCAGAGGAGCAATAGTTCGGTCTAGGGGAACAATGCACCGATCCCCCCTCCTCCTTGACCTCGGCACTGGTTGCAGCACGAAGCACCGGTCACCCGAACACGAGGCGATCTTCTTCTGTTACAGTCCGTGCGACGACTGATGGTTTTAGTCGAAGGTGTCGTGGACACGATAATATACTATAAATCGGCTTTTAACTAACGCGTTTGGCTATTATGAATAATGAATTGTCCAGCGACGTCAATCGGAGTTTTTCATGTGGTCTTTCTGTTTCTCAGTCAAATATAGCGAATTATTATCGTGTTCTAAGAGTATTGTCGAAAACTAGTAACAATCCCCCGAAAATCCCGCGGGTATAAACAACATATGTAGTTAACAAAAGTAATTTATTCCTTTGAAAATTCGAAAACCCGTGTATAAGGATCAAGGATTAAATCTAAAAACCGATTTCGTTAAAATATATCTTTATAATAAATAATATAGTTGTACTCTCTACGAGTTCAGGGTTTCAACGGGCTTTATAGGCACACTGTAATTGCGTATGTATACGATTATTACCCCCACCCTATTGTGGTCAATTAAAACTAATTCGCACAGCATAACAATAATTATCGGTGTGGTGACGGGAACAATAGCGCGTAAAATTATTACGAGATACTACTATTTATCGTCGTAAACAATCGATAAGAATAAAAACAAATACTAATGGGTTTTAGGGTATTTTATCGATCACTGCGGTTTAGTTAAATAGAGACATGACATTGTCATTGACTATTTCTAATAGATTATAATCTATGGAATATTGAATATTTTATTTTTTACCCAAGGACATCACTTTTTAATCATTATAGGTTATCCAGGAAAAAACAAAAGTTTTAACAGAGAAAAACTTTCTAAACACTAGGTTTCAGAGTCAATTTTATTTACCTATAGGTAGCTCGAATTTTGCTAGGAATGCACCCTTAATTAGACTTATGCGAGAATACAATGGTAATCTCTAGCTTGTACGAAGACATTTTTATTTTATTTCTATTATTATTCCTATACTTAAACTTTGAACTACTAATATTAGTATATACTATCATTATTATTATTATTGCTTTGTACTACTATTATTATTATCATTACTTTGTGCTATTATTATTATTATTATTACTTTATTATTATTTTTTTTTCTTAAACATTAAATTTGTATTATTATTATTATTATTGTACTTTCAAAAAGCCGCTTGGCGTTAATTAATAAATAAATAAATAAACGCAAAATGAATTAAAATAATTGAATAATGAACTAAATGAATGTGTTTGTTTTAATATAACTGGTAACAGTGGAAATAAAAAAAAACTATGACAAATCTATAACAAAAAAACATAAATAGTTCATTAGATAAATGTTATTAATTAATTTTTTTTCCGGGTTTTGGTATTTTTTTAACTAGAAAGAAAAATTATATTAAAATAGTTGATTGTACATAATTGTATTCGTAATGTTCTTGAGGAACGGAAAAAGAAAGAAAACTTTAACTTTCGATTACTAAAATAAAAAAGATATGTATATTATATAATATGTCTAAAATCTATTTAATATTTAATAATACATTTTTCTTTTATATTTAATAAATTAAATAACTATTGTCAAACTATTACCATCGAAACGATTATAGAAACTTGTACTAATTTCAGTACATGTACATTGTACAAAGCCTACATCAAATAATAACGCAAATAAATAAAAAGTTTTCACTAAATACAATAAAACAACATATTTTTTTACTGAGACATATGGGCATAGTTTTATTGTTAGAACAACCAACATGCAAAACGCCTATCATTTTACAATGCTTCTTGGAATGTATTTAAAAAAATTGTTCAGCATTCATTTTTCTAATACAGTGTCACCCCCATTATTTTAATTGCATACATTAATCATCCTAATTACAAAAAATATGAATAATACATGTAGTTTACTTATTTTTAATGAGTTGAGCTACTAAAATCTTCTTAAAATATAAATACCATTCTGAGACCATAAAATACAGTAGTCACGAACGATGTCTGAGATAAGTCATGTGTCCAAATATTTATATATGAATAATTAGTACGACTTAAATTTTCATATTAGAGTTAAACAAAATAATATTAATTCATTAGTTAATTTTCCTTTCTACTTAATTTAATAATTTACAATGGCTAAAAACAAATATCTATGGCAATACTGGTTATTATAATAAACAATGAATTTAATGTTTATGTTGTATTATATGAAATGTAAAATCAAACCTGTATTAAAAACAATGATAATAGTAGTACCAAATAATAGATTAATGACCAAACATTTTTGATAACATGAAAACGCAGTATCTCAAATTCAGACCAGAATATTATATTTTTGGACATAATAATTACTTAAAATCACTATTTACTTTAATTCAAAAACCAGGAAGTTTAAATCACACAGTTAATTATGTTTTATTTATTACATAATTATTTTCAATTGTGCTTCGTCATGATTCTAAAAATGTAGACCATAAATGTATATTATGACATTATGAACAGATGAAGGGATAACTATTTAAATTGTTTAAATAATAACATATTATATATAATATGTAAAGATATATATAAAATTATTTTTTCATTTAATAGAATACTGCAGGTTTCTAAAAACTCAACATTTTATAATATTATGTAACGGGTATTCGTGTGACAACGTCGTAGCTTAAATAATTTACTAAATACAATTAATTCAAAAACATAATGTTTGCTAACATTTTCGTGTATGTTGTCAATAACTAACAAACAAACGATCCAACACGTTGAATACTTTAGAACATTTTACGCAACCCCGTAAGACACCCCAATTTTTGATTACCAACGTCCTTCTGGTTTCTTTTTTGTCGAATTCACATCTGCTCTTTAAATATATCAAAATGGTCAAAGATGTGTTTCAAAAATATTGTTATACTTCCCTCGCTATAATTCGCTTGCATTTTAGAACCAGTATATCGACGATAAAATATTTTCAAAATATAACCGGCAGTTAAAACCTAACTGCGGTTTGTAATATACATCGCATTTAATCATTTAAAGTCTTTCATATACAAACTAATGGTAATATTTAATACATTTCAACGCGGATATTAGGTACTTTTAAAATGTACCGAATTTTCGGGGATAAATGATTTTTCCCGCACGTTTCAAAACAAGGCCAAAATATTTGAGCATGCTGTCATACGAGCAGCGTGAAACATTAAGTGAACAAAAATATCTCGTCATATAATTTACAAAGTTAATACTATTAAGCGCATCACAGTTATGATTTGGCGCAATAAAAAACCGTACGTAATATATACAGTACATACTTCGATGTATCTTTCGAGTTCGACGTTACTTTTGCGTTTGATTTCGTGGCTGCTGCTGCTGCTGCTGCTGCGGGCATTGTTAATAGTTTCGGTAGAACTGGTAAAAAAAAAATGATAAACGCGTATAAAGTCGGCGAAGATGGTGTAAATAACAACGGTACGATTGCTCGATGCGAAGCGACAAAAACAACTGATCGGTACGAGTAATGTCTGGGCGACGAACGACGTGCGAAACGGCCGGTCGAAAAACCTGCAATGCCGATGTCGAGACGAGACGAGACGAGACGAGACGAGACTACGGTAATGAAGTCATCGGCGTCAAACGAACGCTATATATACGTACACCCGATATATTTGCACGGTGCCTGTCCTTGCATGCGGTTGTCAACAATCACTGCTAGAATGCGCATCTCCGATAGATCTATCCTTCTCCAACGCTCGCGTATCGTCGCGAACGGACCACAATTCGTTAAGTATATCCAAGCGACTAGCCCACGTTGAGTAGAATTCCCAACGCCCAAGGCCGATGCAACATTATCGGTAGTAACCCTAACGCAAAACCTCAGCCAAAGCGTTTATCAAACGGATAATACCGGAATGTTCACACGGTAAAATGGTAATATTATCGCCTATCGCGGTTTGTCGCGAAATCAATAAACGTCAAAAAAATAAGAACCAAATGATTCTACACTGAGCGCAGAAAAATGTTATGCACAAAGATTGAAGGAACACGGTTAATGATTTGGCGATTCGTAGCAATACGCGAACACGGGTTTCCGAGACATAAAAAACAAAGATTCAAACAAAGTTCATGAAATACTGTATTTTTACTTTATTTCTCTGCTCAAATGTACTAACGTGGAAATAGTAATTATGGCTAAACGAGTATTACTACCCCTAAGATACTTTAGAAATGGAATTATGCGTGTATAGTGATTGAATAATACTAAATATCCTCAACGGAAGTAAAACATTACATGTTCGATCAAATTACAATTATTTGTATTTTATAATATATATAAATAATATTATTTTCATGAGTGTATGATCAACTACAGAGTATTTCGGTACTGTATTATACTGCATTATTGCTCAAAACTTAATAAAATTAATAAAATATATGATACGAGTAATTACTTATTGATATCTTTCTAAAAACTTTTAAATTGGTTAATTTTATATAAATGGTTGACTTTCTAATTTTAAGTTTTAAGAAATACAATTTTAAAGAAAACTATTTTTAAACATGATTAGGGATATTAAAGAATCCATACAATATGTTAAGAATTTTTTACTTGTAAAAATAATAGAAACATTTCATTAAATTTAAATAAGGGTATAGACGTATAGTCCTTTGATACAAAAATAAACATGTATGCATTTTTATAATATATGTAATTGAATGTTGTATACATTAATAGATAAAAAATTATTATTACAATGAATCGTTCTTATTATTTCAAAAGGATATTTTTTTCGTACAGGCAAATGCCCTTTTTCAGTCAAGTTAAGACCACCGAATTATAAAAAAGGTAATATTAAAAAAATTATATTGTTGGTGATTTAAATTTTTTCGAATAGTAAATGTAATATATGGATTTTTATTTACTTATAAAATATAGAAGTATACACACAAAGTTTGCTACATGCACAAAAAGTAAATATGATAAAATTAGATAAATAAGTAACAGGAAAATTACTGAGAAGGGACACTATCCAGTGATGTTACCCTCTAGTGTCTAGTACATGGTTTTAAATATACCGAGTAGACTAAGTCAAAAAGCGGAATTTTATTTGGATGCATAACCATGTCTATCAGTTACAATTTAAAAATGTTGTGTATAATATATTATGCCTATAGGCTACTGTTGAAAAAACCTAGGAAATTAATTTGAAATAAACGTCCCCGAAAATTGACTAAAAAATATCTTGACTAGTATTTTATTTTCTCAGAAAATGTAACATACGAATAATAAAAATACAATTTAACAAATTTATATTAAAATGACAGTTTAAAATTCATCCAACTAATTTCTTTCTCTTAAAAGAAATAGTACTTTTAAAATACTTAGTAGATACATTCTAAATTATTGTAGTAATAATAATCAGAATTTAGAACTTGATTAAATAATTCAAATATAAAACAAATACGGAACCGTCAGAATAAATTTTCATAACTCTAATTTCAATTTAATTTTAGTTCACACGAAATACTATTTTTGTGCGGTTAAAAAAAATAAATAATATTCACATACCATAAACAAAAATATTGTTTACTGTATGGTGTATACCGCAAAACCGCATGGGAAAATTAGTAAACATTTAATGTGAATTAAATAAACATTTTGTGATCTGGATATATTAAGCAATTAATATTTTATATTTTATATGAGTTATTAACAAATATAATTAAAAATAAATCTTTTTTTCTAATCTTTCCAGTATACTCTAAACATTTTATCCTCAAACTTGAAATATATAATATAGTAGGTACAATGTACCTGGTACATACATATAAATATTATGAATTATACTTCAGATAATTTTAATTAGAAAACCTACATAAATTCACTAAAAATGAACGGATTCCGTTAAAATGGACCCCAAACATATTACGTAACAAAATTTTTAAAAACTACAGCAACATTTCAAATTGCATTTATTAGGTATTGTTCATAACATGAAAACTATTTCATAATACAAACGCATACAATTAAACAACAAACATTTGACACTATTTCCGTAATCATTTCGGGATTTAATTGATTTCAGGCAATTTCCTTTCATTTTTTCTTTCTTTTTTATACGCCAAGTTTAGGTAATTCATTATTCAACAGAACGTTCCGCTTGCCTAGTTTCATTACTAAAAGACAGTTTTAATTTCGTTATTGATTGTTTAAGAGAGCTACATTAAACACATGATATACACGTAAATTTACGAATAAATATCAGATATATTCCCAATAATATCTATCGTATATAAGTGGGAAAATTATGTGATTACCTCCTGATAAGAATCCAATATTTGTGAATCACATAATCATTGGTTTTCACTATCTAAGATTCTACTACAAATGCATTTATATAAATAAATATGAAAGTACTTAGTATTTTAGTTAGCCCCCTAATAAATTTAAATTACTTATTAGCAGGGCTAGGATTTGTATGCATTAAAAAATTGTAAAATATGCATTTTATTTACCAAAATATGCAAAAATATGCAAAATAAAAACTCCACCATTTATCTCATCATGAGGTGATTCGTGGACATTACTGACAAAATCAATAATCAGAAGTCGCAAGAAAAACATGCTGTTGCATACAAATCCTAGCCCTGCTTATTAGATACAAGGAAGCATTTTAAAATAATATCTTTTATATGCTGAATTTTTATACACTGTTCATAATTTTAGAAATATTAGATATTACAATCAAATTAAAACATTTTTAAGTTATTCTAACCAAAACAAGCACAGTATGTACTTCCCGATTTTTTTAACCACAGACAATTTACTATAATTTATAAATATTTTTATGGTGGTTATGATGGATCAATGAATATTGTCGAGAACATTTTTCAAGAATCATTTTTACTCTACAACATAAGATAATATTTTGACTTAAAGTTAAAACCAAAATGATTTGAAAATGATAAACATTTTTCAAAGTTGTCTAAGCATTAGAAATTACAATGTAGAAAATTATAATACCTTAAATGTTGAAACAAATTGGTACTTAATTAAATGACAATATTTGATTTAACAAAATCTGATGTTCTATTGAAATATTTATACTAATCATTTAATCATATTGTAAAAAAAAAGATAAAATAATTTCAACATTTTTTTTAACGATTCATTTGATTCAACAAAGAAAGTTCAGTTTTATTTTTACATTATCATAATCTATATAATATAATTTTCTTTACCAATAAAACTAGTAAACAAAAGTGTCAATGAAGTTATTGATCTGTGTGATGAATATTTAAAAATGAAAAAATGTTGAAATATATTAAATTAAAGTAACTTAATTATTTTAATCTAGTATCTTGACTTTAAACATCCAACTAAGAACATCATTGATCTTTAAAATATTTAATAAGACCGATATCCAGGGTACCCACAATCAGACTGAGCAGTGATAATATAAGTAGGTACTTGAGAATTACATTTACATTAGAAATGAGACATAGTTTCCAAATTCATTATGAAGTTAAATATTGAAAACTTGAAAACTACCTATAAAAACTGTTTTAGAAGTAGACAGAAATCATATGTATTTACAATTGACCATTATTACCAATATCATAATACACAAAAACAGTACATTAGTGATTAGTACATCACATTGACATAATACATATATGTAATAAGAACATATAAAACAAGCTAAAAAAACAGCTAAAACCAGTTCACCAAAACTTAAAAAATATAAAAAACAAAAAAAAACATTTGCTTACCCGTGCTTTTGATGATAATGATGGTTGTGATTTTGCTGTGGCGGTGTTCGCAAATTCAAATTAAGCAACGACTTTGTGCCAAGTCTAACATTGTTACAATTTCACACAACATGCAAAAACAAACACAAACATTAATACTACACAAATAAGTGAAAACAATTTAATCCACACACTTCTATAATGATAGTTTTAATTTTTTTCCCATACTCAGATGATTATTTAAATATTCAATTAATTGAAGTTATACTATTAAGAACAATAAAAATGAAACCGAGAAGAAAAATATAGTTTACAGTTCAATATAAAATCTCATTATAATATAGATAAAAACTAACTACATCTTAATATAAATTGGTATTATTTAAAAAAAGAGTGAAACTACTTAATAGCTTAATATAAATGAAACCAACATGAATAGTCAATTAAGTAGAAGACTAACATTTAAATTTCAGACATATTTATATTCTGTGCTAAATAAATTTCGAACATTTTTTTTTTTAGAATATCAATAATTTATTTACTAAATATTTAGGTTACGTTTTTACTAAACTGAAATTGAACAACATTATTTATTCAACATAATGTTATGTTTAACACAGAATAAATTTAAAATAAATATCTTCAAGAATATATTAACAAATACCAAATTTTTTTTTAAACTATTTAATTAGTTTGATTTTTAGTGTTTTAATTTGAATTACAAAATTAATTTACCTACTAAGATTTATAAAGAAATAATTATTTTCAAGGTACAAACATTTTATGTATATAAAGTATAAAAAATAATATACCTATAAATACCACTATTTAAGAATATTAAAATAGTTTATAAAATACCTACATCACTTAAATAATAATGGCAGATTTTTTATGAACTCAAAATAATTCATGAACTTAAATCAACAGAAACAATAATACCAAAAATAATGTTAGGAAGAAAGAAATATTTATCAACATTTTCTGTCTGGAAATATGTTAATTTTTAAGTATTTTTTTTCCAGTTTAAATACAAAAATTAATAATTTTTAAACAAATTTAAGTTATCAAATGCGAATAAGTAAATGCATTTTTTTTTTTTTTTAATACATTAATATACATACAAAAGTTACCACAAGGATTTTTAAGAGTATTTTTTGTGTGAAACAATTAAAAAGTTTATAATATGACAAAAACAATTTATGTACAAAATTTGTGATTTAATAATTCCCTAAAGTAAATATAAATGTAATTTATAAAAGGTTTATTACTCATTTATTTCTTATTTTTATATGCAGGATAGTGATTTGAATAATTTAAGTATATGTTTAAATGTTATATTTTACTATAAATACAAGAAAATATTATCATATTTAAAGTTTATGAGATGAAAAATACTAGTTTAATTTTCGAATATTAAAAATCTATTTTTTTGATCAATTACTTTCTTCAAATAAAAACATTTTTATAATATTCATAACTGTTATATTATACACAATAAATCATTGTTTCTTTGTTGTACTTAGAAAACTTCACATGATGTTTCTAACCTCTTTAAAATAAAAGGTGTTTACGTGTTTGAAATCACAACTATACAAAGTAAATAAGCAAATTATGCACTACAGACACACTACATAAACACAAATATTGAACCCAATGAAGTTCACCTGGAAGCTAAAGTGGAAGATTGAGGTGCAACACTAAAATTTTGCGCCTGATTGAAGTCTCCAGTAGAACTCCAACGCTTTGAGTTATACAAATTTGTGCCATTTGAACGCTGTGGTTTTTGAGCAGTTGCAGGCCTTGTAGGTGATGGTGATGGAGACGCTGGAGGCACTGGTGATACACTACTTGAACTCGGTGAGTCCGAATGTAATGACCCAGTAGATTGGTAATGTACAGCCCTCCTATAATTATCAAATAAAAAGTTAAAGCTACATGACAATAAATTATAGTATACAATATAAAAATATATTAAATACTACCTTTGTGGTAAAGAAGAATGTGTGCTGTTGTGACTAGGGACTCTTCTGACTGGGTCCCTAAGGGCAGACACTGGGTGCTCGTTAGTAGATCTATAGCGAAGTGTTACTTCTTTTTGTGACAAAGTTGGTGAAATCAAATGATGACCATTTCCACCATAATGATTTCCTGAAAAACAAATTAAGATTAAAAAAAATTAAAACACATAATAAATTGGTGAAATAATTAATATTCAGGGTATTTTAATTATTATTTTACCCGAGCAATATTATGATGTGATAAAGGCGTCAGTGCCATCAATATAACATACAGTTGTGAGTTTTAATTGACTATATAAACCCCCTGAAAATAATATTTTATAATAAGGATCTCATTTTTTATTATAATATAGAAATATAAACCGGTTTTAAGCTATTTTACAATTTTTATCCTTCACATTACAGAAATTCAAGAAATTTAATTAATTTCTATAATAAAAATGTAGGTTTATTTTACAAAAAGAAACTATTTCCTATTATTTTTCTGACATTTTGTACACATGGGTATGTTCGTATAAGACATTAGGTCAATATTTACCCTTTAGTACTAATATTTTACTGTCAGCGTAAAATACTTAATTTAACAAAATACTCATTTAAAGTAGATAATTAAATATGCACCACAATAGTCACTAAAGAATTTTTATTAGAAAAAAAAAAGATATTTCACCAAGGTAGTATATACATATTAGTAATTCAAATTTCAAACTAAAGCATATTATATTATTTTCATTAATATAATATTTGTGTACAAGCGTCTATTTTTTTTAATTCAACAATGTCTTTTCCAATTATACGCTGTATAATGCAAGGCATTATGAAAATAGATGATCAGCAAGTCTATTATTATAGTAAGTATGAGAGCAATTCAGTTCATATTAAAAAAAAAATAACTGAAACATTTCACCTCGAATATAATTATGTAGTACGTGTTGGTTTTTATTTATCCTTTAAAATGTTTAATCAAGGGCATTCCATCGTGTGTAACTAAAACTGCGTGAAAACAAAATATATTCTCGTTAAATAAAATACCTAATGATGGGCTATAGGTACGTACTGAAAACCCATAAAAATACTTTCCCCTAATTCTGATTGTTTAAGCGGCATTTGCGTAATAGTACTTTTAAGCTTTCTCTATCAAAATTCAAAACTCAAGATGATTTATCATTCGATTCATACAATAATAAGTGACAAACGTACCCGCCCTTGGCGTATTTCCATTCTTTAGCACCGATGTGTTGAGACTTAATGTCCGACTGCCTTCCAACTGGTTCAACCGCCTAAGTGCATCGGCTAATGTTGATCGGAGACACACAATTTCGTCACCTTGTTCCAAAACTTTTTTTTCCAAGTCACCAACGCGTTCACGCAGGGATTCATTTTCCGTTTCAATCATGTCATCTGAAAAAAAAATGAAATTAGAATGCGACGTTATTTTAGCTTCCTAAACTTAATATTATCGTGACTATCCAATAACCTTGTATTTTGTATGTAAATACTTAAATTTTAGCTATTTTATAATTGCAATTTTTTTTAGAATTTTAATTTACAATTGTAACTAGTATAAATGTTATATATCTTTATAAATAAATAAACATAAATTAAAACAATCATATTAGTATACAAAATACGCAAAATTACTAAATATGATTATATATACAAAATTATACATAATAAAAGTTTTATTAACTAAGTATAGTAGCTTTTACTACAATATTAATAGGTACCATCAACGAAGTAAAATATAATAATTAATTGCATGTATTCATTATCATAGGTTCATCAACGATATGTCATACTGCTATTATCTTTGAACACACAAAAAGTAATTGCTATTTTCAACTATCAAAATACCAAGGTGGAAGATACTAAAATATAAATATATTCGATTATTTGAAGCATTTTATTTTTATTTAAATGAAATATTGAACATTAAAGTTAAACGCTAAAGTAGTGAAAATCTACTTAAGTAAAATTATCCACCATTCAAGAGGTTCGATATTAAATATCTATGAAAAAATAATTTGTTTAGTATGAATTTTTAAAAAAGTTTAACATTTGTCGCATTTTACATGAACCCAAAAATGTATTATTTATATTATGTTCCATGTTTATTATTAAATTGTAAGTATTTCAATATGCACAATATATGCATTTAAAAACTGATTTTTTTGATATTAACATATAACCAGAAGAAACACAATTTACGTAACTTAATCAAAAATAGCTATTTTTCAAAAGAACTATTGTATTTATAAAATATTAGAAAAAAAGTTTAAACTAATAAAAAAAATGCAATTTTGGTTTAAATTCGATAACTAATTACGAATAAAAATAATATTTGTGCAACAATCTATCATTTTACAAAATTCTCCACCAACAATATTAAAGAAAAATATTAGGGTTTTCGTTTAAAACGACTAACTTGTAATTTCAAGGTTGGAAATCAAGTAATTATTTTCTATAACATTACTAAAATGTAATTCTCAATAACGTAAGCAATTCGACTTTCGAGTATACTAGTTGAACATTAATTTAAAATAAAACCAATTTTTATATATATTATAATATATACAGGGTAATTATTTTAACACAGACCTAGTTACACATGGAATAGTTTTAGTTGTTTAAGACGTTTTTAACTACATTGCAAAGTTTTATAATACATCGTAGAAGTTTTTTTTTTCTTTTATATTGCAAACAAATTAAGTATGGAATTATCTCGGGAGTAATAATAAACATTTTCAAGTAATTTTTTATTTAATTTAAAATAGTAAATTTAATTATAATGCGTAAGTACGGCCTGTCTCGAGTTTCATATACTACGAGTATTCTTTTGAATTAGTTTTTTTGTCAATAAAACGAGGAAATAATATGATTTATTTACTTATAATTTATTAATTATAACCTTAATATTAACTGAACAGTGAACATGAAAAAAAAGAAAAATTAATTTCATAAAATTATACTTACAATCAATATTACAGTAGTATTATAAATGTTAAGATTACTTATCAAATAATTTATTATTTTTAACAATAATCCACCCACTAAAATACTTTAGTCATATTAGTAATAAACATAGAACTATATAGCAATAAAAATACATAATCGCCTTAACTGTACATTTTATTTTCCACACGTCAAAATAATTCTACAACAAATAATATACGCTAATTTATTTAAGTAAATACATGAAATATAGTAGTATGAAAACAAATTTTGTTTTTTATGAGCTTGATATACGCCCAACACATTTATCAATGCATCATGTTGATTACGCCCATAATTCAAATAAAAACGATAATGCATAGTTTTTGACGTTGTTCTACATGTTAATATTGACTTTAAAAGTTGATTATACAGTATAATATACACTCACTCCATGCCAATTGCACCTTAGCCGTTACAGTCTGCATGTCGGTAACTAAAATTATTTCTGATATTATACGTTTTCAGTTGCAGCTCTGTTCCATTTAATCACAATTATTAAACACATTAGAAAATATTAAAAAAAAACAATTTGTTGTTTTTTTATTCTTAGCTAAAAAAAAAGAGTTGTCAAGCTATTAATGATGAGGAACGCATCGAACAAGAAATATGGACAAGAAGCACGCAATAATACAGTTGCGTGTTTTTAGGTGAGCGAATATAGTTTAGTAATTAAAACAAACTTGGAAGAACTTCAAGTATAACTGTGTGTGTGAAACTCGCAAAAAACACTTTGAATTGTGGTATACCTCAACTTAATTTTATGTATACAAAACTCAATTTATAATTCAAAATCAATAAATGTATTTTGCTTCATTTCAATTTAAGTTTACGATATCTGTCACTGTAATACAAACATTTATGGTTATATTATTTTAAATATACACATAACAAATATTTGGCTTGCGTAACTTAAATATTATCCTCGAAGTCAACTTATGTGGAAAAATATAAACAAATGAGAACTTTTATAATTAATATCAGGAATATTGTTTAACCAAATATACAACAACTAGAGTTTTTGAGAATTTTAAAATGAAAAAGTTGATATTCAAACATTTCAGAATCACATAGGTATACTATTATTAACTAATGGTATTAAAATACGAAGCTTAATGAATCATGCAACGCCAAAATACTGTTTTTTTTTAAATAATATAAAAATCAATTTAATTTATATTATTTTACTTAGTATGGAACTATAAATTAAACTATGTGTACGATATAATATATTCATATAAAAAATAGTTCACAAAACGTAAAATAAATCAAAGATTGCAGTAAGATCTCATTATTACAAACGTTTATTTAAAATTCAATAAACTTGACAGTTAAAAGAATACAACCGAATTTTATCCTTAATGTTTTTTCCAGACGTTAGAACCAAAAATTTTATTCAGGTGCAATACCAATTATAACAAAATCATTGGATCTCAAAAATGTAACTAATTATTAAGAACAACTAAACATATTGATTATTAATTTAAGTTTTCGTTGTCATAGACAATTAAATATTAATCTGTAAGATATGTAAAAATTTAGTTTATTTGAATTAGTATTTTCGCAATAATAATAATAATTTAATAATAGTTTTTAAATTACAAATTGTATATCTATATAATGAAAAAAAAAAAAAATATTAAATGTTTTTGGCAAACAATAATTGTTTATATAATTAAATAAAACAATTCGAAGGAAAGCCACTTTTGCAAGTAAAAAAATACCAAATATTATTATTATGAATAATGTAAATAATAAGAACACTACGGTAAGTCACAATTGCAGTGTTATTATCACTCATATATTATATTGTAAACTGTTTTTGACACAAAATTAATATGTCATTTATATTATTATTTGTAAGAATTTATATTAAATAAAAACTACGAAATCAATAACAAAATAACCAATTAAATCATCAAATAAAAATATTTATATTTATTCAGAATAATATAATCGAAATATGAAGTAATAGTAAAATAATTTTACAGCTAAATTCTAGTTTACTCTTTTAATTAAAACATTAAGCAGTAATCACAATTATTCTGCCGGAATACTAATATTCGGATTTTAGTTTATTTCACAATAAAAACATTGACATACATAAATTAACAATAATCGATACTGCATACACTCCATAACTATACGTTTCGCATTAAAACTTCTTCTAGTTTGATAAAAACAAAAAAAAAAAACAAGAAATACTTGATTTCTTTTAAGCTGATTTAAGAATTCAATGAGCAAACGTAATTTATGTCAAGGAAAATATATGTTTTCATATGAACAAGAACTGTTACAAGTTTAAACATTACTGCTAACAATAACGACAACGATCATACTACAAAAATGTAAGGGCAATTATTTAAAAGACATAAAAAGCGCATAGTATTCCCAAAGTAACGATAGAACAGGTAAACGAATGTCTACGATGGCGACGTACAGCAGAGTGTGTGGAGGGCAAATGCTAAATTTGGAAATCACATCCAGCGAGGTTGACGACCGAAGGTAGTACATAAAAATAGGATCTCCAGATTCCTGTCGTCTGGAAGCGGACGTTAAAACCTACACGGACTATCGCAGGTGTCCGGCGCACAATATAATAAAATTCTAATACGTTGAAATAAAAGATTGTGATGATTCGAGTGGGCACGAATACGCCACCTACAAACATTTAAAATAAATTCTAATACCTTCGTCAGAGTTCTAAAAATCAAAAATGTATCTCAAGAGCATCGCCAAAAGATATCATCAGAACGGACTTACTTATGAAGAAAAATTTGACGCACGTGAAATGTCATATAAAACTCATATTTCCGATAAAAACATAACTACACTCCACTCCACTCGATTCACCTACTAAATCTACAATATCTATTAAAATCTCTACGGTTAATAATATGAAAATATGATAAATCCATATCAACAGAAATGGAAAAAATTAAATATGTATACATAGCACCGCATCAAAGTACACACACAAGACACAACACACTTGGCCGACGTTTAATTTCAAACACAACGGCTACCGCCACCGCGTCGTTGCAGTCGTCGCAGCTGTATGAACACACTTCTCTCGGAACGCAGCTCTCGAGGGGTGACCACGAGGGTCAATCGATATATGATGCGGGCAGTGTTACCACATAACGGGGGTCCCTCCCGGGTAAACACGGGTCTGGTTAATCTGTCTGATAAGACGTTAAGAAAACAGTTGATCTTATAATATGACTTAAAGAGGTACACGCGATTTCAAGATGACATTTCGAAATCCCAACGTTCAAGTGTATTTTATTTTATTGATAATAATATCTTGAGCCTCAAATAGTAAATTCACTGGTGCATAAGCACATTATATTATAAATGATGAAAACAAATAAAATTAAATTAAAAAAATAAAAAAATAATTGCTTTAAATTTGATTTAAAAAAACGTTGTCTACATAAATATTGTTTTATAAAAACATTTCGATTCATTTGTTTTACGTAACGAAGTAAACAATATTTTCCTATAAGCGCATTTCATCATTATATTCTCAAGATAAATGACATTGACTCGACGACTTAGTTTCAATTTCCAAGGTAGAATTTTATTTTTCGCACGAAATTCACGGGACCGAAACGACAAGTTTTACGCATGCTAAACCGGTAAATGATTTTCAAAAAGTACACAAAATCAACTATTCCCCTTCTGATCAAATGTTGTTTCAGTATTTAATATTTTAATAATTAACTGCAAGTACACGTCTAATAATCCAAAGAAAAAATACATGTTGAATGCCTTCATAGTAAATGTCAGAAAATAATAACGACTAATATACAATACGATTTAGAATTTAGATTCTATTCAAATATATTAAAAATAATTATGTTGAATGACGATAGCGCATAACTTGTTTAGTTGCAACTTTAAACGGTTTAAAAATTTAAAATCATTTCAATCGCGATAAAATAGTCGCACGAGAGAGAAAGTAAAGTATATATATATATATATATATATATATATAATATATTATATTGTTAGAGATGTATTTATAAAATATTGATATTAGCTTGGTCACTGTGTTAATGATGATTGGTAAACAATGCGTTTTTAAGCGATTGATCAGCGACTAATCATATTCAAAAATAGGAAACAAAACCGCGATGATTTTAAATAATACGGAACGTATAATGCGTGTTTTGAAAACGATCATCGTTCGAACACAGGGGTTATCAGAAAGCTTACGAGAAATCAAACCCGTCCGTGGGCATGGTTCTTACTTACGCGTCCGATTTAAAAGACACGGTATATCCGTAATTCACAGTTTGCTGTGGACGGACAGCGAAAAAAAAAAAAAAAAAACAATAGAGATTTTAATAAAAACAAAAAATAATTGTACATGATTACGGTCGTGAAAAACGTATCGTATAGGCAATACACAAATTACCGAATGGATGTGACAACGCGTTTTATTTTTACCCGCGAAAAGTTTTTAGAAAAACAACATTGATGGCCATAGTTTAACGTTAACACGTGCGAAAATACGGTCGTGAAAACACGATTTCGCGACGGACCCGTGGAGCCGGGGACTCGATTACGCTTACGCGCACACAAAACCGAACCGGTCAAACGGCACACGGACGACGAGAGCTGCGCAACGCGGAAACGACAATACGTATGTTTTTTGAATGGATGCCCGCGTGGTGTACGAATAGGAAAACAAACGTACAGTTTCCTGTGATAATAATTATACCGCACGAACGTTATATTATTATCCTAGACCAGTGATGCGCAAAGTACTCAACGCGAAAGTATTCAATCCGGCCCGCCGAGGGTCCATTCACATGGATAGTATACGGCCTGTATAGTATAAAAGTATAGCGTAAAAAAATTCCCGAAATATTCTGAAAATGATCGAAGGAAATAGTTTTAAATATATAAATGGATTGGCGCGTATTGTGCGCGGTCGTACCCTCACAGCGTGGCTTAGGTAGATACTAGATCAGTGGTGGGCAAACTTTATTAATGGGGGGGCCACAAAGTTTAAGAAATTCTAGAGGAGGGCCAGAATGTATAGAAAAAATGAATTTTGTGTTAAAGCTTTGAATCATAATATTATAAAAACATTACAGCATTACACACAAATGTTACAAATTACCATTTACCTTATATAAGAGTTAATTTAGAAACTAAAGTTAAACTTGTACACCTAAGTACATCATACATATTATTATACGAAAACTACGATCAGTACGCACCAAACCGAGGTCCGGGAAATATATTAATATGAACAAAAATATAAGTTATATACCTATTATCATAGTGTCTACTATCTACCTAAACCACGCTGTGAGGGTACGACCGCGCACAATCCGCGCCAATCCATTTATATATTTAAAACTATTTTCTTCGATCATTTTCAGAATATTTCGGGAATTTTTTTATACTATACAGGCCATATACTATCCATGTCAATGGACCCTCGGCGGGCCGGATTAAATACTTTCGTGGGCCGGAGTTGGTCCGCGGGCCGTACTTTGCCCATCACTGTACTAGATAGTAGATACTATGATAATAGGTAAATAATTTATATTTTTGTTCATATTAATATATTTCGCGGATCTCGGTTTGGTGTGTCCTTATCGTAGTTTTCGTATAATAATATGTATGATGTACTTATGTTTGATTATAGTTTTTAAATTAATTATTATTCAAGGTAAAAGGTAATTTGTAACATTTGTGTGCAATGCTGTAATGTTTTTATAATATTATGATTCAAAGCTTCAACACAAAGTGCATTTTTTCTATAATTCTGGTCCTCGTCTAGAATTTCATAAGCTTTGTTCACCCCATTAAAAAATTTTGCCCACCACTGTCCTGGACCATGCGTGTATGTACGCGCAACACGTCGTCCGGAACCGCTCGGCGGGCAGGAGTGTCAAGGGCAGTGCACATCCTGCATGCGGGATCGGATGTACAGTGTACACACTATGTCGGTCGGAATGGTCGGGGCTTGTTTTCGTGACGTCGTCGTCGCAGTGGAAAAAGTTCGGTTCTTTTGTTCGGTTTCAATTTTTTTTTTCGCTTTTGCCGTAGTTTTTGACGTATAAAGTAGCCCCCGACTACCGGCGGCGTACGCAGTTTGATCTGCGGTGAGACCGGCGAGCAGACACGTCCGTAACGCTATACACCCGTAGATGACGGGTATACCTGTGTATATTTACAGTGCGGTACACTGGTATTTACGGTCTACGATCTACAAGTATCTTACCGTGTACATAATACATATTATACAAGGTGCATTTTACACAACACTCATTTCCTTGGTACATTTTTAGATCTTGGAAACCATGATATTTCATTCGATTTTATTTTATTTTAAACGGTTACCTCCTAGGTATTTCAAGTGACGTTTTATAATTTTACTAATTTCACTCTATAAACGTATTTTTATAAAAAAAATATCGATTGACCAATAATTCGTTGAAATATCTCCATTTAAAAAGTGAATAGTAATGCAGTACAATTTTAGGAGGTATTCTCTTCTACTGCTTCACTATTCTCACAAGTTTTATTAACTGAAAATTTTTGAAGACAACCGAGTTAGTAAGATCTAGTAAGATAACTAGATAACTTTGTATATTTATTTAATAATCGCTATTTGTAAATCAAAATTTTACCCTGAAAATATAAGTCACAATTTAGAATATTACACAAACTAAAAATCACTTTGAAAAAAAGTTTATTCGCTTGACAACAATATTATTCTTATACGTAATCAGAATCGGACTTGATTCTGTTTCCCAAAAAAATAAATGAAAATTTGACCGAATGAACGAAAATTTTGTTGGTTGTGCGTTAAAAAAACACCCTGTATTCAAATGATATTCTAAGTTTTTAACGTTACAACCGGTAAGTGAGGTATGACTGTGACAGAATAGCCTAGCGCTTTACTACGACTGTACTATACGGCGGATCACAGGTTCTCAGGATTTCCCACGGCCTTCGAAGACATCTAGATAGATTGCCAGTGTCGCGACCAGTGTCGTTAACACTTTGGTGCGTATTATGTACGCGCGCACGTAACACGGCTGGTATTATATTATTACGAGTATAATATACACGTTTGACGACGCCGTTTCAGAGTAACATAACATTATAATAATAATAGTAATAGTAATAATAAAAATAATAATAAAAACGCTGAGCGCCTCTGCCACCGCCGCCGCCGCCCCCGGGGATGACGCCGAAATACGGACCATTGATAACAATGACCAACTACGCGATGACTGCAGAAATTGGTTTTTAAAACGAAATTCGCTATTATTGTCGTTGCTACTATTATTGCGTTTTGATTGTTGTTTTTCTATGTATTATATTATTATTTAAGTATACGTCGCTGACCGGTCTTTTATATTGTGTAAACACCCGGGGATCCGACGACGAAAATTGTTTCAATTACGCACGTCAACGAGCCACGAGGCCGGATGCAATTCTTGAATATTTTTTAGTTAAGTGCACAGGTACCTGGGTATTAGATGGCGAAAGACTTTCTCGTAGAGAAATAGTCGTGACCGTTACAATACTATCGTACTCTATCTAGCGTACCGGCGGTTTCGACGAGTAAGATGAGCAGTCCAATCCCAATTAAAAGTCATCTAACTCAAACTGCAACAAGCGTAGACATCTTATCTCGGTATAATAGCATGCTATTTTAGATAAAGTTAACGACTTAACGATGTTGCAGAACACTTACTCGCACATTAAAGGCATACATTTAGTATGCATGCATCATTCACCGCTATAATGCGAAATGCGAAAACATTACTTAAATTAAATTATAGTAATAATTATACATAATGATTAGAGAATATTTTAGACGTTTTATATTTTTTTCAATATTATAAGATAATTCAAGCCTTGATGTTATTGTTGGTGCATGTGAAATTTAATTAACCAACATTTCATCATAAGCATTATGAAAGAAATAATAATTTTTGTATTTATAGGTAAACCCGCGTTCAAAATAAATGAATATTAAATGGATACGGGCATACGGCCAATTTTAACAAGTAGCCAAGCTTATAACTTATAATTTTACGTGATGCACGTTTTATAATTACTAACTAAAAGTTAATGAACACAAAAATTAACTGTTAATAAACTTACCGGCTTCAGATTTTGAAGACGATGACAGTGATTCGGCACCATTGATTCGCATATTAGTTTCGTTGAAATAAATATTGCAGTTAATTCAATTACTTCATTCTGTTAATCTGAAAATAAAAATAAAAGCGATTAAAATTAATCGACTATTTCACAAAATAAATTTAAATAAGAATGCAAATAACACTAACGTTAACCCGTCTTCACATATCCTACTTTCAAAAGTATATATTATTATCTCAATAAATTAAAATATTAAAGATATTTAAAGAAAGAATATAACGATCCTAAAGATATTTTAATTGAATATTTTAAAATTAACAAGCCTATAATATGACATACGAAGAAATAAAATCAAGTATCATAGCGTTTTTGACGTATTGCTACGTTCAAATTTAAATAAACTAAAATTAAATAAAACAAAAATATCTTTCATTTTATTGGACGTTTCCAATATTCCTAACAAAAATACATATTCTGACATTATTAACAACAAAGACCTGTTTGAATTCCAATTCAGTTGGAAAAATTATAGAACGCGCAATGTATAAATAATATTGTTCAGAGTATTGAACATAATAATGTTCACAAATGAGCGACATTAACTGTATTTTCATAGTAGTCTAGGTACAATCCGTAATAAGTAAAATCTACTTTTGTTTTTACAAAGAAAAAAAAACTTACAAGGCCTATAAAATCATTTCATCCAAAAATAACGTACAGGTTATTCTCGTTTAGTATACATACACACCTCAGCTTGACATTACCTATATCAAAATATTTGTCACGATAAAAAATAATTATCAATACAATATAGAGTTATGATAATTTTTTAATGAATATTAAATCATACAAATTGGTTTTGTAACTATTAATGAAATAATGTAATCGGTACACTAAAACAAATCAATTGTACTTATACGCACCCGGAAGTACATACAAGACATTCTTGTGTGCGATCAATATTGCAATGGGCTCAATTCAGAACGACAAACCATGTGGAGCGACCCACATAATAGAATAAAAGTATTAACATAAAAGATATACGTATTTATTTGAACAAAAAATTGTTCATACTCAAAAATGTATTAAAATTGTTTGAAATGTTCAAGCAATATATGTACTATAATTGCATTAAAACCTCCGTAGACAATAATCTATTGACTAATATTGCGTCAATATGGCAGCAATCGTATATATTTTATTATTCGAAAGTCACAATAATACATAGGATATAAGTATATACATTTACTTGAATTATTAAACTTCTTTGTAGAATCGACATTATCAGTCCGATTGAAAGAAAACAAAAGCTGTACAAACACGAACCAGTGCGGTTTGTGCAAACAAAACAAAAAATCACACTCCATATATAAATGCATTTTCATACTTTCACTATAGATCCGGTGTCCATATATTTATATTCACTACACATGCATGTATTTGCATGTCTTCAAATAGAAAAATGATCGTCATTGCAATTCTAAGGTTGTTATCATATAAATGTTTTGGGTATACCTACCTAATAATTTAGTCATTTACATAATGTTATAAATTTATAATGAACATACTAAAATTCTACACAAATTTAAAAACCTTTTTCATCGAGAAATAATTGAAAAAATTGCAATTTAAAAATGCATTATATGATACAACTGACTACTGAGTGCTTCATAATTACACTGTGACTTACGAACGTAAACGGCTTATATTTCAATAATTATAAACACTGCATTGTGTTTTTTTATACCAATAAAATAATGATTTACGCAACAGTCAGAATGTATGTCGAAAATAATGAAAGGCGATTTCATGCCTGGTGAACCTTAGCAAGAATATAACAAATATACAACAATATACAAGTTGTATATACAACGAAATGAAAATCTTGGCAATTTTTTCACAATATATATATGAAAACTCTGAAGTAATAGACATTGTAAATGAGAAAAATTAAAATGTACACCTACAAAACTATTTTGCGAAACTAAAATTGAATTATTCAAATACACAATTAATAATAAAGATGAATAGATATTTTAATTAATTAGTTATTCTGATACCCTATTTTTCACGATAAAATATATTCATGATTTTTCAACTCTCAATACAATAATAGCTTTTAATTTAAACTTAAATACTTCAAAAAGGATGACTGTACAGCGATGCGAATATTCATGAAGTTATTTAAATTATATTATATGATTTGCTAGTTAATATCATATTATAGTAGACAATTTCATAATATTCATGTTTTGATCTAAATTGCAATATTAACATAATTTAAACTTTGACACAAGCTTCGAATATTTATATAGAAATAAAAAAAAATGTAACTGTCCCTTCGTGGTTAATAATTGCATAGTTGTAAATACTAAAAACATTAAAGAGTACAGGTCAATATTAAAATTTGTTCAGTTATTTTTAACGCATTAAATGTTTGGTCTTTAAGTCCTAAATGATTTTTCCGCAAGCACTATATCCACTTTCTGATTTTTTTCAATCATCAATTTCACATTCGATTATTCTTTCTCTCCGAAATAATATTCATCTTTTTATTTAAGAATAACTAGCTTTGAATCTTTTTCAAATTTTTCCAACTTATTTTCCTAGAGATAACACCTAATTTACATACAATTTAAGGTTCTGAATAAAGATTCAACAACCAATTTCTACTGTTTATTAACTGTTTCAAAAGCCTTGAGTATAAATAAAATTCGATAAAAATACAGACTGATTTTTAGTTTTGCAAATAGCGTAAACAATATTAAAACATCTGAATCCGCAGTCACTGAAGTGGTATCTACTACACGACAACAAATTACCGTTTAGCTATTATTCATTTGGTCCAACTACAGTTGCATCCCGATTAAAAACCGTTATACCTTTAGGTAACTAAGCTTCAAGGAGTTCTATTCTGCATAACATATAACTTAACAGAAAACATGCCATGACAATTTCCACCATAAATATTTGTGACAAATTATAATTTTTCCGTTGAACATGATTACAAAGCAGCAATGACATAACATTATAATGATATAACATCATCGTTATTATACTTTGTAGAATAACAATAACATACATTTCAGTGGCATTGAAACGAATGTCATGCGGCACATATATCACCAAAATAAAACAGATCAATTATCTAATTTTCAAATTAAAAACGAACTATAACTTTAAAAATATAAGTAACCATTATTAGCTTTTGGAATAAAATATAATAAGGTACATGATAAAATACTTATACCTAACAGTATTTCAAGTAGGTACATAAAATATAATTTATACTCGACCCGTCGCTCATTTGTCATCAATTTAAATGATAAAAATAATGTCTGAATAGGTATACGGTACTTAACATTATTTTGTGGAAGGTATCTACAGATGTTATAAGTATATTGTTGTGCACTATAATGTTACGTGCGATTTACTGAGTTTACGTAATATATGGAAAAGAAAAATGGGTTAAAATCAACATTAACCTGCAATGTTTTAATACTACTTCGGATAAAACAACCGACACTATTTTAAAACACAAAAAATAAAATTTTTACAAATTTAGAAGTTTCGATTATAAACAATTTTTAATACATTGATACTAATAAAAAACAAACATTTCTGCTCGAACCTGATATCTATAATAATGTATGGGTACACAGTGTGTAACATGTGAGAATATGGTAGTTGATATATTAATTAATATCTATATATACGCAATATTACCAAGTATTTATAATTTAATATTTATCAATCAGATTATTGTATTAAACGTTTTCTTTACATTTGAATCAAAATATGTTAGTCTTATATTCTAAGTCATGATACGATTTTTCCAGAAATACAAATTAGTTAAATTAATAACAATTAAAAGTTGTTTTTGTTAATTTCATAATTACAGTTGATCTAAAAAAGTATAATAAAGTTTTATACAATTCTAAATATACCAGCACAAGTTTACTATACTTTGTTGATTATTTAATTTCCAAACCACAAAAGAATAAATTATAATACGATTATTGCCATTACTTCCTGAATTATAATCATCATCTATACCTATCAATATAATAATGTTTTGTGATAACATTTAAAAATCAGTTGAACACGCATATATATATTTTGCCTATTTAACATACAAATACTCTTAAATTATATAGAACAAATTATGAATAAATTACAACTGGACAAACCGAAAATTATGAGTAATATATTTACTGCCCGGTTGGCTGTACACAATATAAATAAAGGTACGCGCATAGGTTCATATATTAGGTAAATAGACAGCTGTGACTTGTGGTTTTGTCGACTTGTATTACTATACGTACGACACAACATATACATGAGCTCAACAGATAGATGGATTTGTGTTTGCGCATGACTTAATATTCCTTAGTTATACAACATACGGCGAACGTAGTTTTTTTTTTTCTTCATGAGGTTGGGTTACATATGGACTGTGGCCTGTGGGTCATACGGCCGACGGACCAGAGTAAAACGATCCGGCAATTACCATCAGTGTCTTTTGTGCGATTTGTATACAAGCGTATAGTATACGTATGGAAGAATAATGTGAACGGATATCCGTCGCTGGAAAGTGGGCCGAGAGATGGTTTTACCGGTTCGCAGAAGACGTCATTATAATATATATGATCAGTTTGTATTTAGCCAAAATGGCAAACGCTTTACCACACCAACCCCAATGTAGTATAGCTAGTCATGGGTTAAAAGTCGATCTTTAACAAAACGATACGTACACGTTATACCGTTGTCTGCGTGCAAACAGTAGGTATATAGGTACCCAGCTGGTATGACCTAAATCATTCCCGCATTAAAAAAATACTCAGAGATATATGTATGCTAAACAATAAAAACAATGTCGCCAAACTAAACACATACGCATAATAACTCTGCACTTTAATGGGGATCTCGTTTCTATTAATATTCTATTCGCCGTAGAGGTATCATATATTTTGTGCACGATAAAGTTACATTTCATTTTATATATATGATCATATTTTTAAGATGTAAGTCGTGTAATAATTTTCCTGAGTGTGCTTGAATCGTAATTACTGTAGTAAGTATGTATACTGCATGTGAACGGCCATTCTAAATAGTATCACACCATTACATTCACACAGCGTACATAAAGTCAGCCGGTTCATAGACAATTATGAGTTTATTTTTCCCATTAAAATTTTTAATACTAATTAAAACATTAATTTACCTAAAATAATAATTTAACAGATATATTAAACCAAATAAGTAACACAAAAATGGAAAAACATTTTTTTTAAAGAATAGCAAATTTTCAAATTAGATATTCAAATTCCCAAGGATTCGACAGAAATGTAATCACACAAATTTTAATATTTATCCACTCATTCAGTTCAACAACTTTCTATATTCTATACTTCAAAGATGAATCGAGACAGTTAAAACCTTTAATAATATCAATGTTTATGGCCAAAACATAATCAACCAATAGTATCAAATGTATTCGGGTAATTATTAATTTTATTTTAATAACTTTACACAGTATACATTCATCTATATAACTGCAAATACACTGTAATCGAAAGAAAATGTTAGACAGTTTATTGTCAAGACGATTTAATGCATTTCATTATTTTGAATACGGCGTATGTAAAACAAAATCTTAAAATATTATTGTAATACACATTATTATGACAATACATTGTTTAATAAAATATATTATCACTTAGATAATCTGAGATTATAAATTTGTTTCAGGCAATTACATCCAACTAAATAATATCCGGTAAACTATTTTTCTATGTCCAGAAATATTAAACCATTAGAAAAATGATCACCAACCAAATATATATATAGATATAAATCAATAAATGGTTCAGTAGAATTCGTATATAAGTGCATACAAATAGAAATTATTCGTTCCTCTTGAGTTCTCATAGTTGTAAAATAATTTCGAAAATTATAGCAAATATTATCATAAATCGTATCCCACAAAACCCGTGGCGGCACGAACTTTTTAAAACCAAGACGCACATTAAAATAGTTAATTTTATGAACAACGAATTATAGGATAATTATAGACATATACTCGTAGAATAGCTATTCGAATATTATGTTTAAAAAGGATTTAATTTGTACACACGTAGGTATATTTTATTTTACCCACGATGCCACTGTTCAGCACATTCACACAACCGCACACAAATACTGACATCAAGAATAAGTAGGTAAGATATAAATTCATTATAAAAACTTTATAACTTAATAATAAACCAGCGTTCATATAATCATAATAATCCCGACAGATTTTTATAAAATGTATGTTTACTATATTTTCGTTACATATACTTTCATAAAATATCAGGCCATCCTATAATTCTTCATAAGTTATCTCATGATTAATACCTATCCATTTTGTAATCCTTACGGTTTCCTAGCGAGTATTACTGAAAATACTCACATATATTACAATATAATTTGAGAGTAGTTTTCAGTAATTTATTTTAGTATATAATAAGTAATTATTGATAAATTTCAATTTTTTGTTATGAAATATAGAAAATCAATCACGCAATTCATTCTGCTTGTTAGATATCTAGCAGTAGCAAATTCTAATGTTTATATTATAGTTTAGTAATCTATAGTTATATAACGTTAATAGTCATTTCATGTTATTATTATAATTATTTATTTATTCGAAAAGATAGTGGGCCTCACTGAACAGGTTCGTGTGGGAGGCAATTAAAATATAAAATGAAAATTAGGAAAAAGTGGACGAAATCAGTAATAAGAAACGAGTGAAATAAAAATAAGATATAAAATATTCTAATTTCTCTATATTACTGTAGGAAATTCATCGATTTTAAAGGATTCTTTGGGATTCAAGATTTCTATTGAGTTATTCCGTGCACGAAAATGTTTTCTCTATAATACATTTTTTATAAAAACAATAAAAAATGTTTATAGACCCGCGCAATATCCGCAATAGAGTTAATAAATCGATTCTTTATTATTTGTTATCCTATTTAGACCGGAATGGAGAAATGATGAAACGCGCCTGGATATTCGTGACCCGTTCCTGCAGGTATGTACTAATCACCACGGTTGGCAAATGAAAGAGATTGTCCAAGCAGCAATTTCAGTCCGTCCGGTTTTAAAACCACTTATATTCACGGACATAGTATAATAAATAATAATTAAAAATCATCGCTGGTATTGACGCCACTGGCAAATACGGTAACACATCATCGACTAAAATGTTTGTCACATATAAACCGTATAAGTACATACTACGTACATGTACCTTCACACACGAATGGTATACCTATTCGCATTATTAGCACGTCGGCCACCACGTGCGTTTGAAAAAAAAAACCACAAATTGCCTGTTTATCGAAACGCATTACGAAATACAAATGTTAAAAACAATAATAATAATCACAATAATGTTCAGTAAAAGAACATTGGACAATGGACGCTATGCGTATATGTATTATGTACAGTCCTCAGCGGTCATGGGCCTCCCAGTTAAAAACGATCGTTCCATTCACCCGTCTGCAGCTCAATTGAATCGCGACAAAACTTCCACTACTATAATACTACCATGTTAGGTATATACAAACATCTATATTCTACACCGGATGATGAAGATGACGACGACGATGACGAACAACGAAATGACGTGCACTTTTTCAATCCCATTAATGGTTTTTACCTACCGTTTTCCACGAGCAAACAACACCTATATTATTATATCACACCCGTCATTCCTCCCCCCCCCACCCCGATAAACACACGATATTATTACATCAATTTCTCGTCGTTTAAAATGTATTATTATACAGGAAAATCATGGCACGCTCGCGACACGGAAACGTGAGCAATGGCGCTTCGCGCAATATCATACAATAATCACACGGATACGTTTTAATCGTCGTGATATGCCCGGGAGTAATTAATAACAGCAGAAAAAAAATTTTGTTTTCACTTTCAACCGCATTTTTTTTTTATTATTATTGCAGTGCATAATACCCCCTTCCGCAAATCACCGCGTTATGAACACACGAGGCACATACGATCAATTTATAAACCGAATAAACTTTTGTGTACAGTATACATTTTTAATACTGCAGATAAACCTTTTCCCACTCGTCTGCAGTTTAAAATGTTCCAAACTTTGTGATTTCTAAGTGTATAAGTACATATTTAATATTATATTATACGTCTCATATAAACTCGAACTATAAGAGAATAAAACAAAAATTCCTTGTTACTCGAAATACTAACGAATCCCCCGGATCGTTTCGTGTTAATTTAAGTTGCTTCGATTCGATCGTAATGAGGAAGCTGACGTTTTATCAGAACGTGACGGTTTATCATTGCTTTCCAGTTTACCCAAATAATTTAAAATACATAATCACTTGGACTTGTTGTGTCTTGAAAGTGGAATTTCTGTTTTTGCATATATAAAGCTATAATATTGGTACTGTTTATAAAATATTTTAAGCTCACACAGAACACAACTAGTATAAATAAAATATTTTATCATATTTATATCGATAATAAATTAAATATAATTTAAAAGTTGAAAACATACGATTATTAGTAGGTTTTTTTACCTCGAAAACCTTCACACAAGACATTTTATTGGAACAAAAACAAGTAACAAGTGGGAAAAGTTTATTCTGTACAAAAAAAATGTGTATATTGTACGTAAAGGCTTATACACATAAACATACAGGGTTGGTACCTGTACTTGAAATGTTCTTAAATGTGTATCAAGTGTATATCCACTAAAACGAACCACCCCGTTTATACGAGCAGCGGGGCTTGCGGCGTACATTTAAATACAACTTTCCAGTGCCGGATCCAGGATTTAATTTTGGATGGGGCCCATAGTCCAAAATGCAGTGATCATTTTGAGGAGTTATTTCCTTATTCACAGTGATTATACTTGTACAATTTAAACTTTGGTTATAGTTTTTATGTTGTTTTTAAAAACCTTTGAGTCTGTATATGATTTAGATCAAAAGTACTCTCCCTACTCAAATCCACTCTTATTTTTATAATAGTGATCAAGCAGGCAACTTCAATTTTTTCAGTAATTAATAAATCCAAACAATTAGGATTAGATTATGAAAATATAAAATTGAATACGATAATACCAATATTAAGATATGGATTAAATCGATATTATAAAAGTGTGACATAAGTTAAGATAAGATAGCGATGGCTGGTAGGAAAGTTACACGGCAAGAAAAGTAGACCTTTTCAGATACGCTATAAATTCTGGTTTTAAGAAATGAAACCACGGTTACAAGATAGAAATATAATTTTGCCACACACTCAATTATTTATTAGTCCTCGGGCCCCCTCCTTAAATCGGCCACTGCAACGGTCATAGAAGATCGTGGTCGCGTGCGGTTCTGTCGGACGCGTCCGGCCTTTTTGACCAAGGCGATTGTTTCCGTTCTCCGTCTCTCTCTCTCCGATTTCTCATTGCACATTATTCCGACTGGCACCGGACTGGCAGAGTACACGCGCGGACAATAACGTTTTAAACGTGCGAAACCAACGAAAAAAAAAGACAATGGCCCCTGCGCATAACAGCAGCAGCAGCAGCAGCAGCAGCAGCAGTACGTATACGCCCCGGTTAGGTTAATGAACACTTCGGGGGACCGGCGACGTACGTTCATTACCGCGGCGGCGAGGCAGGGGCGAGGCGGGCCGCATAAGTTCTGGCACACACGCGAGTGCGCGCATAATAATACACGATATCATAAGCCGCGGGTGTTTCTCGGCCGGGGCAAAAGAATTGTTCACGATGGCGTCCGTCGCATACGCGTGCATAACAATATTATACACCAGAGAACAGGTTCCCCCGGAATCGTGAACGCGTGTACACACGGTTCCGAGCAGAGTCGTGGCGGCGGCGGATCTTATAATCATTCCGGTCGCGGCGCACCACACTTTCGGTTCCGCCGGACGCGCGACGTGACGGAAATATTTTACGAACGCGATCGGCGACGGTCATCATCCTCTCGGGCGCATTACGACGCGTACGCGACGTCGACCGGTCGTCCTTTGGCACCACCGCCGACTCGCGATATAATATTATATGATGATGCCCTATAACCGGAGACCGTAAAAGCACGGGTCATCTTCTGTACGATATACTTACGCGGGGGGGGGGGGGGTTGATACTTTCTAGGCGACGATTTAGAATCACGTTGTTGGGTGGTAACTAAATTGATAGTTAAATTAAAAATCAATTTCGCTTTATTGTAAGTACTAGAAAAGAATAAGCCGTACATGTAACCGTGCTAACCCTGGGTTAACCTTGCATATAAGACTGCCAAGCTATCGTAAAACATTCAAATCCCCTCGTTGTATCAAAATAAATATAATTTCAAGATTGGTTTTCCCAGTTTTTCCTTCGTATCGGAAAAACTACGGACAAAAACAAACATTTTCCTCTCCAGTAATGGTTTAATAGTAACTACAGAAACTTTTGTTGCATATGAATTGGCCAAAAGTTTGGATTGCGGAACCAGGAAAAACAATCATTGTAAGACCAAAACGCGTCCGGTCCACAATAAACGATATACTCGAGAGGTTCTCGAATGTTTTTTTTTCGCAAATTCCGATTACGGTTCTGCGCACGTATCCGACTGCTCGAACGATGCCCGCGCGGGTCCAACCCCGGACGAAGAGCAGAGCGGTACAGGAGAGGCTTTTGTCGTCCGAGACCATAACGACGAGTACGATCCAACGCGTTTCGAAACAGGCCACGTACGCACGCGGTGGCGTTATAGCGATGGGTTATAACAGTTTGCATCGGGTACACGGACGGGCCAGCGGTGAACGGCGCACGTCGCGCGTTCCCGTGCGTCCGTCTCGCCGGCGAAGGTGGAACATCGGTACCATATTTGTAGTGATATAAAGAATCGGATTGCCGCCGGCCGCTGCGACGCACATTTTTGCGTACATATATAGTAGCGAATTTCTCGTGCGTTGTCACTGCACAGTCGCTGGCCGATCGGTGATATAACGTTTATCGCGTATACCGCGGGGTTCGGTCGGTCTCTGCGCGGTAATAATAACAAGTATGAGCAGCGCGCGCGCGTGATCCGATAGGGATAAAACGGGTCATGGCTGCTGCCGTCGCTTTACGCAGTCGGTCGAACAGTCATCGTTGCGTTTGACATTTATTTTTTTTTCCTATTATTTCTTCTTTCCATTTCAGACCACACGAGTTCAATCATGTTCACGGATGATGACATAAGCATAACCACCGTCGTCGTCTTCGTCCAAAGTACTCCATGTATACGAACGCAGTAATCGGGTTTTACGTAAACTTCCTTTCGTCTCCCCCGCCACCCACACACACACACACACACACACAGTACCGACGTCGACGTGACACAACTGCAGTGCACACGACGAAAATAATGACGCAAGACAGTTGTGTATTGATAATTCAGAATTTATCGACGTTCCGAGGGTGTCGAGTGTGCCGTTATATAGTATAGTCGTATAGTCCATACGAGCTAAATCCTCGATGATACAGTCTTACAACCGGCGATATTATTATATTATGCGCTCGGGACGCTCAATTGAATGACTACGGTTTTCGAAGTATGGCATATATGGCCATATTAATACATCACTCGAATTTTTTCAAACGACCTTTCTCTCACACACACATACACGCATACACTTGTTCTTAGTCTCTCCGGCTGACCACGACTACTTACTCTCCGAAAGTGCGATCTAGAAAAATATAATATGCGATAAAATATGGGTACGCCACACATTCTACGTATTATATACATACGGTAATCGAAGGACGCGCGAGGCTTAATCGTGCTTTACGGTTCTTTTGAAAACCAGTATACAAATATAATAGTCTATACGGACGTCCTCGCGTTTATAACGCACCACAAATACGTACACAATGAAACGCGCAAAACTGTAACCGATTTTTTTCCCGTGTTTTTCACAATAAAAACAGGTAACTCCTCCGACAGTCAAGGATGTTAGAGCATTAAAATGTCTCCCAAAGCGCGAAAAAAAATAGATAGGCACGCATTAGCTATGGAAATCGTTCCTGCGCATTGTCAGGCGAAATCATCCGAACTGAACGACGCCGAACGTAGTTCGTAGAAGTATACAGGTAACCAAACCTCATATATACGTATATACCTGGATAAGTATCATATTATATACCTATCTCCAAATTATTATTTTTATTACATTGAACAATAATAATAGGCACTGTTTCAATTAAGATCCGCTGCTGCGATATTCCGTTCAACTATGGGCCGAACGACATGAATAACAATGGTCGCACGACCATTACAGCCGCATTGACGAAATGATAAAGAATAATAAGTAAAATCGTGCGGAATATATTGTAAAATGATTTTAACGCAGTTTTCAACGACGGTTATATAATTTTATATTGGATTTCAATCACACGCGTGATCGCGAGATTTCATAAACGATTAGCGCTGCAATATAATATACCTACATGCGCAATCGCACGCTGTTAGTCTTTCGATGATAACAAAGACAAATATGTGCAAAATTATTTATACCGAACGCATTGTTATTTTAATATAAACGGTCTCTATGCACACGAAGACGGCATGTCTTAACAACCCCAAAGAAGAAAAAAAACAAAAATACAAAATGTAAACAAAAACACACCTGCTATACAAAACTGGTATACAACTGTCTGAACAGGTACCTACTTGAATGTGATAAATGTGAACTATATTGCTGTAGCCGGTTACAATGCAAAGTAATAATCATCAGTATACGATTTCGTGAAATATCTACAAGTCGTAATACCTATTTTATGTTAATCGCTTTAATCATTTACATTTAAACATCGCAAACACTCGAGCATGTCATCGTATACACGTCAAAATAACACATTAAAACCAAACGTAAACAACATTATTTACTATTTAGAACGAGTCGCGACTTATTACAAACCTCAATACAACAATAATACAGAAGCCATAGGGGTGTATTTTAATATTTCGTCTTTAATAACACATTATTTAAATTGATTATATTGTATTATGCTGTACGTGGAAAACAACTAATTACTATATACGACGTACTAAATAATAAATATATTCGCCGATCAGAATAAAGGCAGACAGACCGTGATTAGACCAAGTCCCACGTAGGCACCTAACGTTTTGTCTACTTGAAGCATATATGCATACATCTAGTCACATAAATCAAAACATATATACTGGTGAAATCAATAGGCACCGTCAAAAACACTTGTGTTCCAAGGCGGAACGTACATACGTACGCAGTGTTTGTATGAATCATAGTATGTACGTAGTAAGCCTACCAAGCGTCGAAACATTTTCGAAACTGCAACTCGTTTTCGTAGTTTTGTTTCGAGAAGAGGGGAGGGAGGCTGGAATGCGATATCCACTACAAGACCCCCTGTCGCCCCCCCGCACGACCGTTGATGATCGTCACGCGAGAACGTATTTTTATTGGCAATTGGCATTCAAAATCAGTGGAAATAATCTCACATCAAACGCGTGATCCACTTGATTCGCCGGATTAAAATGTTATTACGGCCTATCGTCTGAAATCACCTGGTTACCCGTGGGGAAGGAGAGGGGGAGGGTAAGAAATAACTGCAATCCGGTATTCTGTATCGCGTGCAAGATGCTGGCCCCTAGCTCGTACTACAGGTGTCCGCCGCAGCGGCGGCGGTCTTATCGCGCGATGATAACAAACAAGCAAACAAAACGTTGAGCGACGTCAACTCGACGGTTATGCCTCACGACTGGCCGACACAATTTGGGTAGCACTGGCGACACGACGTGTTGTCACGTTTTCGATGATTATTATTTCCTTCCCGTGACCACAGGTGCCCGGGTCGGGTACCCATTTTTTTTCTCGCCACCCGGTTCGACCCAAATCTACCTGAACCCGACGCGTAACCAAGGGTGTGACCGACCGATTATCCCGGCCAGGACTGAACCGAAGACGAAACAAACAGAAAACATTAACGTTGCACTCGTCCCCGCACGATGTGAAAAAAATCGAACGGGATACACACATCTGCCCGGACGTGGGGAACTTTGGGAATTGTCGGAGAACCACTCTCGCTAACACGACTACGCGATATATAGGGGTGTTGTACCGCTGAAAACGATCTCGTGTCTCGCAAAAAGGTTTGTCACGACGACACGGTCGCCGGGTTGTTGTACTCACCGTGAGTAACTCACGCCATTGTCTCCTGCGGCGCGCGACGTCAACGGCACGGCATGTTCTGGTCGCGGGGTCTGCACGGCAGCGGAAGTCTCGTGCGCGAGAACGAGACACAGGACGTAAACAAACGAACAGGTGATCGGCCGGAGAGAAGATAATCGCGACGACGACGACGACAAACAACAAACGCGGACTTCTCGGGAGAGCGGGACGAACGTCGACAAAACGCGGCGACGGACCGACTGACGACGAGTGGGGTGGCGGCAGTGGCAGTTGCAGTGTAACTCATGGCAACCGGTGCGCCGGCGGCGGCGGCTGCGGTCCTCGCGTCCGCAGTGCGACCGGCTCGGCCGGAATGAAATTACCGTGCGACGACTGCGACGAGTGATTCTCCAGTGGGGGGGAAGGATACTTGGACAGGGAAAAATTTGCGGTAATCGGCGGTTTGTCGTCGTCACGTCTTTTGCGAAACTTTCGAACAAGAGTGGGCGTGGGAAAAACAGCAAAAATATTTCATACGCTGCGGACAGGATTCGAACCTGTGCGGGCAGAGCCCATTGGATTTCGAGTCCAACTCCTTAACCACTCGGACACCGCAGCACCTGCGTGCAAGGTCGATTATCAACAGTTTCTAAGTACGGCCCTCAAAGTTTGCATCCAAAGTTGTTCCATTACGATAAACGATAAGGCGGGAAAATCATAAAATTGATAACAATAATAACACAATAAACGTTATCGCCCGTTGGATAAACGTACACTTGTGATCAGGGTTAGTGATAGACTATTGTTACTGATAAACGTATTTAGTTACTACGGAATTTATTTCGGTGCGCATTTAGCCTTAGCGACGAAAAACCGTAGTTACGAAAAAAAAAAATTCTTAATGTCATTGTAAATTCCGAGTAAAGCAATACCGACAACGTACGTATCCACTGTTTTAGGTTTTTTTATTGTATCGTTTCCAATAACCATTTCAGTAGCTTTGCATATTTTCGTACATATAATACTAAAATAGAAATTGTATAAATTCGTAAGGATACACAGAGTGGAGTGGTATTCCCATGTCGTTCGATTATTTTTATTACTTTAGCTATCTCTTGTGGTGCTTGAAATAATATACGATCCACATTCTATATTCTAAGTTCATGCAGATTTAATAACGAAAATAAAGCACAACTTTTACAACTCTATTTTTCTTACAAGGGGTCCGCCGTTCCGCAATATTTTCCACTATCTCCAAAGGATCCGTTATTGAATAACTTTTAAAAAAAGGTGTTTTATTGAATTTAATATAAATTTTTATTATTCTATTAAATACCAGTTTCCAATTTTTATTCATGTCTCCCTGAAAATTAAAGATGTGTCACGCCTCCCATGAATAAATAAGACACGGGTTACAACTTTACAATGATTTATTATTATTAATTTACTTTATTATTTAAATCTTAAAATATTTTTGTTACTATGAGACCACTGTCGTATACCGCACTTTCGTGGGTATCGCTCTATCCTCTCTTTAGTAATCAAAGCTAATAGATATTAGTTCAATTACTAAGAGTTGATGGGTTTTCAAAATAAAACAATAATTCACACCAAAAGGCCAATTTTAATCAAAACAAAAATTAAGCGTGGCGTCGTAGTCTCTACACATACGTGCTTCAAAAACACACACACACACACTCTGCCCCGGTCTCGTCCGTCCGGCTGTCTTAAATATTAATTTACAATATGCTACCTCAGCTCATTTGCTTCACTGGCCAATTCTACTAATTTTATAATAATTAAATTTTTGGCCTATTTGGCATATACAACATATGATAAAGTGGTCTCAGAAAAAATGTAAGCAAATTTTACTCCGAATCCGCTATCTGACCTGCAGTTATCCATATAATCTCCATAATTCATATTGGCCTGTGAGCAGTGAGAGACACTGTGCTTCTTGCGTTAACATCTATGCTACCGGTCGTATGAAGGTAATGATTTTACAAATCCGAAATCATCAAATAATATTTCGGTTGAAGAAAGCAGAAAAAGATGGTACCTATCTATGTAATAATAATAATATGTGTTGGCTTAACCAATATCGCCATATCGGTTCCTATAATAATGAGTAGGCACCTAAACTACGTGGTGAAACAAACAGCTATGGCCTATGGGTACCTATATACTTACTATATCACTATATCTATATAATTTCTATTCAATGCTTCTCAAATTACGTTTCACTAGCATTGTAATACCTACCTAGAAAAACGTATGTACAATAAAATTATTTTCTGTACCTCATAGAATTCGTTATTGTTTTATTTATTTATTTTTTGGTCAAGTACTAGAAATAACATATTCAATATGAAACATGCCCCAAAGCTTAAGAAAATAAATCATGTAAAGCATAGGTACCTAACCTATGGATACCTAAATGTCAATATCATGTAAAGATAATATCTATAATAAGTAGGTAGTGTATGTAAATAAATTATTTAAAGAGTCAAATAATAATAAGAAGTGTGGAACATGCATATTATCATATTATGAATATATAAAACCAGGAAATGTGAACATACGGTTGATCGCCGAAATCAGCAGTGCATATTATTATTATTACTATGCAGTACATTCGGTCATACTGTGTAGGTTCATACTATAATAAAATTATATGACCTAGGGTCATTATAAGAGTAATGTAGGTTTACTTTTAGACTGACAAGATGAGTAAGTATACTCTAGAAAAAGTTTCTGCTTGATAATTTTCCTAAAAAAAAAAATTTACGAGTATAATCAAAACATCCACAACATTTTAATATTTAAAATCATTGTCTTACTCAATTTATTCTCAGTCTGATAGTAGAGTTTAGCTGTATAGACGAATAGTTGACAATTATTGAAATTAATTTAATAAAAAAATGCTCTGAATATAATTAAATTGTAATTATTTGCTGTTGAAAATACATAATATTTTTTTTTACCAAACATCGTAGGATTAAGATTTCCAAACAATAATATTTTTAATTTTATGTTTAATTTGTTTTTTTGATTTTAATTTGTAAGTATTGTATAATATTTACTTATAGTGGAGCCGCTGCAGAAGAAAATTATTCTTATGTTTAAAACTGAAAAACAAAATTAAAAAAATTCTTTTAAAATTGACGTTAACTTTTAGTTTGATTATAATCAGAGCCAAGCAAGATTTTACGATTATATTACTTTCTGTTAACTATCTTTTTTCAAGTTATGTTATTATTATGTATACCAGAAATAGCATGTAATACTATAATCACCTGTTTTTTGAATTTTGAAGCATAATTTATTTTTGCAATAAGAAAATTAATAAAGTATTCCATATTTCCATAAGCCATTTTTCCTGGTTGAGAAAATCAGTTAAATATGATACCAAATGGAAGTTCAAGGTAAATATGTTATTGATATTATTATCTACAAATTCCGATGTTTTAACCTATAACAAATCTTACTTTTAATGTTCAATCAGTCGAATGTGTGCACAGTTAAAAATGAATTAATATGTGGATAAAATTTAAATGTATGACTCCACAAAAAAAAATTTCAACAATCAAAATATTCACATAATATCTTATTGCCAGTAAAAATATAAACTTATCATTTCCCATGTTCATAAATTAAATTATTCAATTATTACGACCTTAAATTCCCAACCATAGATTCATTGCTCAAGAGAAACTGCAACTGCTCTACTGGAACGTGTGATTTATACTTGCTGTTGTATTATATTTTAAACTACAGTGAATGTTGATTTTTTCAAAACTTCAAAAGAGACCACATTTTTTTTTTGTTTCAACTGTTATTTTATTGTCAGTTGTCACCAACATAAAAATAACTAAAACCTTCTAGTTTCTACACATATGATGAAACCTTAAAAATGAATTGCTTAAAAAAATATTTCATTAAAATATTAATACATATTGACGTATTGTACGATATATTGTTTGAACTATTCATGGACTATAAATAATAATAATAAGTAATATCTAAAAAACATTCAGTTACACTAACAGAATTAAGTAGAAGTTAAATTACAAACAAGAATTAGGGATTGCTATTAGATGTAAAATAACAATTAAAACTAATTATTTAAATGTTAAAAAATACATTAAATTTTGGTGTAAAATAAATTATTTATCATTAAGATGTTTTATTATAATGTACTTATAAAATATACCTAAAAGTTTTTCAACTGAGTTTACTTAAAAGTATTAAAAAATTAATTGTATATTTTTAATACAATAACAAATATTAGTTTACAAAATATTTTACTCTCCAATAAGCTTTTTTCTAGAAATGGAAAGTTATAGTTTTATACTTTATGCGATTACTTATTTTTATAAGTTAAAGTATCTAAAATTCTTACTAGCTCAACAAATGTTGTTTCTATTTCTGTTGTTAACACGGTTCATAATGTTTTACACTGCCTCCAGAAATAATTAATTTTTGTACATTTTTTAGCATAAACTATTCAAAATTATTCATTGTAAACTCTTTAATACAAAGATACTTATTGTTTTCCAACTATTGAGGGCGCTGGGGCTCATCCATTAGTAATTTATGACAAAAGTAGTTTTTTTATGGGTCGTGCCTACATTTAAAATTAATAATTATAAATTTAATAAACAAAAGAACGCATGCATATTACATCTTTGTTAGGCGGAGGTTTTTATTATTTTTCATATTATTCACTCAAAATGTTGGAACTGTTCGTTCCACATTATATTTTTACATGAGTAGCCGAGTAGATACCAATATCCTATACCTATTATGTCCTAGGGAAACGACCCAAGAAAGTTCCGTGGAGAACTTGCTATTAACTAATTTGAAATATCAGCTAAATGCTTACATTTAAAATCGTAATTTTTATATAGTTTATGAACTTTTTTGAAAACTATTTACAGACCAAAATAAAATTTTTACTATACCCGTTTTTGGACTGATTGATTTCCGTTAATGTTATGATTATAGTACGTCATATTTATATTTCATATACGTTAGTCGTAAATCATTTTAACAAGGTTAGAGAAAAACCTTCGATTTTGGGAAACATTTTAGTCATATTTATAATATTGAATACTATAAACATTAAGTACAAAAAATCACTCAGAATTTGAAAATCTAATACACTGTAAAAAATATTGTTAACTATTTACTTCGATTGCCACTTTTGAAAATATAAAATTCAGAGTATACCGCTTTACACAATAGATACGCATTATAGGTGTATGCCTAATGATAACACTCATACTCCCACTTTATTAACCGTCGTCATCTGGAGCTGTTCGCTTATGAGCGATAGCGTTACCATAGGTTATCATGGTGCTATAAATTGTACCTACTGAGCCAGTTAGACCGAATTTACATTTCATATTTGTAATCACATTAGTATAATACGTTACTTACAGTAGTTCACATTCGTATACGGTACAACGTCTGAAACACAATGGCTTTCTTCGTTTTATTAACAGTAGCATTGATTTTTGGAAGCACCGTAAAAGCGGAAGAAGTAAAGAACTTTCACATGTGTCGAAGTAAGTGAAACTTTTAAAAAATTAAATATCTTTACTTTGCCCCTCATTGTTTTATTATTTTTAGATACCAGATGTAAAGTATTCGATATGTTTATTGATCCGTGCCCCGAAGCTTTAGAAAATAAACCATGTGAAATACCTCAAGGCGTTAATGGGTCAATATCATTCCAATATATATCTAGTACGTAAATATTGCTTAAAGATTCATATAAATATAATATTAGGAAAGACGGAAAAATGTTAAAATACAATACTGTGCGAGTGTAAGGTACCAGGAAACGTAAATAAACCAGAAATCGTTAAAATCAACAGTGCATTCCACTATGCAGAATAATATGGGCAATGCACATTAATACGCACGCGTAATACTTGTATAATGAAAGTATGAAAGACCATATTATACAAAAGTAATAGAGATTTTCCTCCCTAATGACAAACGTACAATATTTCCACTACAATCTCTGAAATATATTTATAATAATAATAAAATATATTTATCTATTTTAATGTTTAAACGATAATTTCTCCATAAAAATATTTTAAATGCAATTAATACGTCAATTAATCAAGAATTTAGTAGATTAATTTTTTTTTATGGTATAGACCGTACAATAATGAACATTTTTTAAAATTAAAATAGAAAATATAATTATAATTAAAATTACATCGGGCAATATTCATTAAAAAATGTATTTACGTTGTGAATAAAATATTTAGAAAACAGATTTGAATAAATAATAAAGTAATAACGGCCCAATAATATATATTTTTTTTAGTAAGAGTATTGAGTAACGTAATGAATTTACCCATCACGGAGTCTTAATTGTATGAAAAGATTGAATAAATTTCGTTTCAATATAACCCTGCAAAAGTTATTGAATTGTTCGATGCAGCTCTTAATTGTTTTACAGACGATTTCATACTTTCATTATTGCGTTTTATATAATAATTATCAGATAGCTGTTGCAGGTATTCATAATGCGTTGTCATATGATTCAAATTCGTTTCTAAACTATTTAGTCTTTACTTGAATAGTTTAAGAAAATGTTAGCCCTCAAATAAAAGCCAGCTAATTTTTAGATACCTATAGGTCAGGGGTGGCCAACAGGTCGATCGCGAGATGAATTTGAGTCGATCGCAACTCCCTTTCGCATTTTAATGAATTTTTTTCAGAAAACAAAATAATTTTTTTTTTGGTTTATTTATCTATATACAACCTTTTTTTTTTTTTTGGTCGATCGCGACGACCTAGAAAAACTCAAAGGTCGATCACAAGCCTATTAAAGTTGGCCACCCCTGCTATAGGTCATCTAACTCCATTCAGCCGATGGGATCCCCTGACAATCATGTATTGTTAAGATCAGTTATAAGTTCATACTTGTACGTGCTTTTCCGATTCCATATATTTTAGGTTTATGGCACGTTTTTTTTTATACCGAAAACAATTAGTTATAACTGGTAATATTTTAGTACACTTTAATTTGTGATTTTATACTTGTTCATAATATTATAGCAGTCGAAACGTTTATAAATACGATATCGCCATCGGTATGATATTAGTACAAAGTACAAAAGTATAATAAATAATATTGGATCTTTTTAAATTCTGTATGGAAATTTGAAAACAAATAAAAACACTTAAGGGTCCAATTCAATTCAATATTTTAACACTATTATAATTAATAAGTATACGATGAGGAGTATTCATATAAGGTTGAAAGGGTTAAGTGTATTTTGAATGTTATAAATTATAATATATCATTTTGATAGTAACTATAACAAAGAAACAATAAATAGTATAAATATTCCATCGTAAAGTAAAATAACATCTGTTACTCGTCAACGGATCAGGGACATTCTTTATGTATAAATACACTCTCGTTTTTTTTTCAAATACATATTATTATTCATTGGTATACCATATCAAATGAATAAATAAAAAAAGTTAAAAACTAATCGCAACCTAAATAACAATGTAACTTGTATATAGGTTCTAATTACAATAAATTCATAATACTTAATTCCCGAATGGAAAAAAATTACAACTATGTTTAGAATTAAAATATCAAAATATTATAAATATTATCTTAATTTTTTTTTTTTGTGAGTATTGTTTGTAAAAGTAAAAAATATAAAAATTCTAAACAATAAGCCATGGCAGGTAATTTATAAATACGAGTTTTAATCTCACGTTTATAGTTTAACAATAATAAATGCATATTTTATAAAATGTACCTGCATGCATGAATATGAAATTTTTTAGGTTTATGTAGTCTATCCATTTTTGTTAAAATACTTATTTTAAAGTTTTCACATTTTTCTATTAAGGAATAAGTTCAAATTTAATTCAACGTAGTATAAAATGCACATATAATGGCAAATTTTTTTGTCAAAATATAGATGTTTATTGAAAATTTGCATAATATTGTTCAAACTATAGAACAACAATAAAAACTGTGCGTAAATTTCGAATCAAAATAATAAATTTGTAAATGCATAAATCTCTAGTAATTAGCATTATAAATTTACCCAAGAATATAATGGTAGTTAAAATCTAAATGATTAAAAGTGTTTTATAAGTTTATAACCCTAATACGTTATCAAAACAACATTGTTATAAGTGACAAATATAATAATTGCACTAAACAAACATTTCATTTCAACCTTGTTAACCAAACGCATATATATTTGATTGTATATCTTTTGCATTGCAGAGTATACAGGTACTGATAACAAACAATTTAAAAGGACATTATTTTCGTGCTGATTATCTAAGAATTAAAAACAATAATGCATTAACGTTTTTTAAACAAATACCTATTAATGAAAAGAAAAAAGTATGAGATAAAAATATAAATGTATGATAAATATTTAAAAAATAAGTGCTTAAGATTAATTTAATAGGTAGTTACTGATTTAATTTTTTTGTTGAAGTAAGCCTCTCGTGTTTAATGGACTACTTCTGAAATATAGAACAACAATTATTAAAATGTGTATATTTTTAATAAACACTGATTAGATATTTATTGCCTCTTATTATTTTTTTATTATTAGTTACTTAACTCTTTAGTACTTCAAAACACACTTGTATATAATATCAGAAGTATAAAATATGCTTAGTTTTCGATTCAAGATCGATTCCATTTTGTAATCGACAACTCCAAGCTGATGTCAATTTGTAACACTTTAAATTAATTGCTTATATTTATATCTTATATCTGATTTCTTAAGTCGTAATCTGCATATGTATATGTAAGAAAAAATCACTATTCAGATCCTCTGTAGATATAAACACATTTATAACTGTGTGGTATTCTTTTTTTATGATGAAACTCTTTATACATGCATTTATATGACTATTTATAGTTATAGATTATTAAATAGGTACATTGTGACGTATTCGTATTGATAATTATGTATTGGTTTACTGTTAGCTCAACAGACATTACACAATATGGATGAATATATGAAGTTTTTATTTTACAATAGTTCAGATTTTAAAATGATAACGCATTAATTCATATAAAAGACTACTATTATAAGCTACGAACATAAAAGATTCCGAGTCATAAGCTTTTTTCCCTCTTTTTATTAACTTATCAAATGTAAAATTGTATATTGTATGTATTAAAATAATTATAATTACTTAAGAGGATTAGAACCAAGGTTAATTATATTAGATAATACATTGTGCCTAATAAGGTACCTAATATACATAATTAAAGAATCCAAACAAAACGAGAAATATACGAACCTATACATTAAGATTTTTTTAAAAAATTTTTCTATGAACACTTGCTTAAGTAAATTCATATTCCCGAAAAGTTCCACATAACAATTTTAAATTGAAAATCGAGCATATTGTGTATACGGTTATAGATTGGTCAATTTCGATTTTACTCATATTTCCTTACAAGAAAGTTTAGAGAAATAAAAGATCATAAACAATTTTGTCACATAAAAGTAATATATATTGTAGTCCTATAATTTTAATTTTAGTCATTTTGGGTTCTACATCGTTAAAACGTTACGCAATGTTAGACATTTTGGGTTCTACATCGTTAAAACGTTACGCAATGTTAGACATTTTGTGTAAATTATTATAAGCCGATAAGCTGCTAAAATTCTGAATAAGGAAATTATTATGATTAATACATTGTTCATTGGGGAATGGGGTATAAATATTAACAAAGCAATTGAAATGCATAATTTTTCTAATTCTTTACAGTATTATAAGTAAAATTAATTTTAATAAGTTGACAAAATAATCTGTCTTATTGGCATTGACGTCGACCACGACATGTACATTTCAACGAATGATTTGTAAATTATAGATCGCATGACTAAATAGATCTAATTGGTCATGGTAGATCGCACCTGTCGTCGATAACCGGCACCTATGTAAATATATCTACCACGGCTATAATAATATAATAATGTATAGCCAAAATAGCCGATAGCCGTTACCTATACTTGTTCGCGGTTCGCCCATAAATAATTTACATATTTCCAGAAATGTTTTCGACTAAGCTTGTAAGGTTTCATGTCTCGTACTTTGTACAGTACCTTTTATCAATCTTATAAGGTATCGAGAACAATATTACATGTGATATACATCCCTTAAGTATCACGACGCTACGTAGTAATAATGTCTTTTGTGCGTTTACATTTATTGTCGGTTCGTTTCTAGCCCAAAAAGTTATGATTTTTCCAAAATAAAAGGAGGTAGATAGATAGGTGACGTGATCGGTTGGGTGGAGCGAAAAAACCAATTACAAATGTGGGGTGCCTTGTGCGGATGACGGATATAATGCCAGAACCCTCTTATTTTTCCGACTTTTAAAAGTTTTATTATATTTTTCATTTTTCACAAACTCCTCGAGAGTATACCTAGTATACCCGTTAATTTTCAAAATAATGTTTAGAGTACACGGCGTATATGAGATATACCCTATGGGAACACCACTGTTCAATCGGATTTTTTTTTTTTTTTGATAATAAAAGTTTACCACTTGAAATATGACAAGTTTGATTACTCGCATAAATATTTTCAAGTATTTATTTAGTTTTTAATCCATACAGTATGAAGATATCTCATAAGTCATAACATTTTGAAATGTTTACAAATAAATTTGTACAAATAAAACGAATATTGGCACTTGGCACATTTAACCTACTGTAGTATATTTCCTGTTTTTTTTTTTAATTAATAATTATAAAAAAGTTTCAATATAATAATGTTTTTATGAGTATATAAATAAATAAATTATCTGTTCGTATTTCAATAAATTGTACAAGCCGAAATCCGAAAGGGAAATCTAAATGAATTGTTACATAGATGGTTCTATTATAATGTTCCTACTGAAATTATTTTCTATTCAATTTCTCACATGGGTAACTAAATGTTAAACGTTAATGTACCCACTGATTCTATAACTCATTAACACAATTTTAAACAATTTAAAATTTAACAATAAGTTCTTATAAACAGACATATATAATATGTACAATAATAGTCTTTTCGAGAAAATTACGAAAAAAAAAAAGTCTTACGCTAAACACTCGTTGCGTTTCGATTGGGATTTGGGTTTAAAAAAAGTCAATTCAAAGCAGCCGTAAGCAATAAATAAATTACTTGATTGCAAATCTATTATTTGGAATAAGTTTGACGAAAAATTATATCCGTAGGTAATTAAAATCACGCTTATTATTATTAGTGTCATCCAATAAATATTGAACGGTGTTCGCGAGATGAAAAAAAAACCTCTAAAAAAATACACACTGACACAGTTTGCATTGAATAGCCATTTGAATAGAAAACATACTTAGTTAATAGAACACGGTTGTATAATGACTGCAGCAGTACATCCGCCGACATTCCTCCATCGATATCCCCGGATGTGCTATAGTGAACTATTTGGATCGCACGTTGAGTCTGTTGCCCGTGTAATGTTGGTTGATCCGTGCATAACTTCAAATATTCGAAATTACCGCATCGACAACTATATACGAGTATATATATAAATCTGTGGGACTACACCGTGAGTGCAATAATGTACAATTACCAAGTTATTGAAATTACTTGAATAATATTATGAAACAATAATGATTGTATTACTCAACTGTTCTGTTTTCCTTCTATTTATACATTTACATTTAAATAATGTGTACTAAAATTCTGTTTTGTAGATTTAAAATTCTCAGGGAAGAGAATACAGTATTTGTGAAACCATTGTGAAATGAACGATAAACCATTAAAACTGATTTCTATTATTTCACTTTATTTTAAATTCGTTGAAACCGAATATTTTAATTTAGTCCAATATATTTAAATATAGTTTATATATAATACTATAGTTTTAATTGAAAACAGCCTAAAAATGATGTTATTTTTCTTAATTACATATATTTAGAGTTTGAATTGCACTTAAGTTAATCATGTTTACGAACCGACGATTCGTATTCAACCTAAAATTATAAAATTAGTTCTATCTCCCGGAGATATCATTAAAATATTACTTGCCAATATTTAACAAAACTTGCAAACCTCGATAAAAAAACAGCTTATTGCATGTCCCAGAAAGATGGGAAAAAAAATTATAATAATATATTAGATGTCAAGTCGCATTATTCTCTTTTAATAGATTTTCGAATCTACAAATACAATAAGAATAATGTAATTAAATAATAATTATTATAGTAGAATATTAATGTGTACAATTAAACAATAATGTGGTGCGAAGCTCTTTTTACATGCCGCTTTTGGAGGTCTAATTTGTTCGCCGTACGAACAATTATTTCCATGCAAATACGTCGCAACGAGTCGTATTATAGTGGTATTGTACATAGGAAAATATTAGCTTTTCTCCACTCGAAAGTCGATCGTACGGCTTACAAAAAAGAATTCTTGGTACACATAGCACTATTATAACGCGACACCGAAAATATTATCCTTGTTATGTAGGTATGCCAATATAGTATACGTATAATATATTTTCAGATTTCAGTACAACGGTCCCCGAAACTAGACTGTACGCTTCGACCCCGTTGTTGGACCTCCCGTTTTTGGGTATGGACACGAACGCGTGCTTGTATACAGAATGCCCAATGGTGGCTTCGGTCCAGCAGTCTTGGCTGTACGGTCTGTACGTATCGGAATCCTATCCCAAGGGTAGTTACACGGTCAAGTTTAAGTTCTGGGACGGCGAACCCAGAGCCAGCTGGAAGGACGAATGCTGCTTCAAATTCGACATTAAGATCGTTTGACGAAAATCTAGACTTCAACGCCGCTTCGGCTCGAACCACGGCTAACATACTATAATCACGCAGTCTATATTATTATATACATACACATGATATCATTCTTATATTAAATAACAATTATTATACATACACATGTACGTTGAGCACATCGCGTTGTAACAATGTCTATGCGACATTACATAATATCATAGCTAATAGTAATATAACACGTACATAAAAATAATTATATTATTATAACATTTTGTGATTAAACTTTTGAATAAATTATTTTTGCGAGTATGTAAAAAAAAAAAAAATCGAAACGCACCGTGCACCAGCCCGCGTGTATACCTACCGTCTGCAGTTCGGACGGCCGTATAGCGGCGCGCGCGAGCGCATAAAGGTGAATCGCGCCTATACTATGACAAAGTGGCGACAAACTGTTCGTGCAGCACACACACACACACACACACACACACACGATAATAGTATAAAGTAATAGTAATTGTGATAATAACGACAATAATTACCTTTTGAACAATTGATTTTTAACGGTCCGGGAAGAGGAAAGTTTAATGATCCTTTGAGAGACGCGCCGGGGGGAGTCCGCAGCCGAATAATAACAACGATTAATTAAAATACGCTGACGAATGCCGCGTACATTTGGGTCGATGTATATATATAAGACGAGATCGTCTTACGGAAACGATCAGATGTTTTCGCGCTGTAGACGGTTGAGCACCGAAGCTCCAAACATGATACGTGTCAATAAACTTACCCTGGTAGTGGTGGTGGTGCTAGCATGTTCGTGTTGTGTGACCAGTATAAAGCTGGACGAGCAGCTTAGGAACGACAAAAGTAAGTACGGAACTCCGGACTTCCATCGTCCCAGTAGTATTATATAGTAAATTATGTTATTATTCTTATTGTTATAATTATTTTCACCTACCACAATTACCTATATGTGACGGCGATTGCCGTTTTAACAACTCAACACGACCGCGGTACGTTTTGTTTTACCAAGAACGATGTTATAATAACTATATCATTATTATCACACGCGTGCGCGGTGCACATTTGAGTCGTATGGACAGTCGAAGATTCGAATTTTGAGTAGAGTAACGTAAAAATTCAAACAATCCCGGGTTTTACGATCATTTATCGAGATATACTTGGGTTGATGATGGTGCGGTGGCATTTTCAAATGCAGTTTGTTTTCTTCGTAACCGTTGCGTAGTGGTCACCGGAGGCAGCTCATTCGGTTGGCGGTTCAAGATTAGGCATATCACCCACCAACTACAAAATTACATTTCAAAAAACTATATTTTCGTCATTACACTGTTTATAAAATCGACGTCATAATTATTGCGTCCACTTGTTTACCATTTTTTTGTTTTTAAAATTACTTGGTCATCATACTATTATTGTCATGTTCTTATTACCTACCGGTTGCCAAGTACAAGTGTCAGTCTTTTCAAAATTACACCCACCCGTAATTTTTCGGTGGTTCAGCGAACCATAAAATACAATGTCAAGTCTCCTCTGCGATGACCAAAATATACTAGATTTTCACATTAAAATATAGCTGCGTAATTTTTCTCTGGTAAAACGTATTTTGCCATAAGCACAACCCATGTGTTAGATTGTAATACAATTGTATTTTAACCATCGTATATAGTATATGCCGCATGAACGTCGTAAAAGAAAACAATAAACTGCGTATTGTGAATGTCACCGGTATACGAATATTACGTTACTATTCTGACGAGCGGCGAGATACGAGATGTGTGCAATGTGTTTTACGAGTGTACCATCACTATAACAATATGAAAAATACTACATCGCGTCATTTTATTCTCAACAATTCCATGTTTTGCGATCGGTACTCTTATCTGATTTATACCGAAATAAATACAGTAGGTATACACGTACAATAATGACTTCGTACAATATTATCGAGAATAATTAAACCATTACGCGTATATTTTTTGTCTACCGTCACCCAACACGGTATCGCCGTATTGTTGTCGTGCACTTTTATTTTTACGGCATTCCGTAACTCATTTTTTTTTCAACGTCGTCTATTTTTTTTTTTTTGTTTTCACGGCAATTAAGTTCACAGAACCACGTAATTTAGAACGCGTGAAAAAATAAATCCGTTTTACACACGTTTGGAAATCCCGTATTATAAAAAACCGCGCTGATGTTGCGCAATAATATTGTATGTGCACCGCCGTTCGGCGACGATTCGTTTTTCGGGCGAAACGTTTTTCCGCAGCCAACCCGTCCCACGGACCCGCACACGTCGCCGTATTATATGTACCTGTACTGTGTACGCTATAATTTCAGACCTGTTATATCAGAATCTATTTAAACCAGATCAGTTGGCCAAGTCTAGCAACGTAGCGTCGACGAGGGTGGCGCCCAGACCGTCATCGGGCGACAGCGTACCGGGGCCGATGGCCAAGCACGCCATCAACAAGTCGGCTTCGTTGACGGAGGACGAGGTATCGAAGACGAGGGCCGTGGTGGCGGACGTCAGTAACAGCAACTTGAAGAGTACGATCAACGAAAAACGAGTGGAGAAGTGCAAGGAGAAGTGTCCGGCCAATATCAAAGATTGTTGCCGGAACGCCATAGCAGGTAACGTACGCCGCAGTGCAACTGTACGGTTACACGTAGAATTGCATTTTATAGCGATTTTATTTTCCGAAATTTTTCACGGCCAGTGACTGACTGTAAATAAATTGCAATAATGAATGACCAATTAAAAACTAACGCGTGTAGTTTAAAATAAAATGTTGCAACTCGATAAACTTTTGATCACCTGTAAATCTTATAATCGATCTTATTCAAGTTTCAATATTTCACGTCGACACGCACATATTAGAACCAATTTTGGGACCTGAATTAGCTGATGTTGCAGTTACTTAAAAATAATAACTTGAAAAAATAACATTTATAAATATAATAGAATATAATAGTTTGATTCGAGTAGGTACAAATCATAATATTTTATACTTTGCTATATAGTTAATGAACTCTTGACATGAAACTATCTGCTCCACTATTTGCTCACTCGATAAACAAACGTTAGATTTATAGATGAAAAAAATCATATGAATGGCATTTGATAAACAATTTATCCGACTGTGAATTGTTTTGCCAACTCAAATCATGACGTTTTATTATTATAATATTTCTATGCGTGAAATGATATGCCTCTATTGTCTATACTCTAATACTCTATAGTATATCTGTGAAATATATCTATTAGTTAACCTCAAAGTGTTAAAGGATTTTATCAAAATTCGGTACCAGGATTTAAAAAAACAAATCATGGGCTGTTAATAACTATAATAAATAAGAGTATAATAATGTATTGTTATGATAACATTGAAAAAAAATTAACAAATTTTCTTTTTCATATTTTACTACTTTTTATTTGCTTCCACTGAGTGTATCTACTTGATGAATTTTTTCATGTTTTCTGTGTCTGAACACAATTTCCTTACTTTGTACAATCAATCACCGAGTGCATTTAAACCTCTTTTAATTAAAATAAATCATGCAGGCTCGCGGCGAATAAAGTCATGTCCACTATTCTCAAACAGGTGTCCGGAGTCCGGTATCGAGAGAGTGAATCGTACAAAGCGATATGGTTTTCAAATCAAGTCGACTCTTGTTGTTTTTAATATTCTCTTAAAAATTCTCTGCTATTGGAAGATGTTCACAATGGGGTCTCACTCCGAACATGATTTTAATTACATCTCGCTCGGGTTTGAACTTTGAATAATTTACCGTGATTGGGAAACAATACGCTGATCGAGGCACATTGATGATTTTCTCATCAGAATACCAAAACGAATTGATCGTTTCAACTATTGTCATTCAAAATACACGCCTGTAAAGACATATATATATATATATATATATATATATATATATATATGTATTGTTGTTGTTTATATTTATTGTATTGCACACAGTGCAGACACAGAAAACTGCCTATATTCGGAAAATTATTATACGTACGATGTAATAATTATTTCGAAACGTAGAACTTGTTTTTTTTCTTTTATCAACGCTGTACATATTATAAACCACATTTCTCGCAACTACCCGAGGTTAATCAACTTTGACTTATTACAGAGAAGAGTTGCCACAATGCTACTGATGACCCCGTATCGTATTTTGTCAACCCTAGCTATCCCAGTGAAGACTGGGATTCTTCTTTTTGCGACTTCCGGGTGGACATCAAGAATAGAAATGTGTGTCAACTAAGGTGAGGAATTTAATTAATTGTAAACCTGTATATATCACATTTTTATTTATAAATTATTTAAAAATTAAAGATGTCTTATTTAGTTTGGTTGTAATAAACTATTTATTTATTCAACTATAACTAGTATGTATTAAATTTTTTCGAACAAATTTAAACGAATTATAATTTCGAACCGGAGATTGTATTTGAACTTTATACATTATTAAAACCAAATTTATTTTTGTAATACCTGGCTGATAATTTTTAAATGGTATAATTTTTATTCATTACCGGTTTTATTTAATGTGGCTATAATTTGTCTTCCATCGCTTACGGGTTATGAAAACATAAATAAACGTATTTTATTCCCTGCACGTTCTCTCATTTTTGGTTGTATTTTGAATTTATTAATCATTCTAAACTATTAATTTTAAAGTCAACAAAATGTTTTCCTCAAACCGATATTGTAGTCCATTAATATTTATTGATTTTAAATTATTTATTTGTAATTCTATACGTATGCAGTGAATGTGTAATGTGTCTTAATTTCGTTCCGGTAAACATTTTGTTATGACATTGCACGAACGGAGTTTTTATTACCATTACATTGTTAATATTAATGACTACTTGCTATATTGTTTTGTCTTTCCAGATTGGACTTGGAAGAGTTTTCGTTGAGAGGACCACACAAGTACTTGGGCAGTTGTCGACAGGACCGTCTAATCATTTCTACAACATTACCAAACGGCATAGGAATAACCGAATTGTGCGGAAATAACAGCGGCCAACACTGTATGCAATTTATTTCTAATAGTTCTGAATAATAATTGGTTCTTTACTTGCTCTCGATTTTTAGTCCACTCGCATATAATCCAACCAACTTGAACTTGTAATTGCACTGGATCCGCAAACGTATACGTGATCCATCGCAACGAAAATGGTTTTCTTGCTCCCATTTCCTTTTATTTTTTTAACCTACAAAGTTATTATTTTGATTTAAAAATAATAAACCAAGCTTAGATTTAAAATATAATTTCCAGCACAAATACAAATGTTTTCTTTTGGATTTGTATGAAATAAAAAATGTTTGATGACTTTTTTCTTTTATCCTCAGTGTATTTCCCGGTAGACCCTAAAGCCGGTGGCTCGTCCGTATCGCTCATGATGATGACGTCACAGTCTTCCAGATACGCGTGGAAGGTGCGCATTACGCAAATCGATTGCACTGCTGATCCTCAATCTGTCGGTGAGTGTTAAAATCCAATCAACATATTTAATTTTAACCTCAATCCACGATTATTTAATTGAACGGTTTTAATTATAATCCTATGTTTTCTTCCGAAACTGAGCATGCATGCCGGAATCGATGAAAACATAATTAGCGTAAAGTGAATATTCTAAGAAACTGAGCGAATAACTTTTTTGATTCAATGCAGTTCTACATAGGAGCCAAACTTAGTGCAGCTCGATGAATTCAAACAGAAAATTATATTTTACATGAAATCGTTTTTATTTTTTACTTAAATTAGTCACCACTATGTACATACACTATACACACGCGCAGCGTTCGAATTAAACGCAAACGTTTACACTATCGTCCGTACCACCCACACATCTGTTTTGATATTATATTATATAGCACACAATGATTTCGTATTAAATGTTTGTGCATTGCAATATTTATACACTCGCACCGTCACGGTCGACGAGCCTTTTCGCAATTATGTCGACGTTTTAATCCGTATAGGTACATCGCGCGCGCGTACAACAAGTGTATTATACGCGCCTCTGCGTGTACCTGCAACATACACTATATTATGATAGTGTAATCCGTTCCGAAACGCAGCGTTGCCTGTACATACATATATGTGTATAAACGCGTTATGAGATCCCGACTCGAAATTAGAATAATAATAGTAATAATAATAATAATAATACCTGTGCCCGTTTAGCACCTACCGGATGTCTGCAATATCACACCAGCCTCAGCGGCACCATACAGAGCTTCAACTACGCAGGTGGCATGTACCAATCAGGACTAGACTACGCAGTATGCATCAAACGGTCCGTGAACACTTGTCGGGTCGAATTCCAGCAGGTGCCCGGCTCCACGTTCGGCATCAACTCGATGGAAGGTCAGTAATCGTAAACCGGAATTACTCCGTATACACACTTGTAGACAATGTACGCGCTACACACGCGTAGTAGTATCGTCTTTTTCTCGATATTTCATCATCATCATCGTCATCATAAACATAATACTATGTCATTATTATCGTATGATAATATTTTCTATCATTCGTCTATGCTATACGTTACACGCGCACGAGTATACATATACATAACGTGCACGGAGGTTCAGACTTCACTCCTTGTGAAAACTGCGGGAGGAAAAAATAACGTTTCGTCCGCTCAGGGAAAGATTATAATGTAATTTCCTAGTGTATTTCGATCCGTTGCAGGTGAATGGTTCTTTAAGATCAATTTCCATTTTCGAGCATAATAATGTTGATTACTCATAAATCCATTCGTTTGTGTTAAACTTAATGATTCGCCCCGAATATGCAGCGAAAAATAACCCGTTGAATAAAATATAATAATTGCTTAGCCCAACTCTAAAGTTGCAGTACAACAGGTCACCGTTGAGCACTTAAGAAATAAGCGCCGGAACGGAAAGGCGTATGCTATAGAACGACGAACCCCATCAGAACTGACAACTGTCACTATACAGTATACGAAAAATGTGACGTCCATCCGTTAATTACGTATAGAAAAATACTCCCATCACGCCCGTATAAATTGTGTTCAGGGTGTAGTCACAACTCACAATTGTTAATAAATTAAATTTGAAAACAGTTTGATTGACAATATTATCTATGTAGGACGTAGGTCCGTAGGTGTCCAATAATCCAATGTATTTTATGTTTTTATACTTTGAATGAAAAAAGGTTGTTGATTACGAAAAAAATTCGAGTTCTCGGGCTCATCAGATATATTGGCACTGTCTTATCGAGAACATTTCAATTTAGAATTAATATCAAGACCGCTATTGTATTAAATAGGCCCATCCACATTTTGATCTTCGACTTGTACTCACAGGGAAACACTTGTAAATTATTATAACGAATGTAATCGGTTGAATATTAATTCAATAATATATTCGTTAAATTTCCGTTGGAACTTCCTTATATATTATATACTTGTATAATGTATATCAGCTCTTAAAACGGGCTTACGCCTTACATTAACTTTAAGTTTTAACCTATCGTATCTGTATGTTCGGTGTGATATTATATTCTCATAGCAGTTATGGATTCTCAGTTCTCACTGAGAGCAAAAATAAAAAAAAAAAATCATAACTGACCTAATTTTTGATCGAACCAAGGATTTTTTCGCTGCGAATTGTTGACATTTACTCGACTGAAGGTCGGGTCAAAAGTAGCGCATACCAGGGAACGAGTTGGGGCGAGGGAGTATGATATCATAAAGTCGCCCGCGGACCCGGTAACTGTGGTAAGAGCGCGCACGTTCGATATACCTATAGACGTGCGTCGTACCTTCACGCACAGTCAACGTGAACCGCACGCTGCCGGTAAGGTTGCACGGCGTAAATATATCATATTGTATCCATACAGTATACTGTACAAGTATCGGACGTTCGTCCGAGTATTAGCTGTTTATTTTGCGCGTTTCCGAGACCGGGGTACAACACGTGAAACCACTGCGGATCTCCCACGCGCACTCCCGATTTCTCTCGTCTCGCGCGCATACAACACCATTGCAGTATTACAGCCGCTTCGGGACTGTAGCATAACATTGTGTAGTTGTACGGGCGAAACGGTGGTGCACGGTAACAAACGCGACGCGGCGATGTAACGCGAATAATAATGGATTGACTGCGGCAACCGCACTCGCGCGGTCTGAAAAACTTTCGAGAAGCCAGACTGTGTGCTTCCCACGACACATCGGATGGCAAAACAATATAATATATCGTACTCGTACTAAACCGCGGTATGCCGAAACTATAAACGCACGCACTTAGTTTCCCCGCTGCGGCAATCGGAAATCCGACTTTTCAACGTTTTCTCGCCGCAACGCAGTGCACGCCGTATATACCTGTACGGGCGCACCGTTTCCGTTCGCCAAGTTATTACGGCTCATCGTTAATTAATATTACGTTCGGCGCTCCGTAGATTTCGCCGCGACCGTGCATTTGAAAGTTTCCCCTCGGCGGCTCCGATCGACCGTCGGGATTTCTCATTTGAATTTTGATTTTCGTCTACATAACGTATAACATAATATTTCCTACCACCTACTACTGCCGGTTATTCGTCAAGACGTCGAGTAGAACGCGTCACGTCACTGCTCGTGAAGTGTAATAGTACTCTTGTAATCACTGTATCCGCGTGCGTCTGTAACGATTTCCGACGAGATATGCACACAACTTCACAGTGCGCGTCCTGCTCCGATACTTTCCATGCATATATTATATATATATATATATATATATATATTTAATATTATACAACGATTTTTAGAACAACAAACATAAGTCGTAGAACGTTTTTACGTGTGTATTGTGTAATAATACGGAAGAGGACGCGTATTTCAATTTTCAACCGTTGAGCTTGAGATCACACGAGATGTCTGTACTACGTGTTACTGTGTACTCTGGTGGATAATTTAAAGACTCTTCGCCTGGTGACATAATATTATTACGGGTGGAATCCATCGACGTAAAGGTACAAAGTCGCTTGTGTCGAATAAGGTTTTAGAAAGAAAAACATACGATTCTGTTTTAATGGTGTAACGTCGTGAAAATACGTTTAGTAAAAATTGTGCACGAGTAACGTTAAAACATTATTTTTACTTAATCCCCATCGGCATACCTATTCGTCATTGTATTTATAGATTAACCGTTGTACGAATAATAATAATATAGTCCCACGATTTTGTTTTCAAAGACAAGACTGGAAAAAATGTACGGTAAACAGCTAAAAAGAAAAAAAAATCTATTTTTTTCGATTGAAAAATCGTTGCCACCCGACTATCAGAAATACCATCGCCATGGTATTTTTATTACAGATGACTGGAATCATTGGCAGACATAGGGCTTACGGTTGCATATCCCCCGCTTCCCAAATTTTTATTCGAGGTTGAAGCTTCTGCGTAAAATTTGTATTAAGTAAATAACATTATGAAACATACATTTAATAAATGTAATAATGTAGGTAGACACTTTTTATTAGGATTTTTGTTGTTTTTTTTTAGTTTTTAAATGCTTTTTGTTTCATTTCAAGCGCTATTTTAGAGTTTTAAAATCAAAACTCATAGTTTATGAGGCACCACAAGTAATTCTTGTCCACCAAATAGCATCCCTTATATATCACAGGATCTCTGGCTATGGGTCAGCTGAACTCTCTTCGTTTTATAATATATTCTCATTCTCTATACACTTTTCGCTTGTTGTTCACAAAGTACACGATAAGCCATCGAAATAGTGATATATTATGCATAGGCGTACCCCGGGCCGGGCTGCTACGACGACGGTTGATGTATATCAATAAATATTATTTGTCGACAGGCGCGTCGCTCGAGGAAGGCATCGGACGGGCAGGCGAAGTGAGCTGCGATCTCGTTACACACGATTACTTGCACATTCCCGGCGGCATGTTGGACATCGGCGAAGAGATCCTGGCAGCCACGGGCAACGTGGAGGTGTACACGCCGACGGCGGAAAAATTCTGCGGCCGCAGCCTGTCCGGTCTCGCCATTCAGGAATTCGCGGAAAAAATCAAAATAAACGACCCGCTAGGCGCGCAGGACAACAACACGGTCGCGACGCCGGTGACGTGTGAGTATACCTCTACATCGGGGTTTCTTAACGGGGGGGTTCGGAGATGGTAACCCGGGGGGGGGGGTCCGTGAAATGGCTCTGAAATTTTTATTTAAATAACACGAAAAATTACATTTTACAAGTAATTATTTGGCTACAAGCAATCTGTAATTTCTGTAATAGTTAGATAATGACAGTAATGTCATGTTTGAAATTAACATAAAAATGTTAAAACTATAACCGAAATTAAAGGTTTTTCTTTTTGAGGGGCGAGGGTGTCCTAGGCTATACTTTATATCCTAAAGGGGTCAATGAATCAGAAAAGGTTAAGAACCACTGCTCTACATCCTCGTGTTCTGTAAACGTGTACGCGCCAAGTCTAAAAGCGTGCACTGCGCGCTTTCGCGTATATTATGCGTGCTGTTTGCGAGCCTTTTCGTCGGACTCCCCTCGAAACCCCGTGCGTACAATGTTCGCCGTTCGAACTGCACGCGACGACGTGTTGAACCTAAATACGTCCAGTTTTTATACCACTTTTAATATCTTTGGTTTTACTAAACGGTAATGTTCGTGTACAACCCTAATTTACTATAACAACACTCGCCGTATACGTATGATATAGTTGGCGTCTTACTTCGATGTAAAACATTGGTAACACTCGGGCGCAACTATTATTTCCATAAGCGTTTTATTGTTCGAATTTCGACAAAACTCGACGACCAAAATCACAAAAATCCGCATCACTTTCGAAATCAATAAGGCTTTAAATTGATTGTACTTTCTATTTGTTCGTGGAACGGTTCCGACCGAATACACGGAAAACTACTATGTACGTTACAGTATTGTGTGTGCGCGTGTGTACAAACAATGCGGCTTAATGTTTCAGCTTACGCGTCTGGACCGATCATTGTCAGATTCCATACGGACAGTGTGACTGTAAGAGAAAGAGACATTGGTTTCTCGATCGCCTATCAACAACTCGGCACGGGCTGCAACAAGAACAAAATCAGACGATGATTTTCAGTTCCTTTCTTGAGTGTGTTCAAAATATTTTATCGGTGATCGTTATCAAACATATATAAGTTTGAGTAAAATTATTTATTTATTAAACTTTCCTTGTGTGTATAAATTTATGAATAAACAAAAACGAATGTATAATGTTTAACAATAATTGTAAGTAAAATTATATTTATTTATCCCAATGTTTTCAACTTTTTATTTGCACCTTTTAGTAGCGTAATCAATTAAAACGGGTACAGTTGAAATATAAATGTGTATAACGATAAATCTATACGACTCGACTGTTTTCCTTAAATATACAAAGTTAGACGAGCTAGGTGTCGAAGGATACGAGTGTTCACTCGTCTCGCTTTCTTAACGTGAAAAATGCAATATATGATGTATCTAAACAAACGCACATTTTTTTTAAAACGTTAAATAAATCGACGAACTTATTTATTATTTATGACGTGTAAAGCTTAAAGTTGGTTAAGATTGTTTGTTGTTTTTTAAATTCTGGGTGCCCATCAACAAATATTTCGAGTAAAGATTTTCTAAATAAAATGTATAACAATAAAAATTGTAGATTCGATCATGATGTACTCAAATCGAAAATGTTGTAAAACCAATTATTGAAACGCCAACTTTAGTAAAATCTGTACATAATTGTTTAACCATCATTGAATTACCATTGATCATAATATAAATTATTTTCAATCTATAACCCATAAAATTCATAATAGATTTTTTTAAGTAAAATTATGAAACTAATAGTTCAATAAAAAAACGATTACAATATTTTTATTCACAATAAATTTTTAAATATCGTCATAAAAACTGTAGTTTAGAATCGATCGTAAATCAGTACCGCGAAATACTATTACTGTTTCACTTTTACATATAGACGAATATCTTAAAAAATACTTGTCTAAATTAATTATTACCCTGTGGGCTGTGATGATAGATATTATACCGGTCGACTAGCAGAGTGACGGTTTGAACGGGTAGGCAATGTAAGTACATATATAACATTACACTCGCCGCAATGTCGAACGAGTAGATGATCAATCCTGCACCAATACAACAAGTATTTATATTTTCCCGCGAAAAGGAGTAAAATGCGTTTGATTGTACTAAATCGCATGTAAAAGCGTGCAAAGTATAATTTATTTAATTTTATTTAATTATACTTTGCGGAGGCCCGGTGATTAATTCGCTGTATGGTAAAATCACCTGAAAACAGGATGAACGTAGATCAGAGGTATAAATTAATTTAAAAAAATGTATAACATTAAAAGTTTAAATCCATCTTATTTAGAAATTTAGTTCTACTGCTATACTGACCACTTTTAGAGATGTAAACTGATCTACCCGACCTCTTTATCACATAATTGATTTTTCGAGAGCAATAGACAATGTACATTGGCTTCAAATTTAAAAGACCAATATAGGTATATGCCTATATAATTTACGTATCCTTGGATTTCGCTCGATCGAGGAGCCTCACTCGACCTTGGAGTCTCTCCCGTTTTTTAACTTAATTTTTACACTTAATCTGATGACAGCTTATAATCAAAACTATAGTGGTTAATACCTTCTTTCATGTTATTTTACTCTTAGCGTTAATAGTTTATAATAATTTTACGACATTAAATTATACTTATGATTTACTTTAATTGAAAGATCTGTGTTTACAACATTTATACTACCTACTGGTATAATGATCGAAATAAACTTCAAGATTTAAATAAATAATTTACATGGATAATAAAACCAATAGGTCAAAGAATAATTAGCAAATAATCATAGCAAATACATTCCTTATGATTCACTCAAAAATACAAGAATAGAAAAATATATGACCTATATATCATAGCCTAACCTCAACTCTGAAGCCAGGAATAAAATCCATTCATGAAAATATTTATATTTCTTTCTGAAAAATAAAAAAGCCCTTAACGTCAATTTCAATATTATTGTTACAAATTACTAATTATTAAAGCTATGATCTTGCGAATACTCGTTTAAAAATGTTAGAAAATTTCCCGTACAGCTTTTTATTCTCATGGCACGTAATGTTTTACATTTACTTTTATTTAACGCTTAAATGCTATTATATAAAAAGTATAAAATACTATAGAATGTAAATATTTAGTATTCGTATCAAATAACCGCATAACTATGAATCGCGATAAACAAAATTGAATTGCTGTTATAAGTCTACACGCTATATTGATTACTGATTAGTGACTAGTAGTTTAAATTCTGCTGATCTGTTCTTTGTTCAGCCTGTAGTTGGCTCGCATTAAAATAACATATATACAGGGTTATTCAAAATGATTCATCCAATTTAAAATACTTACATATATTTATATTTTATATTTAGAACAATATTGTATACATTAAATTAAAGAAAAATATGTCAAGTTTAATTAATTATACTTATAAATGTTCTATGTGAGCTCCTTTGGTCACACGAATAACATCTAGTCGGTAGTCTCTCTCTAATTATTTCCACATTATCATCGGATACACGAGGTCGATCTGTGCTTTTTCCTTTGCACAAACACCCTGTTTCTTCAAACTGCTTATACCATCGACGTATACTCTGAGCAGTCGGTGCATCGATACCATAATGACGACGAAAATCGCGCTGCACAGTTATTATCGATTCACACTTCGAAAATCGCAACACACAAAACGCTTTGTGCTGTCCGGTCGACATATTTGCGGAAACTAACATATCGATATCGCCTTAAGTGATTATTTAAAAATAATGAATTAATGACATTGTAAAACTTGGGATTACCCTCTATTCATTTCTACATAATTTGATAAGATAAAATTTATATTTAACCATTTTATAGCTATCTTAAATTGGATGAATCATTTTGAATAACCCTGTATAATAATTCATCGGCCAACGAATATTTTTTTTTATAACTTAAGAATGTTGGACTTTGAATCAGTCGCAAAGCTGTTTAATGCCAATCCACAGTTATCTATATAACTACTATACTAAATTCAACTTAAGAGTACACCGGTTTGCGCATGTACGACTAATCGCTGCCCGCTGCCCGACTCCCAAAATTAATTGATCGGCAATAATCGTTTCCGGTCGATTCTTATCGCCATGCTCCGTTATAAATCGTACACCGTCGATTACGACGTCGTTATCGCAAGCTGACGTGATAATCAAGGTAAATAATATTGCATATTATAAACTATTATACACCATGATTCTAATTTAGGGGGGCCGAATGTAGTGACAGCACCACCGATAACCGATAGTGGGGGAATAGCATGCACGGTCAGGACCAGTTTTCGTCCGCCGCCTGGTGTACTCTTAAATTGAATAGAGTATAATAATCTACTATTTTCGTGTTCTCATACCCTTTTCGTTAAAATACGCATAACGCAAATAATACGATAAATTTACAGTGTACGAGTACATCATTGTAACGATGAAATTGGTAATAAAACCCTATTAAAGTTTTAACTACTATTACGAGAGAAAATATTTTTTTTTTTTAAGGGAATTATTTGATGTCCTCGTCAAAATGTTTTGAAAAAAAAACGTTGCTTTTTCAGTATCACAACAGTTATTTTGCAGCAGAGAGATTTGGATAAATGTTTATTTAGATACATTTTTGAACGACAATCTTTGCGAATTCGTGCGAATTAAGAACCAGCAAAATACATTTCCAAATACCTATGTAGGATATACTTAAAATAAAATAATATTCGAACAATGTCGAATTGTGCTTGCGGACGATAAATTATTAATTCTTTTCTGGTTTTCTGCTATGTGTTTGATGTTCATTTTATGACAAACTTTCTTATTGTTTATTCATGCTATGCAGCATTGCAGCTAATTAATATCTTACGTCTAACCTTAGATTCATTCATTCTCTACTTACTATTATCATTGTAATTATTATTTTTTAAGTGCATATATATGAGAGAATATTTTTTTTCACAATAAATTCTTGTTCATTAATTAATCTACTTAATGTTTCAATGTGTGTATTTTTTGGTCTGGTTGAAGGATTATCACGCCAGTAACATTTAAGAAAAACATTTCGTTAAATTTGTATACTATAATTTAGAGATAGTTTAACAAAAGAAAACAAATAAGTCATAAATATAATATATAGTTTATAATAATTTATACAATCCTAATACCATTGATTTTATAATAAATAAATTTTATAATAAAAAGTTTATTATAAAATCAATGCTAATACATATAAATAAATAAATAGATAAACAAAATACAACATAATTTATTGTTAAATAAGTCTAATTGGTCATCTTATAAATTATGATAAGCCGTAGAAAAATGTATCATATTCGTATCTTTATATTATACTATAAATTAATGTCATTGGTGTCTTATATTTTAAGAACTTTTAAAACATTTCGTTATACTTTTCGACATGCTTCTTACCGATAAATAACAATGGTCAAACGAAACCGTTACAATGTTTATTAATATCGCGGTATATTACGTGATTACACATAATAATATTTGTAGTCTATTATCATAATATACTGGTAAGTATAATAATCAGTGTACACGCTGTCGATTAATAAATTAAGTAATAACGCTTGAACGATAAAAATAATAATTTTAAAACAAATTATTTTTACATATTATAATAATAGTAAATAAATAAAAAATGCACGGTAATGCGTATAAATTACAATAGCGTACCTATAAAACATGTCCATAAGTACCATGTTACTAAGTCAAGATAATAATATACCAGACGTACGAGTACTTGAACAATAATCGAATAAATAAAAAAAAAAAACTAGGCGTGTCTAAAAAATATGGACCACCGCGATTCCTGCGATGTGTTCGTCGGAAGATAGTTGTTCGGAGTCGCGTGGAATCATTAACCTATTATCACAGACTTGGCTACCGTGGTGCGTATAGAGGGGAGGGGCACGGTTACTTATATTAAAGTGAGCACTCCGGGACGCGGGATTTCATAATACGATCCGTCCCTGGAGCGCGCAGTCTTGGACCGCATACACACACCCCGACTTGACAAGCTTCACACCTTCTCGACGAAGATGGGCACTTGTTCCTGATTCTCCAAACACGTCTTCTCTTCGGTTGGCTCGTCCTGATCGTCTCCATCCGCTGGTACGACGGCCATCACGGCTTGAACGAACTTCGTGAAACGATCTGAAAAACGGATCGAAATCAGTATACGGCAGCGGTGGACACCCGTGTATAGCGATATGATATGTTGACGTTGACCCTTTGTTGCGATGTGCACCAGCGTAAAATCGCGAATCAAGCTGAGGTTTTCTAACCGAGATCAAACGCAGGATCAACCCTTCCCCCTCCTTTCAACTTCCATAAAAAATATAAATCATTATTAATAGACGTAAAATAAACGGACGAAACTCCTAGGTCGGGTAAGGCATAAGGATGGGTTTTTTAAACTTGAAACCATTAATCTATTTCTCTCGAAAATCGATTCTGAATGAAAGAGAACGGTTGGATCAGTTTATATTTCTAAAGACGGTCGATATTATAGTAGAATCAAATTTTATAATGAGGTTCGTTGCACTTTTAACATTCTACCCAGTATACTGGCATTACGAGATCGTAAAACGGTGTCGCGCGACCCGATCTTTGATCGCATTCACCCCTTGCACGTTGTTTCTCGCGTTTGGAAGTCGCTATAATGATATACATACCGAGTACTGACAACCTTTTCTTTTGGTACACGAACGGAATGTATATCAAAAAGGCTGACAAAATGAACATCAAGCCGATAAGGAACTGAGGTTTGGGATCGTTGATTATCGGCGTGACGAACAAAATGATGGATATGATGAGCACAAATATTGGGATGACGATCGGTACCTGTACGCAGAAAGAAAAAAAAACTTTTATTAAAAACTAGAAACGTTTCGCCGACCTATTGCGAGCGCAAAAAGATACGTTTTTAGCTACATACTTCCTGTAGAAGGGTAGGTAGGTACAATTATAGGTGTATATGGGATTTCGTTTCGTTACCGTATTAACATAACCACATGACACGGACCAATCAGCAACGGTAATCGCAGCGATTTGATCGGAACGGACCAAATGGGTTCCCACTAAATATAATACCCTAATCGTCCAAAACGGATGCTATATAGTGAATAAGAAACATGATCATGAAACATTGTTTTTCTTTTTTTTTTTTGTTAGTGTTACATCACGACTTTTAAACGGTGAAATCTGTCCTTTAAGGACCCAGAATAATTGATTTTATCGACCCAACATGAGATAAAGTCCATAGTAGGACATGGGAGAAAACGTTTGACATCACCATAGAGGTGATAAACAAAACTTTAATGACCCGGAAACATTGTGCAGTCGATCATTTACTTTAAGATGAATTCTTTCATCACGTTATAGTCAATAATCATTGCTAACCCTTGAATATGATAATATACATCATGATAATATTGTATACGTATATCCTATAAAGTCCATAGTAGGACACATGGGAGTAAACGTCTTGCATCACCATAGAGGTGATAGATGGCATTAATGTCGTTACTACGACAGCATAATGATGTGTTTACTTTGAATGGACGTTTAACGTCTCTCTTGGTGTAACGCAACACTAACAACGCCACCATGGAGATACCGTAGAACAACCAGGATAAGAAGCTAGCGAACTCTATTAACGATATGATGTCTCCAATTAACAGGCAGACTAATGTGAGTAAACCCTGAAATAAAAACGAAAAAAAAATCCTTTATAACTACACGTCACAAAGTATCTGTATCTGTACAACGTCTTAATGGTGATAACAATAATGTTTCATAACGTTGCACATCGAATGTTTGTACAATATCTAACCTGTAAAACAACAGCCGGCGCGGGAGTTAGATTTTTGACGCTCACGTAAGAGAAGACCTCCAACATTTGACCTTCTCTACTGGCGGCATAGCATAACCTAGCAAACAATAATACAACATGTGAATACAGTTCTTTTCTATTTCTTCATGAAAAACCTCTGCTAACCTGGTGATTCCGAATTGGACACTGAGCGCACAACCGAACGTCGCTGTGACGACGCCAAGTGGGATTATGAAACTGAAACTCCCTAGAGCTTGATTCCCAAATGCCTAAATAAAATTAAAAATTTTTTTTTTCACAGTCAATTATTTAGGCGAAAATAGTGCCAGTGATGATATTAATTGTGCAGGTACTTACAACTGCGACGGCAGGGACAGATGTCATTTCTGGGACGGACAGGACTGTTAAGTACGATACGTTCATCAAGACATAAATCATCGTGACAAACGGAACGGCCAGTAGTGCGCTCAGCAATATATTCCTACAACAACAACAAAAACGATAAAAAATAAACTGGTTTACAATATACGAAAAATTCACAAACCTTTGGGGGTTTTTGATTTCCTCTGAGACACTAGTCGTAGCAGTCCTAGAAAATGAACGTAATATTCGTAGTACAGAAAAATGTGACCGAGAGATTATAAATGTGGCGATTGCTTACCATCCGTCGTACGCCCAAAGTCCGCTGTAAAAAGCTATTGGAAACGAATCCATCGATAACGTAGTACCTTCGAATCCGGTCATCAAATTCTTTGTGTTTCCTGCGGCAACAGATCGTATTATTTATAAAATACGTAAACGATACGGCAATTTTTTATTTTTATTTTTCGATAGAATTCTGTACTTACCCAAGCAGAGTTGATACACTCCGCCGATGATGACGAATATACAGGCCGTGACTTTACATATGGTGAACAGATTTTGAATTTTGATGAAACATTTGACACTGTTGTAGTTGATGGTTGTAATGATGCCTTCAACAGACAAAAACATACAGTAAAAACCAAAATAAACGTATAAAAATACAGTTATTATTGAAAAAACCAGTAAACGCATATTGTTTGCGGCCCTTACCGAGTGCGACTACGGCGACGATTTTCTTCGCAGATTCTACGTTTTCCGGCGTCATTTCAGTCCACGTGCTGAACGGCTGCACGGAATATTCAGCAAACGTCAATATGATGATGGCCACTTCGGCGGGACGGATGTACATGATGCACACCCACGAGTATATGAAACTGGGCAAAGGGCCCCAGAATTTGTGCATGTCGGCGAACGCGGTCCGATAAAAGTTGAACTCGCCGCCCGACTTGTTGACCACCGAGCCGAGTTCGGCATACGACAGAGCTCCTGTGAAACAATAGATTAGGAAACGATACGCGAATAGAGTGTGCGAAACATCAATCCCAGTGTACATTATCGTATGAATAGTAGGTTCGTAGGCTGCAGGGTGGCTCGGTATGTTTTCTCAGTGGAATGAGAATATCTCCATAAATATTAAACATTTTCGTGTAATATTATAATTAGGGGCCTTATGAAAAATGTAAAATCAAACTAGTATTTTCATCCATTGTTCGGCTTAAAAAACAACCTTTATTACACTTAAACTCCATAAAATATTGCAAGAAAGCCATTTTATGAATCAAAGTAATTATGAAAATATTATAAAGTTACACAATGGAAAATCCAATAATTTATTGGTTTCATATAGATAAGAGCTCGTAACTTATCGATTTTGCATATCCGTTGCTTATTTATTCATATTTAAATTTTAAGATGATCACAAAGAGCACATATTTCTTTATTGATTGAAGTTTTGTATATTTTTATGCAGCTTTAATCTGTTTATAACAATTTTGTTTAGATTTTTGTAAAATATATATAACATTTTCTTATTCAATTAGTAATGATTCAGTATTCTTGAAATTAAATTTAACTGAAATTGATGGTTTTCATTATGAAATACTAATTGATCAATCCTTATAAATACTTTGTGAGTAACCGGTAGTTTTCTATCTAATATTAACTATATAATATAAACTACGGTAATACTGTAAATGTTGAATGACCATTCTTAACATAAAAATTTGGCAATCGTCAATCATTCAAAATGAATAATATTAAAAAAATATTGATTATTCAATGCAAATATGAATGTAAAAATTATTTATTAAAAAATATTTAAATATTTAATGATATATGTACATCATTTTATAATTAACTGGTATACATCATTAAATATTTAAATCTTTTTAATCTTTTTTAATAAATAATTAAAATCTTCAAACTAAAATTCAAAGTTCAAATTAAAATGTTCAACAACTTAAGCTATATTAGGTATACCGGCGTATTTATTCGTCATTGCAATAGGAATTAGTAAAACTCTACTGAAGCCCAGAAAATATATGAAGTTGACAAACCTATTGACCTGACCAGGAAAAGTTAAAAATAATCGAACTTATTGCAATAGCTATTACACTTAACCCGTAGCCATATAATATGCGGTTCTTCTTTTCAAAACCCAAAACATTATAGCAATAGCTTATAAAGTTATAACTTTGAAACCAAACATTGGATTTTCAACTTTCAATACTTGATAAGTTTAAAATGTTCAAAAAAACCTGTTTGCAATTTTATGGAAATGAAAAATTCAAAAATTGTTTTTCTAAGTCGGTTGTAGAAACAATATTAATATTACCGTCGGAATAACATACTGGGCCACCTTCTATCGTGTAATAAAACATTTCGCTTGACGTGAAATAATTTACCTAAGAGCGACAGTAAACCGCAAGACATCCAAATGACCAGGCACATGCCCACCGATCCTGTGTTCTTCAACGCGTTGGCCGGAGAAACGAAAATTCCCGAACCTGTGAGAATACCATAAGACACGTGATATTAAAGCAGTTGCGATAACCACCGCGAGTGTACAGAGAAATACCATTGACCAACGACACATTGTTATTTCAAAAAGTAATCTTTTTTTTTTTTAACTTTCCAAAAATTACAAACCGATTATTTTATTTTATTTCTAGCGCGTAGATCTGCTTGGGTATGTCTTACCGCATTAGAAACGAATGGGATTGTCGATATTTAGAAATTTTTTCACAGATTACCGTTAAAAATATCAAAAGGTGATCGGTTCGGCTATCCGTACACTTATTACTATACCGAGCGTTTACCGAAGTATACCATGGATAAATTATTTAATTCATGAGTATACCAAATGGGTAATACATTTTAAAATATATACCACTCACCCAACATCACGCTTATGATGAGACACGTAGCGCTGAACAGGCCCAGTTCTCGGCGCAGTTTAACATTTTTCTCTCCAGACGTCATTTTCTTTGTTTTTATAAATTATATGTGTACGAGCTTGACGAGTTTTCAACTGAAATTAAAAAAAAACATTATTTTCGTCACGAATGTCTTAGAAAATAAACTGTACTAATGTTACACATTTTTTGACGAACTTTAACGTAAAAGGTAAGTCAACTAAATGGTAAAGTATATATCTATATAATGGAAATCTATAAATTATACATTAACACTGTTGATCGTAAAATATAATATTTTATAAAATCAATGGCTACCACGTGAATAAGTTGTACGGTGTTCATTAAAAATATAGGTGCCTTACGAACATCGTCCAGTTATAACAACGGTTTGCCCTTTAACAATAGTTAATTTCCTTTAAAAATAGAAAGTGAACGCTTGCTAGTTGCATTAATTGCGATGATTATTAATTATTGAAAATATTGTTATTATTTGTAGACGCAAGGTCTACGAGTACAATAGAGTCCGCATTGATACATACATAAATACATATGTCAGCACTGATGCATTATAATGACGATTTAATTTAACTTTTGATTATTGTTTCCAACAAGGGTAACTCTAAATGCTGATAAAAAATGTTATCTCAAACGTTTATATTTCTATAAAACACTCGTCGTAATCAAACGAATAAAATTAATAGTATTATTATCAAAGCCGGATGTTACCGCACTAAAAATCACAAAAAGTGTCTACTATCAATATAAATTTAAATAGTGGAAATAAGTTGAATAGTTTTTTTTAAAGTTCAAATGCGGAATAGAATTTATAATTTATGAATTTCAAATAATCTGATCGAAGTCCAAGTATACAGTTAAAGACCTATCATACTATCATAATAAAAATAATAAAAGTTTCATGGTCAGCATTGTAGGTAAACAGACCGGAAGCGAGGTTTTATTTTTAATTAATTCAAAGTATCATTAAAATAGCCGAAACATTCTTAAAAAAATGTTAGACCAAAACTAGTTGTTTAGATTTAATGGCTATGAAATATCTGCAAAACATAATTTTAGTCGAGAAAGCCGGTTTATAAAAAAAAATTTTCAATTTTCAATACATGATAGAAAATATAATATTATATAATTATTAAATAAACATCATGTACATTGTATACATTTACATTTATATTACTGATGTATGTCCTTAGATGTACCACCAGACTGTTCTAGAGTTATTTCATATTGTATTCGTTTTCTGATTCAGTTTCATTTTATCAATATTTATTATTTGTAGATGACATTTAAATACAAACCAAACTTAAATTGTTTTATTTACGCGAACATAACCTTAGGAGGAATAAATTTAATCATAGTTTCTAGATAGATAGAAATAACACACGCGCATGATCTTGCGATCGAACACGTGATACCTCGATAACCCCACAGCTTGGCGGAGATTTGTCGATCGATGTTTTTTTCACGAATTCATTTAGTGCACTTTATCACAGTAATTGATTATTAAAAGTTAAAACTATATGGGTGTTATTCGCTTTAAACAAAAAAAAAATAAAAAAAATAAATATAGAATAAACATATACAACCTAGTTGAAAGTGTGTACGATAACGAGGAACAAAATTCAAGATTGCTATAAAAATACTAATTATTGTATCTGATGTAGAGACCTTTAAAATATTGTTCAAATTATCTTTACTCAATTATATTTTTACGCATAGTGATAGTTTGTTTTGTTCAATATTGGAATCGATAATTATGTAGCTAATAATAAAAAAGCTACTTTACTGATGAAGTGTAGCACTGTGCATGGTTATTTAAAATCGGTTCAAATATTCGATTTCTCTATCTTTAGTCGATAGTCTAATCAATATAGTATACAAATAGTAATTAATAGTTATAATGACAAAAATTTTACTTTTGGAGGCAATTTTTACAGAACTGTTTTATTTTCCTGATTTCGAATAATTATAATATAATATTCTAATTGGATTACCGCGAAAGTTTAACATTTTTTGCAATAACGAATATAACGATTTTTTTATTTTGTTTTTTTCAACCCCTTAACTTGTTGCGATCTATGGCCATACAACTAGATTAATTATTAGGATTCAACCTAGCTTTTGTTTTACAACAGAACGTGTTCTAGAGACACGCTATTTTCGATATTTTTCACAACACGTCCGAGTCCCAACAAATGTAATGTGTACCAATAATAATTGACAATCGCACCTTCTCAATATGATAATACGTAACGCGAATACCGCACTACCGGCTATAACGCGAAAGTTGTTACGTCCAAACAAACGGTGTACACTATACAATATGTCCAAAGGACTCGGTTGTTCGCGTTTGCGCATTCTTCCGGTGGGTGTACAAAGACTTGGGGCTTTATAGTCTATGCGCACTCGATCGGTAAATTATATTGTATTGTATACATCAGATAATATTATTCGAGTGGGGTTTTCAATGAGATAATATAACATATCGTTATGATGACAGTCCGACCGTCTGTATGAAATTCGACCGAACCGAACACGTGATAATGACGTGTGGTGTTTTCGTTGTTAAGAGGCACGTCTATATTATATAATACACAGTGTCCCATCAAGGATTTACCCATTGAGATATCTTCTTAGATAATGAAGGTATTCAAATTCTGTTTTTTTTTTTTTTATAAGACTCGCAGAGATAACTACTATAAATATTTCATTCTTTAATAATTATTGAGTTTATTGTTTTGGTAAAAGAGAAAGAAAATAATTTTTTATTTTATTATCTCCGAAAAATTTGAATATTATTTGTTTCAAAATTTTAATTTCATTAACCTCATGATTTTTAATAATCATTTTACTATTCAGAAAAATTGTATGTTATTTAATAATTTAATGATTTGATACTATCTCGTCTCGTTTTCTGATAATTTTTGTTTAATACACAATTTTTCTGAAACTAAAAAAACTATAAAAAAAACCATGGGGATAATGAAATTAAAATGTTGAAACGTCAGCATTTTTAGAAAAATAATTGATACTATTTTCTTAATGAAACGAGTTTATTTCGTAACAACTTTTAACGTAATTGCAGTTTTCACTTTATATATTTATAATATTTTATATATATTATAAATGGCAACATAATGTCGATGCGTAAAAGTCAAACACTGATGTAGGGGTAAATCTTCAAAAGTATCGACGCTTAGACGAGTATAGGTTATTATCGAATACATAGAGTATAAGATACTATAACCAACACGGAAAACGTTGGTGTAGGCCGTAACTAGGTTAGATTAGCTACCTATACTATTCCGTTCGTCTATGTAGTTTGGACTGGAATGGCTAACGTCGAAAAGTCACCGCTTGAAAAGTCCTGCTGCAACGGAGTTATTTGCTCAAAGAATATAAAATATTATAATAACACACCCGGTATCGGAGTCACGTGTAAAGCGATAAATTCTTTCGTTTTTCTTTATTTAAGAAGCGTTTGCGGTTGTTTGGCGAACAAGAGCAAACAAAAAAAAAAAACGAATAAAAGACTCATAAAACACGTATTTTTCCCACTATAATGTTGTACAAATAATTCCGTCACGTTATTCGTGTATACATTATATATTATTCCGAGCGGTGAGCTAATATTAGAGCGTATTCCGTTTCCGGGACTTCGAGCAGCGATATATTGTCATGGAGGATACAGTATGATTTTATTAATGTTAAACATTATTGTATTTCTACATCCTTTTTAAATTTTTTTAATATATTTTCAGTTGTTGTGTACCAATATATTTAGAAAAAAAAGAAGTGCTAACGAATTAATGTGATTACAAAATATAGTGAAAATATATAACATTTTTCTACAACAATAGTTGATAGAATATCAGCTTTGATTTACAAACGAGATTAATATTGTTTTCGAAAACACTCTAATCGATAGATAGAACGATAGTGGGAACAGTTAGAAAAAATCATACGGTTTCCTGCGTAAAGGTTTATAAAACTTTAAGGTGTTGGCTTTAATTTTTATTTTTTTTGGTCATTGAGATTTGAAACAGGACAACTAACGAGCTGATGCATAACCACGTTCTGTGGTATTATAAGGCGGGTCAAGTTGGAGGCAACATTTTCCGCGTTCACGTCCACACAGCACGCGGCATTTGCCGATCGAAACATAAAATAGTTTCATAAATTATTAAGTTATCATCACTCATCAGATAATTACAAAATGTAAAAAGATTCACACATATTTATGAAACATATTAAGATATGGGTATTGTTTTTATATTATTTTTTATAACATATTATAATATAATACCTACATGTATAATATTATATTATTCTCAACAGATGTAACGAATAATAAATTTTACAAATATAATAATTATTATGTGTATAGCAGTGATGCCCAACCTTTTCCCTTTGGCGGGCCACTTTGGTAAGCAATTATCTTCAAGCGGGCCACAAAGTATAAAAGTACAAAAATAATCGTTACACTTCTTTTCAACTTGAAGTTATTGAGTTGAAAACAAATTAATTTTACTGTGATGAATTTCAAAAGATGAAACAAAACAATATTTTATATTGTTATTATAATTGTATTCAAAACTTCCACACGAAGATTTCCCTGCTTTAAGAGACTTTATAATGAAAATGGCTTCTGTATTTGGCTCGACGTATCTATGCGAACAAATATTTTCACGGATGAAACAAACCAAATCGGTTCATAGATCGCGACTTACGGATGAACACCTTCATTCAATTTTGAGGATTGGAACCACTAAACTTCAACCAGATTTGTCATTATTAGTAAAAGAAGTACAAAAAGTCAAATTTCACATTAAAAATAAGAGTGAAACATTTTTGTACAGTTTCTAGTTTTATTATTATCATTATAACTGTATTTTTTGGAATAATTATTTAAACGAATTCATAAATGTAAATAAAAATAATATATGAAAATAAATAATTTAAAAATTTTTTCATACATTTTTAAACTTGTATTTATTTTAGAAAATTTGTAACGGGCCACATAAAATACCATCGCGGTCCACATGTGGCCCGCGGGCCGCGGGTTGGACACCACTGGTGTATAATAACAATTATACATAATAATATTAGTTAATGATAATTTAATTAATTCAGCAATATTATTTTTTTTATTTATATAAAATTTAATACTTTATTTTTTTATTTAAATAATGCCGCGCGGCTTTTCTTTGATCGAAAAAAGCCGCAGACAATTAAATTGATGACGTCATAGTTGTGCCGCGCGGCAATGTTGCTTCCGTCTAGACCAGCCTAAACGTTCAGCGCCAGTGCGGTAACTGGTAATAGAAATTTTGCATAATCCTGACGATTACGGTGTAATAATAGTATTGCATGCTATAACGTATACGAATAACATAATATATCTAACGACACCTACCTACGCAAAACACGATTTTCCGTGGACGAAAACGGAATGTCATTCAGCACAAGACGACGACGCATCAGTCGTTTTTATTTTATATTATAAACATATAATTTTATTTTTTTATCTAATCCTTCATACATCCACGTGCCTCGTTACTCAAAAAAAAAATACCTATTCCTGAGATAAATTATGAACAAATTTCGTTCACGGGTATTATTATCTATCCGCCTAAGTACAAGACCAACGCGTATTCGGACTTACATGTGCGATAAAACAAATTATTTAAAGCAAAATTCACGAAATTGTAATATTTTATTTACATTTTTGTTCCATTTGCGATACTATAATACAAAAATAGATGTTTTTGTGTTATATAATGATAATTTGTATCGTACGGTTATAATTAGAAAATATTAATATAATCGAAATGATAATATAATTATACAAAATAAAATAAAATACGTTGTTCAAAAATTATTACAATGTTATGACTTATGACTTTGAATGTTTAATATTTGATTCATAATTAATCAAAAACAATGCAACCAAAGGTATAAGTATATTTTTTTTTTCGAATTTGGTATATTTTTAGTGTCTACCAAATATTACCGGGACGCAGAATCGTAGATTTGTTTACGTAGAAAATGTTCAAACCGATAATCCTCCCTAATGACCTATAATGGATCATTTGAAAATAATATCGGTACGTTTGTAAAGTAATAAGTGTAAAATTTGAGTTCCTCCTAAGGAAATTTTGAAATTTTGGTGATCACCAATTTTAAAAGGTATAAAACTACACGAAACGCAAGAATATCAAAACCCTTAATTGACAACGCTCTAACGCCTCTATAACTAACAAACGTTATGGACAATCATACCACACTATGCCAATCAATGCCACAGAGTTTCAAAATTAAGTACAATTTCGTTATTGATGTGTATTTTTCTGAACTATACGCAGCTGTTACTACTATCGGTATTATAGTTGTATTAGTTGTACACTGTTAATATTTAAAAAGTTAATATTAGTAGCTTAGTTCAAAATTATAAAAACCAATTCGTGTCGTCCTCATATAGATCAAGGTAGTCAATAATTAATTATTATGCCAGTTATGAACTTGCCAGTTCCTATTTTTATTACAAGTTATACCTATGCATAATTTTTCTTTGATTTTAGCATTTCAGTGTTACCTGTCTAAACTTAATCCAGTAGAATATATCCTAACCACCGATCGTAAAAAATAATGGAATAAAGATAAAACTACAATATTTGCATTTCATATTATTACAGACAGTCAATTGAAGATAATATGATGAAGTTCAACAGAACTCAAATTAACCTTGAGCAATCTTGAAGAAAGGTTAAACAAATATGTTTAACAACAGGAATTCAGGAATTTTGAAAACAATTTGTCTCCACATTAATCGTGTAAATTATTAAAAGATTATAGAATTATTTCGACAAAAAGATAGCTAAGCTGAAGCATTTTATATAATAACCTACTTACCAATGTCCAATACTAATAATACATTTTAGACATTACATTTGCATTTAAACAGCAAATGGTTATAAAAATTTATTTCAATATGAATTGGACAACAATGTGTTTAAATTAATTTAATTTCTGTTGTCATACACTTTAAAAATAACTGAAATATACATCATTTATGTACAAATAAAAAATTTAAAAATACATATATTTTAGTAAAATATAAAATGTTTTATAATTAAGTTTTCTTATTTCATTTCATAGAAAATTATTGTAGATATATTCTACAATTTAATAAAACATTAACCGTATTTGGGTACTGTTTATTTGAAATCTAGATGCATGTGTGTTCAACATTTATAGTAGGTACTTTGTAAAAATCTGATTAAAAAGGAAATCGATGATGGTATTCATAAAGTCGATCATGAATAATGAATGAGAAGAATTAATAATTCAATAACCATTGATATAAATTTATAACGATAAACAACAAGTACGAGCACTTATATACCTATCACTGAACAAATTAATGAGACCAATATTATCATGTAATATACTATCAATATGTTATAATAATAAAAAAAATATATATATATATATATTTCGTTTTTAATCAAACTACATTAATCACGTACATTATTTTTCTTACTGTGTAAATCTGAATCAGTTGTAAAATTAATTTTTTTTTTAGAAAGGCTCAAACCGAATTTATTTCAAATGATTATTTTCTTTCTTTTATTATTTTCTCATTTCTATTATTTCTATTCTTAAAAAATAAATCTAATAGATTGTTTATCTGTATTTTGTACAAATGAAACAAATTTTCAAATAAATAAAACCGGTTGAGTTTGATATTCAAAAAGAAATTTAAACTGTGGTTTCGTTTTGGTTTGTAAATAAATTTTCCTATCAAACCAGTTGATGAAAACCCTGGGTATAACCGGTTTGAGTAACATATAAGCCTTGGTCTGTAGATGCATATCGTTCTATGTATGTTATATGTTGTGAAATGAAATGTTTTGGTTTTTTCAACTTCTAAGCTTAAAGCTTGAGATTTTGAACAATTCTAACGTTCTATTGGGACGTTTTTCTGTTGGCTCTTATTTTTAACTATTTAAATTTCGGCGCCTTATTACTACGGCGCTTTAATGATTAAATACACCACTAGATAACGTAAACGGTAAAAAATTGAATCATTGTAATAGTAGATAGCAGCAGTAATACACTAATACGCTTATCCGTCGGAGATCGAGATGTTCTCTACGCGGTTTAAATAAAAATTGTACATTATGTAACGAAAAACACATGGACAGAACGAAATCATGAGCGTGCGCAGAATTTATGATTAAGCGCAGTAATCGTACTTGGATCTACCTTTGTTGTTATTTCTAATTGACATCGATAAAATTAGAAACTAGGGCGAATAATGAAAAATATCTACGCTCTACGCTAATGCAATAAAGCCGTAGTTAATACGTATATCGTCGTCACGTAAATAGTGTTTTCGGGATTCATTCGACCGGCGGTCCAACCCCCCGGTTCGACCCTTCAACAAATCAAACCGATGCGGTCGGCCGTACATCCCGTTGTAGCGCTACCCACTCATCCACAGGCTCACACGAACGAAACGAACACGGTAACCAGTACATTAGTACACATTATCAATGTCGCAGATAAGGCAAACACAATATCCCGTTCAATTTATGTATCTTTATTATACACCTAATAGTTTTCCGTCGTGATGTTGTGAGTTTTGTGATAAACAAATTACAAGCAATTATTTTTACGTAATATGTATAAAATACAATGTATATACACGAACTGGATGGAGTTAAAAAAAATGTTTTAACATTAAACAACGACAATACATTTTTAAATTTCTACATTTTTTTTTAACCGATTCCAATTCAAAACCATAACTAATTAAATTGGTATAATCTACTGGTTAATCTAAAAATACATACCCATCGGGCTATCGATGGTTCTGGGTTTCATTAAGTGTTTAGAATAAAAATGTTTTCTCACCTGTGCAAAAAATCGTTTCAATTGTCTTATTCCAATCGTTTGTATATGAACAAAAAAATTGAATGAAAGTCCGAAAACAGCATAGGTGTAGGTACAATGACGTAAATAAATGTGAAACGCGATTGACGCACGTTGTCTCAACGCAGAACCACACGACGTGCGACTGTACTCTCTAACGGTCTATTCGTGTATTTTGTCGTGTATACTTGAGTATACCTACGGTTCTGAAAAAACGAAAATTGACATAGCGTCCGCAGACAGCAGCGATCCCAGTGAGCAAGCCTCGTTTCAGTTGTACAGTGCGTAGCGTTCGTTCTCGTTTTACGAATACTAAAACTTAACAACGCATAAGGGCAAATAACAATATTAAAAACGTGCGCAGTACAATCGTACATATTATTATTTTATATCGATATGAAAAAATAATTCATAATGTATACTACAAAAAGAGAGTAAAAAAACAAGTTCGCGTTATTTATAATTGGTGATATGCACGTATTTTGTTTTATTTTTTCAATTCAAAACGGAGCAAAGTAGTTCTCACCGATTTTGCAATGATAAAATTTGACTAGGTATAGCTCCTTATTTTTTTTTTTTAATTTTGAAGATAAAATATTTAATATGGAACACGAAATAGGTATTAATTCTGTACAGAGTGGTTATATAATTACAATCAAAGAAAATCATGTGTTTTATGTATAAAAAACAACTACAAATTTATATTTTAACTATCATATTTTAACTTTTGGCAGTTCGATCACTCGACAGTTTTGAATTTTATATAATTAATATTCTATAATATATTAGTATAATAATTTAATACTAATTGCATTTTTTAAACTTAACTTTGACTGCGAAACAAAATGTACCTATACCATATTAATTATCGGTTCTAACCATGTGCTCAATTTAAAATCCTTGATTACAATTTATTATTCACGTGCAAGCTATTAATTATTATTTTTTACATTTAAGGACGGACATAATGCCATGTGTATTGTGTATACTATATTTTCTCTAGGCGACTCGGGAGTCAGGCTATACTGTTACTTTAATTTGTATTTTTATTTAATGTAGGGATTACAAAATATAATTTATTATGAATTAGACATTGAAATTGTTAGCATTTTTAATTTAATAATGTCTCGCGCTTACCATAGAAATATATTTGACTTGTAGGTATGTACAAATATACAATAATAATTGATGCAAAAACCGACAGTGAGATGTAAATTCGTAGATACGTACGAACTCTGGAATAAAATAAGTTAAATCACATTTATTTTATTTTAGGAACACTTTTCAAATTAGAAAGGTATAATTATTTTATGCATAGTTGTATAGACAAATAGAAATATGTACACGAAACAATTCATCATAATATCGTATGGATGTTTGATGTTTTGATTGCATCTTAGTAAAAAACGTTTATAGACTATAATGTTTCATTAAATTATAATAGTAAATCTTTTCATTTATATATTATGTAGTTAATAGTTTTTTTCAAACATATCACATTATATTTTACTTTGCATTATCATATATGTAAATATGTTACACTAGTTAATCTGTAACATATTTAACACTGATTTTTTATGCATATGTGTTTTAATATAAATGTTTGTACGAGTGTCACTTGAACAGTCGAACATAAAATCAACAACTTTATTAATCTATAGGTAATTATTTATTCAGTGAAGATTCCTATAACAGGAACAAAAATAAATATCCCAAGCGCAAAGCTCAAAGTTCAAAGTTAATTATCATAACGTTTTACCAATTATAATACCTGTTGTTTAATTAACTAATCATTTTTTACACGTTATTTTTACATTCTTTCATTTCTATATACGTGATACCCAAGCAGTTAAACTTTAATAAACTCTATAGAAATACGAATACAAGTATAACACACTGTATAAAAACAAGTTATTGTAATATTGAAATTGCCTATTATACTTTATAACATTATACTGATGCAATAATTTATAATAATTAGTGATATAAATATAATTAAGGGATTATATATATAATAAATACTGTATTTGATAATTTCAGAACAACCCGTTATCTCAAGTAGGTACGTATATACTATATACAGTATATATTACTTTAGCATAATCTTTAATTAATATTATATTAATATTTGAAATAAATCACAATAAATGGTAAATAACGAATATAATGTAATTAAAATATTAAATATAATATAATTCGTAAATTACGATGTTGAAAGTTTACATTGTACATAACAGCTGGGGACCTTTTTGAAATAATCATCTCTTCTAATAAATAGAAAACGTTTATCTGATTTCTAAAAAAGATATAACTTGACAAACCCATTACATATCGAAAATATTTTTTACTTTTATTATAAATAAGTATGAATATACTAAGTATCCAGAACATTTTTAAATTGTATAATGGTATATAAGTCAAGGGCAATGGACAGTGGTCCTGTTGTCAATGTTTAGATAAAAAAAAGAAAATTATGTAAACAAAAACATTAGAATGGTAAGTTATTAACAATGTTCTATAAATATAAAGTTGCGTGTACAAAGTTATAATATATATTCAACATGTTACATTGATAATATCGTAAGTAGAAGGTCAGTGAACACTTAGAATCGTAGCCTGTAGACACGAGTTTAAGTACAATTATCAATGTTTTAATATGGTAATTTTGTAGTAAAAAAATATAATCTAAAGTAAATCGATCATCATAAGCTTGTGATTCATTTTACACTGGATTAATGCCAATGAAATTAAATTATTCCATTTCAAATATCTATTAAATTAGACAATTCAGAAAAGCATTTCTAATTAGACAACTAAGAAAAAGTATATTCGTCTTGTTATTTGTACCTCTCATCAATATTCATTTAAACGGGGTTCACAAATCCCAAACAATACAATTATTGTAATAAAAAAATATTATATGGAAAACAATTAGATACTAAATACAATGAATCCTTTAATAAAATATGTTGGAATATTAAGTCTCACAAAATGTCAATTATCTTGATTATACTCAATAAAACAAAAAGTTATTTAAGTATAATGGTATCACCTAAATAATTAATATGTTCTTACTTATCTTATAAGTTACACCAATTACTAATGTTATAATATAAACAAAAATAATTATCACTTACACTATAATAGCCAATAGGACGCTTTACGGTAAAATTTATACTTCAAACTATTTTGTGATTTTATGCATTGCTTTGTAATTGTCTGCACAATAAAGTATTTTTCGAAGATATTACTTTTATAAGTTTTTACCTTAATTTTCCCCTCGACTAATTCATTATATCATCTACAATCATTTATTAACCATTAGATATAACTTATAATTTATAATTATTAACAGGGTACCTACAGTTCACCATCACTCATGGGCGCTTAAAAATTAATTTTCAAGGGGTCAAATTGGAACCAAGTTTCCAAACACGCACTTAAAGACTTATAAATACATAGATCAAAGATAGACCTGTAAAAAATGTTTTTGAAGTACAATGAGAGGGTGAATCAATAAGTATCCAGATTATGTATTTATTTTATTTTAATATAGTATTTTAACAATCGTATATTAAACTGAAAATACAATTGTAATGTTCGTCTTTTAGAGCAAATATTTTAATAACTTTTATTTATTTAGTGTAGAGAAGGATCTACAATGTGATTTAATGTTTCTTAAAATTGAAAACAAAATAAAATTAAGAAAATTAAAAAAATTGTTTAGTGGTTAATATCCTTAAATAATAACAAATTATTATTGAATATATAAATAAAGTATAAATATGCTTTGAGTATTTTAGAAAAAGTACTAAAGCATACGGCCGGTTTCGATTTCAATAATCATCGTCAAGTATAAAAAGCGCACTGAATATAAAATAAAATAAAATATAACAGTGTTTTCTCTAGTCATTATTATTACTTGTTTGTTATAAAATTATTTTAAATTATTTTAAAAAGCGTGCGTTAAGGCTCAGGATAAACAATTTTTAGTGGATTTTATATTTTCCAGGAGATGGAACATGTCTTCTTCTTGATCCCCTCAACCCAATAGTCGCAAATGCTGTAATATAGATTACTGTAAATGAAGGGTGAGCAAATAAATAACATTAAAAAATAGTTATTAACGAATTATAGAGCTGAAAACTAGTGATATAACTTTTATAAGTTATAACAAAAATTATAAAATTAAAAGTTTATTATAATAATTGATATGGTTACGGTCAAGCTTTCACCGAATACAATTTTAGATAAGAAATATTAAAAAAACAATTTTACGGATAAAATTAAGAAAGAAACCAAGGACAAATTTAATTGATTGCGGCACGCGTTCGGTCAACATTTATAATTTTTTATATTAGAACAAACAAAATAGTCGGCTAACTAATCGCATAAATTGAGAACTGTACAATTCAAAGTCGTTGATTTTAATTACCTATTCATGAAACCGTCTATACTCTATAGTATAGCTGCGTCTGAATCTTAATACTACACTATTAAACAGTTATTACTCTCATCAAAATATGTTACGGAAAAAGATTAATAATGAACTACCGAACAGCTAATAAAATAATCGTTATCGTATATGTATATTATACGCTATTCTATAATAACAAGAAATTACAATCTACTTAATCATAATTTTTGTTTTTTTTAATCAAGCGAAATATTGTTTCTAAGAATGTAGTATTAACATATGAGACGTATATCATAATTTATAACTATTGTGCGGCTTATTTTTAAAATTTTAACATTGTAGCCGGCAATAATATATAGAACCACAGGTTCAATGTGTAACTATTGCATGAACAATATTATTTATCTATGATTCTAGACAAATGGTTAAATTTTAATTAGGTAGGCAAATTGGTATTGGTTATTTATTTATTTTTTATTATTTGAACAGAATAATAGCTATATCATTATATGTACCAACAGAATCCATCCTTACGGTTATTTTATTTTAACTATTCAATAATAATGATGTGTAGATTTGAAGGTGGTAAAAAATATAAATTTATTTTATTTTTGAATGAGCATTCCTTTAAAAAAATATAAAGGTAGGTAATTCAAAGTTTAAACCAACTACTCAAACATAGATGACAAGAAAAAATTAACGAGATTTTATTAATGTTGAAATAATTAGTATATTATTACACGTAATACAGCATAAACTTTGGTATTTTATACGTTTCCTACAGACATTAATTATACAACTGGGACACCGTCAATTTGGTCACATATATGGATGTCGTACATACCTACTGAAACGAATAATACATATATCAATTGCCTGGTTTTATTTATGTAACGACTAAATTTGATATACCTACTACCAGTAATATTATATATATTTTGACGTCAACTCATGAGGGGCTTCACCTTTTACATTCGATGGTTTATGAATATGTACAAATGAGACAGCCAACAAACAAGTCTAAAATTCATAAAATAAAATGTAATGTGTAAGTAATTCTAGACGCTTATCTTAGTATAAAAAAATATATACGTTGGCACTTCATAGTAAATGTTAACACTATGATTGTCGATTGTGTAATGCCATTATATTTTCAATCCGTCTTACATCTAATAAGACGTTGATTCCCTAGGATGACTTCTGTCTCAAACTCAAAACTTTCATTAACTATCCATGGCAGGGGTCGACAACCTTTTCGTAGGAAAGAACGATATTTTAAAAAATTAGGTACGTGAAAACAAAAACCATGATGTCCACAGAGCCACAATGATTTTAACAATTGAACATCCTTTTTTTAGTCATATAGTATAACTATATTATAAATCTAATAACATTAAGTCATACTTGAAAACCTTTAAATAAATTTGTTTTTACTATTAGTTATATATGAAAAAACGTATACGACGTATACTAGATAAACCTATACAATTGGTAAAATTTTAAATTGCAGGGCTATTATTGATTAAATATTACCTTGTATACACCAGAAATAAACACCACTAAACATACTTATACGTTTGTAATCTAATATATAAATGTGAAAATGAAAACCTTTGAGTGATATGTTCTCGGAAACTACTGAACCGATCGTTATGATTTTTTTTTAAAATTGAAGAACTCATTGCGGAGAAGGTTTATGGCATTTGATCGATTCTCTAACTTTAAAAACAAAGGAGTTATCAATTATCATAAATAATGACCTGTTACATAGACTTAGTGGGTGAGGTTCGCGGTACGGCAACGGACGGCGGCTAGACGTGGCCGCCCAAACTTCCCCTTCCATATCACCGTTGCGCGACGTGATAGTTCATATCGTTATTCGTTGCTAATGGAAAATTTAGATAATATTACACTATGGATGGATTAAATAAATACAAAAAAAATGTTGCAGTCACTGAAAATTATGTGTTCGATATGCGCATGCACAACCCAATTCCTCGCATATTTTTTCATAGATGATTTGTTATCAATTCACCGCATTAAGGTCCTTTCACACATATCCGATCCGAGTCCGTTCCGATTTTTAGCGTTCCGAGTCGAGTCCGTCATTTTACCTATTTTACCTATTAAACAGTTCATATTGTTTGATTTAATTCTCCTGCAATTCCCTTCCATATTTTTTCTTTCCAAGTACTGTCACTATACTTAGAATTACTTAAGTCATACAATTCAGTATGACTTCTTATTAGTTCGATTAATTTCTCATTGTCCATGATGAAATGTACTTGACAGTGTCATATGACAAAATGAATATTGACAACAAACGTAAGCCAATATAATAAATTTCGTAGTATGCTGAACACACCAGTCGAAACGTGTTCATACATGTCCGATCCGACATCATTCCGTTAAAAAACGACTGAGCTCGGACGAAAATCGGTCACTGACAATATTTTTTTAATCGGATAGAGCTCGGAAAGCTCGGATCGGACGTGTGTGAACATATGCACTGGAAAACAGCAAGTTTATACTTCCGATGCATTGACGGATCGGACTCGGAACGGACCCGGATCGAATATGTGTGAAAGGACCTTTATGGTTCTGTAGGGCGTAGGCTACGAAAGACGGACCGACATTTTAAATGAAGCTTCGTAAATGTCGGAACGCTGCTTAATGTTTGTTTGTAAAGAGGATATTGCTTTTTACATAACAACAGTTACATTTAATTGTTCAATGTAACAATAATTTAACTAGCAAATAATCTATAACATATACAGAGTATCCCGCCGAGATAAATAACCTAGCACAGACCGATATCTCTCGCCTTAATATAGATTACCGAATTCTGTTTTTTTTATGAGCACCCCCGGGCAAAGGCAACTTCATTGACAATAGTATGGTAAATATAAGAGTATTATTAAAACATTTATAAAATTTACTTTTTATTTTCTAATTAATGGATCTATCTGTATGCCAGATTTCAGACCGATCCATTAATATTATGACGTAGGCATCTGTTGAGAAAGTAGTTTTCAAATTGAGCTCTGGGATGGACGTTTAAATTTTTGGTTATCTAGAAAATATTTTATTTTGTTTAATATGTTGATTTTATTCATTACCGATTGAGTTATAAGGTAGGTATATATTAATATACTATAGTTAAATTAAAATGGATATCATTAGTTTTCATACGACGATTGTGCGTTGTTTTCAACCTAAATTTTTCTTATGACGAAATAGAAATTGATCTTATTTAAAATAGTAACATATCTCCCGGGCGAGGCCGGATAATTCAGCTAGTATAATATATAATTGATATGATAAAAATGTAATTTACATATATATTTTTTAAATTATATATATAAAGAAAAAATCATGATGCGAGGCGTATCTTAAAGAGCCGCATGTTGCCAACCCCTGATCTATGGTTTCAATTATTCCAAGTGGCGGTTTTATGGGGGTTGCCCCCAGGTTTAGAGCTGTAAAATTTGTATTTTTTAAGACTTTTCTTATATCCTAAAACTTAAAGCCTGAAGGTGCAAGAGAGAATGTTTAATAAACAATTTAAATGTACCTATTTTATTCTTTTTAAAACTGAAATGCTTGGAGAACCTATGATAAATTTGTACGAAAAAAATTCAGTGTATTATATTATTTAATAAAAATTATTAAGGAGTTAATAATTTTTCTATGTTAAATATATTATAAGATAATATTCAAGACCCCCCCCGGAAAAAATCCCTAAAAACACCACTGATCATACCAAGACCTTCCACCTCGTTTCGCTACTCGGTACAGAAATATCAACCCCACTACTATAATCCCATACACGCTCTGGTTTTATAAAATATATCGATCAAGAAAACAATCAATTCTATCTCTCGCCTGAGTTTTGGTCACATTTTACTTCTCTTACATCCTTTAAGTTATATATCAAGGTCTCAACAACTCTTCTCTCTGTAATCATCTAGTATTCATCATACTTCTGATGTAAGCGACATTAACCATATTCTTTTTGACTGCTCCTTTTTACTTCCAGAGACCCTTACGATCCTTTCACTTCTTAATTCTCTCAACGTTTCCCTAATAATAATATTCAACACATACTCTCTTCTCACCAAGTACCCTGTCAGCCTCACTACTATATCGTTCATCATTAATCCCTGGCTGCTTATATATTCATTCCCAGTATCTGTAATCGTCGGTACTAATTATATTACAGTTTCAATAGAACAAAAAAATCCCAGCATGAAAATATACAACGAAATTAAAAACTATTTGATGAATATGATGACTTGTCAAAGATTTTAATCAAAGCAAATCAATAATTTCAGGTGAAAAAATATTGTCAAATTAGCATCATTCCGAGACTCATCATTATATGGTACTTAATATTTATTCCAATACCATATTTTACAATTATTATCTATATATGTATACCTACAAGACGAGAGAACGAACAAGTATTTATTCATACTAAATATCATGATTCATGGTTATAAATACAATAGAACATCGATTGTCTGCACGTTAATTACCCGAAATAAGAAACTTCGTATTGTTTTTCCAAGAAGATATATATGGCTCTTTATTATCATCTATTATTTAAATTTATCGTTCGCACAATACGTTTTTATGTAGGCACGAGCATTTTATGGTATTTAAAAATAATACATGTAAATTGAACATAATTATAATATAATATATTTTAACATATATTTTAACATATAATATCGTGTATGTGATATAATTTTAATCGTTGTTTGATTATCCGCACCTCTCTTGACCCCAATTAGTGCGAATGATCGATGCTTTACCAAGAATTTTCAATAGTGACAATAACTGCTAGCACAAGTATAATACTCGCGAGTATACCACGGATAAGAGAATTCTAAAGTTCCTAGATTGCATAATGTAGATATACTTTGTATAATTAGTCACTAATTGTTAGATAGTTAAAACTATGAAATTTTTTTATACTATGAAATCATGTTGGTTTTAAAGTATTCATGTTATCAGGAATTATTTACAAAAACCATTTTGGAAAGTTAATTCTTATATAAACGTGCATCTGCCCTTATCTTCACCTCTGTGGTGGATTTCAGATTTGATCAATGCACATAATTCGTTAAATTTATCATAACCAAAGAATATAATATTTTGCATTTAAAACTGCACGAAGGCATTGATTGACATATGATTTTGGTTTAGCACAGCTATAATGGCCAGAGCGATGACATGGTCCAAACTCTGGAGGTCTTAAAATTACGCTCAAATAATATATATATAAAAATGGGGTTGTATGTATAATATTTATAGACATTTCTTAGAAATAAAAAGTGTGAATTCCATAAATTGTTATTAAAAAATATTGTCATAGTGTTTAATATTTCATATTTATTTGATAAATAAGATCTCTCATAATTTATACCCGTAAGTCTTATGGAAGGATTTTTTAGTAGGATATCGGAACGATGTCAGTAAATCAGAGATAAAATAATTAAAATAAAATAAATCAGTCTTGTAGTTACTCGAGGAGTAATCTTCCACAAAATAAAAATCTATCAATATTTTATCACTATCATTGATTTTATAATATAATCTAATAATATAATAATAAATTGTGACGCAACTGTAATACAATATAAACGCATTGACATTAAGGCGAAATTTATAATCGGTTATCAATAATGTCAGAAAGAGTTAGATAATGTGAAAAAAAACGTTAAAACACGGGGGTCTTATATGATGTAATATATTGCTCGCTTGCCGTCGTATTATTATTTATTTTAAACAATAAAAATTACAAATAATTAGTTTATCTAGTGCTATTAATGTATACCTACTATATACGTACCTTAACATTTAAATTCATTGTGCGAATCACTTAGTATTTAAAATAAAGATACAACGACGATCTTCGTAACTGAAACTAGTATAATTATTATTCCTAGTTGCCTGATGATGTTTCTAGAAAATAAAAATGTTAAAGATAGTTATAACTTATGTTATTATGAAAATGTGGTGTAATAACGGTATTCGATTGATACGTTTATGACAAAAACATAATTATAACTCATAAAAGTTAAAGCCATAATTATTAACCAACCAGAATTGTAGATACGGTATTTACAGAAAAATGAATCACAGAGCGGATGATTGCAAGACCTCAGATTAATATAATATTAATAGCTTTTCTTAATTAAATTGACATACATTTTCATGCTTGGAGGGAATCAATTTTTTGTCGTATCAACTCTAATGTGGTTATGCTTTTGATTCCAATGACTGTTGTCTAATAACTACATACAGAATTCGATCGAAAAATTTTTGAATTTCAAGTATCCTTATGATTTTCTTCGCGACATAGAGAAAATATTAAACGACTAATAACTAAATATGTTAATTTAGTTGTTTTGATTTTCGATACGGTAAAGTGCATTAAGGTGCAGCTATTTCCAAAGCGTGTTCCCTATCCCGATGAACAATTCCAAAGGTTCCGCAAAATATACGTGAAAATATTGAGAAATGTCTTCAATATCATTTCTTTGGAAAAAAAACGTTTTCTTGGTTTTTGAATACCAGTGTACCTATACTACGGGGTTTCTAACCTATTTTTACGAATTGTATTTAAAATTGCACGGAGAAGAATAGAAAAGTAATGAGATTGGAGATAAATAACAATTATTTTCTTACTTTATATTGTACATTATTATTAGTAGTTAAGACCAACATCTAGAGAAACACTTTTTATTTAATTATTTATAACTCAATCGTTTTTTTAGGAGATTAATATAGGTACATATAAAACATGAGTCACCTGTACTACGCTATCTTATCGCTATGCAGCGTGAGTAAATTACGGATAAGAAAATTCCATGTAAAATTTTGGGCCACGGAAGTCTGTCGATACTAACAATATTGAATTATAAAGCGTGTGTAGGTAACCTGAAATCAGTTAAATTTTAGTCCCTGAACATTGGGGTTCCTCGAGATCAAACCGTTTTCCAAGGGTGCCGTTGTCGTTTAAGTTTGGGACTAGAACCTGTGTACTGTAAGTACGCGGATAATTGGTACTTCCCACCAACGAGTGGAGCTTAAATATCGCGCAAAATGGTGCATTATTCGTGTAGCCAGCCGGTAGATATAGGAACCGTTAAAATATCCACGCGTAAGTCTTGAAATACGTACATACCTAGTATTAACTATAAGAGGCTATAATTAAGTTTTTCATATCTTTCGGATGTCCAAGTGGTTCAACGTTATTTTGAAATCTACTTATACAGATTACACATTATTGCGTTTATAATCCAATCGCTTGAAATTTTTGATAAAATAATCTCTACCTGCAGGCCTCCAACCGGTGCCATGCGTTTTATCAACAGACAACCGAAATACCTGGGATGCCGGCATATTCATGCGTTTTTAAATCTAAAAAAATTCGCCACAATTGCGATACAAAATCATGCGACCGCGAAAACGTGAGATATTCAAAAATAGGCTGAGAGTACACGCGTCAACACCAACGAATACTTTAACTACACCTCGAGCGGGTATGCGGAATATTAATTGACAAATTGTTTTCCCTCGCACACGTATGTACGTCACAAGAAGAAAAAACAAACCGAGATTACGCGTACAGTATTCAACGATGCATACTCGTATCGAGATGATGGAAACCGATTAACGCTTTTCATCGCGACACGCGGAATTAGCTGGAAGTGCCGAGAGGACGAGTGGCGGTCATTCGTGTTGACAAAAAACGAATTCCCGTGAAATAAGATCGTGTTCCATCGCGTTCGGTACGCCGTACGCATGAGATTTATTATAACATTCGTCGTACACGACGAAGTCTCCGGCCGTCAGCAACACGGTTATACGTCATTGACGTTTAATTGCGCACAATTCGTGATGAAAAACAACCGTACACACAGATAAAAAATAACATGTATGATAGTTATGAATAACGACATAACAGTAATTAATATTACAATTATTATCCTAACATGGACTCACATAACTGGAAACACCGCGACGTCCATTTGTATCAATGTATCGTACAGCGCAGGTGGTGTAATCATTAGTTTACAAAAGCTTAAAAGGGTTTAAAACGAGTAGATTTTTTTTCAACTAGGTAGCACCTGGATCACAACATTTATTGTACACTTGCTTATTTTCAAATATTAACAAACTGTTTTAAACTTTCATCAAAATTTTAAGTTATTATTGATTTTTATTTCAATGTTCCAATAATTCTATAACTTGAGTTTTTATTTGGTACAAACCTATGACGTAAAAACTTTGAATGAAACTCTGCTTAATACTTCAGTTTGATTTTTTTTTTTTAAATATAGGTAGTTCCAATTCAGAATCTTTCAACTCAGTGACCAGAAAAATGTACAGTTGAACATATTTTTATCAGTGACAAAATAACAATTATGTTTTATGTACATGCCAGTGATGAATAACATCAATAATCATGATTCATGATTATTGATTAACAAGTGTTGGAACACAATAATTACAATTATAATAATAGTAGGCAATGCACAAAGAAAATGTTATGTTTTATTTTTCAGATTTTTATAAAAATGAAACGTGCAATAGGAAAAATGAAATGTGACAATTTTAACACATTAGAAAACACATTGTACCTAATTGTCATTGATTATTTTTCAATAAAACCTCGCGAATGTTCTTGAAAAATTGATGAAAGTAATGAAGGTTGTGTCTGAAAAATACATTTTTTTAGTTTATACAGTCATCATGCAACAGTAATTTATAACTTATCAATAAACTTACATTGTTAATAAAATAGGACCAAGAAGTTCATCGGACACCAGTAAATGATGAATGTATGATCTAGTATGCTTTCTACAAGTCAAACACGAACATGAATCTTTTATTGGGTTGAAATCCTCAAAATAACTAAATTAAAATATAAAATTTTTAAATTGATAAATATTACTTAAAAATATTATACTATGAACAAACAATAAATACTACCATGTATCCTTTAAACATATCTCATAACTTTTTAATTTATCTACATTATTTTCATCAGTTGTACAACAAGGGCTGTCCATGATAATACTATCATTTCTGTAACTCAAAATAATGAATTAATTTAATTCAGTACAATTATTGGTGACAGTAAAAATTAAAAAAAAAAACTCACTTATATTTTAATTCATAGTTAAATATTAATGCTGCATTTCGTTCAGTCATAAAAAATGGCAATGATGAGTCGAATACATCAATTCCACTATTTATAAGATCAATTATTGAATCGGGAGTCCAGGCACCAAATATAATTTTCATTTTATCATTTGGAAGACATTCCTTTATTGTTGACGAAAAATAAATTTATGAATTTATGATTAATAGTAAAATATAAAATTAGATGATTCATTATTGTACACTTACCATTGTTTTATTGATGATAGGTAAAATTATATCACTAGGAATGTCTTCAACTATAGTTCCATTAGTAAAAAAACCATCAATAAGGAATCCTAATATATCATCACTGTATTCTGATAAAAATGTTGCTGATCGAATTCTTTCTTGAGTATTGAAACCACCTTGAATTGGAGCAATTATACCACTTCCTTTTAAAGCCTGATAATTGAGATTAAAATATCATGAATGTTTATAAGCTACAATTATAAATTTTATTTAATTTCTAAGGTATTTTATTTAAATATTTAATACCAAGTGAATTACATTAATATTGCCTATACTTAATAATTCAAAAAACAGAAATTATAATTATAATCACATAACGATAATGATACATTTTGTTTATTTATTCCAACAAAGAATTAATAACATTAAGTATTACATACATTTAATTTTACATATAATTGAATAATAATAATAATGAATGATGTTTTTTAGATTCCAAGTGAAAAGAGAAATGTATTGGTTTTATCATGAGTTATGATGTATGTTTTTTTTTGTGTCTGTGTATACAATTTGGCCAGAAGAATAGCTCTAATACAGCGGTTCCCAACCCATGGGCCGCGGCCCACTTGTGGGCCGCGAGCAGCATGGTACTGGGCCGCGAGTCATAGGTATAATATTAAATATTATATATTATAAGTTTATGAAAACGTAAATAGGTATGCTATGGGTGGTCCTCAATTATTTTTTTACAAAATTAGTGGTCCGCGAAACTAAAAAGGTTGGGAACCGCTGCTCTAATACAAACAAGCCTGGGTCTTTTCTGGAAATTTCATCTTGCTGGTTCTTGGGAGGGAGGTTATTTTTTAAATTTTTCAACAATTTTTTGAATAGGTAAGAAAAACAGAAAAATTTCAAACAATTTACTTATCTTGGCATTTAATAGACATTTCATCATTTTCAAAACACTTATTTTAATTTTAAAGGAAAAACATCAACCTACCTTTTTTAAAAATTTGGTTCTAATAATAAACCTATCAACAATCTTAAGAAATATAAACTGATCACCTGACCTCCTTCAGTCAGAATAATTTTTTCAGGAGCAATGGTACATTGGTTTCAAGTTTAAAAAACCAATCCCTATATCTTACCCGACCTAGGAATTTTGTCAGTATAAAAAATAATTTTTGGTCTTATTATTTATTACTAAATAAAAAAATTTAATTTAATGTACACCAGGGAATATCTAAAGAGGCTACATCCTTATCAAAATCTAACAGTTGTACCTGAAGAATCTTATCTATTTCATAATAAAAAATCAACTCCAAATGAACCACCACTCTGGATAATACGTCGAATAAAAACCACCCTCACTTTTGCTGCAAAATCAACAAAAAACCACCACGAAGACATAATACCTAAACATATAAATCTTATTACAAAATCATACCAGCTAAATTTATCAAAAAACCCAGCAACTTCAACTGAAACATCAAAAAAATCAATAGCTTTAATAACTCAAAATACTTGGCAAAATCACTGGTCCAAACAATCAACTAAATTAAATATAATCAAACAAAATATCAAACCTTGGCCACAAATGCAATCTTTAAGAAAAGTAAGCACAATAATTAACCGCCTAAGAATCGGCCACACTCGTCTAACTCACGGTCATTTGATGGACAACAAAGAGCCTCCAATTTGCATTTCATGCAACGAAACACTTACAGTAAAACACATCATAACAGACTGCCACTCATTCTCCTCTGAAAAAGCCAAACATAATATTCCACCAAATTTATACGAAACAATTGGACCATACATCACGGACAATTTCATCCATTTCCTCAAAGACTCCGGACTGGACAAATTAATTTAAAATAAATTTATTAAAATAAAAAAATGTAAAATTGTTAAAATTACCAAAAATTAAAAAAAAAAAATGTAACTAATGGCCATAGCAGCCGAAGTTGTAATAAATCAATAAAAAAAAAAAAATCAACTCATGGGGAAGAGTAACCAGAAAATTATTATATCAAAAATAGTACTATTATACAACATAAAGATTATATTTAATAAATTGAAATAATTGAAAGACTTCTGCATAAAACCCACAGATGAACAAGTTTAAGATGCTATGATCTTATACACAGTTAAATTAAAATACTTAATATATCATAAATATTTACTTCTGATTCACGATGCCGATCTAAACAACTCTTGAAAAGTCTATTTGAAACATTGACTGATTTTTCAACAACCGAAAGTGAACTATCCCAATCAGTGTCTGACATGCTTAAAGTAACATACATGTTAGGTTTGAATACTTCTATGATATCCATATAGCTATAAAATTTTTATAAACATATTTTTAAACACAACTTTCTTTTCAAAAAAATAACAATTTAATAAAATGTATAACATGTTATAGCAAACTTTTTAGAATAAAATATACTTATTTTACTTACTTTTCATAATTGATCAATTTGATTCCACTTCTTGTTTTAATAGCGACTTTATCCTTTTGATTTTTACCTTTTGGAGTATCCAAAACACTGTCGATTATTGAGCAACAAGAAATATAGTTCTGAAAATATAAAAATAACTCATTAAAATTTGTTGTCGGAATTTTCCTTACATTAAATTAAAGTTACATTTTATATAAAAACACTTTTTGTAAAGAAATTTTCATTTTGTTTAGTGATCAAAATGTACTAAACTATACCTCGAGTCCGACAAACTTGTTCAAACCACATTGGAATTTTTTTAGAGGTTCATAAAAGTTCAGATTTGACGGTAACGGGAAGTTAAACAGAACCTGTTCATTTGGTATGATTTTTTCAAACACTTCTCTTGATATATGAGGTACACTACCACTCTAAAAAGAACAAAAAGAAAAGTAACAATGATGATAATAAAACATTTGTACATAATTTTATTAAATTTAGAATGAAACGCATTAAGATATTGGTATAACATTGTCATTTTCCACCATAAATGTATTTTATTATTCAACTATGAACAATGCTAACATTTATTCTTGAAATCTCAAATATAGCGATTAGTCACCAACAACAATTGAAACTGAAATATGTAATTATAAGTAGGTGGATATATAAAAACCATTAAAACCAGAAGATGCCATGATTCATATTGTTGAAGACTTAAATAGTTATCATTTAATCGCACAAATACACAAGATATTTAAAGTAAAATTGTAAATATTCAAAGCACTAGGCATATATTATAATATTGATACACTTGGATGATATTCAAAGTACTTTTCAAATAATCTTTTTTAAAAGCATTTACTTTGGTATAAAGGTATTACAGGAACAAATGGTATTTTTAGTAAGGTGGACACAGACAAAATATAACTTCAAAATATGTCTTTAGACACAGACAAAATATAACCATTTTGAATTTAAATTTAAACGTTTCAGTTATAAGCACACAATTAATTTTTTCTAATACAGTGCAATTAAAAATCATCCAAGGACAACCTACTTTAACATGATATAACAATTGTTCTAAGACCCATGATTTGACTCGAGTACAGGGATAAAGACGAGCAAATCGTACACGCCAAAGGCATTGGCGTATAATGTAGATTTCTGATTCAAATTTAACGAACGACATATTATGATTCTATCATCTTAAATCGTGACCAGATGACATGCTGCGTTACCGATATCTACGTTCATCCCGAATCGAGATTTACTTTGGTGTAAAACATGAACGCCGGCGTGTCGATTTTAGACTCCGACAGTTTCAGAGCTCCTAGTCGAGACCCGTTGGCCGCGTCGCCGCGTTTCGAGACCACCGAGAACTGCACGGGATCCATGGTCCAGTGCCGTCGGAAATGACGACGAGAGTGAGGAGATGGACACGTGTTTCGAATTCGATTTCCAGCGATCCGTCATGAAATTCGAAAGAATCAAAAACAGTAAACCGTCCGATTCGCCGCCATGTGGAAACAACTTGTTTTGTTTGATTTGCGCAGTCCGCTATCAACGGTCTGTTATCTATGTTTACGTTCCGTTATCAACGTTGTTGCGCCGCGTTATCATCGTGCGGTACTGAAGAAGTAAACAGTGGCCGTACGTTACGCTGAAACGGATCTCGACAATATTTCGAAAACTCGTAAGAAAAGTAGATATCTTAAACCTTAAAGAGCCAGTCTGCTACTCCGCTGCTTCCACTCGTAGGCTACCGCATCGCGTGCTTCGCGGCTTACGAGACGATATCGTTTAGAAGTCATCCGAGATGGTCTACCTACACTTTCCGACGAATCTGACTGAAGAAGAACTCATGCTGCAAAACAAGTTTCAGAAGTTGAGAAAAAAGGTAAGAGTGGGATGCGAAAATTATCTCGTTCATTGTTTCTCATTCTTATTGTACTTCCTTTCACTGGTTATTGTAATTGTTTTCGATAGAAAAAAGCACTTCAAGTACAGAAAACGCCACGGCCCGAACCTGAAACGGCGCCTGTGCTTAATCCTAAAAGACCCAAGGAAACGGCCCGCGACGCCAGAGAAATAGCGAAAAAACTGTTGAAATCTGGTGCCATTGGACCGATTAAGAAAGTGCCAAATCGTACGGACCAAGAGTCTTTCAAAAGACCTTGCGGAATGGAACGGAAGATGCTGTCTGCTCCCCAGACTTTCACCAGCTATCAACCGTTTTCTGCGCCTTCGCCAGTTAAGACTGAAATACCTGACAGTACTCCCAAGCCAGCTGCAGCAGCGAAATTTACAGTACTTATGGCATACACCGCAATTATTAGAAATAAAATTAACATTAAGTTTTTTATGCCCTCAGAATTTGTATAGTAATTTTGTTTCGTCCTCTTCAAAAACCACACCACCTGCGCCGAGCTCGCCAGAAGCTGCTCCTGAATCTCCTCGTAAGGGTATTACCATATTTGTTGGTGGAAGTAGTTCAATAACTGAAGAATTCCTTAGAACTACATTCAGTAAATATGGTTCAATTATTAATATTTCAATGGAAATTGAAAAAAAGTAAGTCATGTAACTATTTTAGTTTTTATAATATGTTTTGAAAAATAATAAACATATTCTAACAGTTTTTAATTTATTACATTTTAGTCGAGGGTTCATCACCTTCAACTCACCAGATATAGCTGATAAAGCAGTAGAACAAGTAAATTCTAAATATCATATTAAATATATAATGCGGGTATTATTGTTAACATTTGTTTTATTTTCATAGATGAACACAGCCACTGTGTCTGGAATTAAATTAAAAGTATCTATTTCTCGTAACCAACCTATTGAGTTTGGTGAGAAAGGAGTTAATTCCTGGAATGCCATCGGTAAGCACTGCATTGATAATTTTTATGGGATTTCGATGAACTGTTTTACATGGAAATATATCTTACACATTTTCATTATCTTACATTATCATATCCATGAATCATGAATTTCCAATGTACACTGATACAATGCATAGTATTCAAATTCATGATCATATTAGTTTGTTGAATTATAAATATTTTGGTTTTGAATTTGTTTTTATTGTCATCCAACTGTTGTTATTTAAAATTAATTCTTTTTGATAAATGTCTGCTTAAAATAAATATTCATTACATCTAACCACCTGGTAAATTAAAATGTTTGTACATAGCTATTTTTACAAACATAACTCTATGTTACAAGCATTATAGTATGTTGACATTTTTAAACATCAGAGTAGATATGATTTAACAATATTATATTTCTTGGCATGCAGCAAATTAATTAATTTGTCCTTGAATTCAGCTAAAATTAATATTCTAGTATAAAGTTGAAACTTAAACAAATGTGATATAAATATATTTTAATGAAAAATGTTAATCTTAAAAATAATTGTTTGATATACTGTTAAATTTTTAAAATGTTAATCATTTTTTAGCTACCAATAAATCACAAAAAGGAAATCAACGAGATGATCGTTCATTGGTGACTTACGATGATTTATTTGATTAGTTTTTATTTTATCATTATAAATTTTAACTATGTAATTAAATTTATTTTTATGATAAAATTCTATAAGATTGTTTATACATAGTGATGTGTATATTGTTTTTATTTTATCAATTTTTTAATATATTATAAATAAAGCGTATTTCTTAAGTGTATACTTATTGGTTTTATAAATGAACTAAAAAACTAGAACATAATATATTATTGTACGGACTCATTGATTGTTTTTTATGTGTTGTAAAATTCAAGTATAATGTAACTTTTTGTAATAAAAATAAGAACATTGTTCTAGAGTATCAGGTTTCTGTAAGATATTATACTTGACATTTTGGATTTAGCAAACATTTATAGTTTAATGGTCAACTGAAAATTGTTATAGCTTCACTATAAAATCAAGCACTTGGAAGAAATAAAACAAAACTTGTGTCGAAGTATCTATATTGACTTCTATAAATGCACATATTACAGAAATACAATATTTGTTCCTACTCACTTGAAAATTTTAATTATCACTGGTACAATATCATAACATAAACGTTACATTTATGTAATTTGTAGTTGAGTTAGAACCATGTTATACTCTGGTTAAACTAATTGCATTTAGCTCTGTGTGAATTCAGACTGTTAGATGCTACAGAATGGAGATTTGTTCGACGAATAACGTCTAGTACTTACACTACTATTAAATCTTAATAATTTATAACAGTATACCCGTTTACTAAATGTAGGCACTTAACCTAACCTAGATAAACTAAAAATTAGGAGTATTAATGATAATATAATTCAAATTTACTTTGTTCGTTTGTCATTCGACGTTAAACTTAACTAAATTTTTTTAATCGTTTGTTTGAGTATTTCAGGTCAAGCCGTAGATGTAGGTCTTAATATCGTCAGACGACGGTAATGTCGAAATCGAAGCGTATAGAAAATTAAAGTGAAGTTGACAGTTTTTCCGAAGTGAAAGTATTTAAAATAGAAAAACTGAATTAAACCGGAACCGTGAGGAACGCATTTGAAAATTATATAGAAAAAAAATAGCATACTTTTATAACTATCACGTTCCGCGTTATAAGTTACTCTAAGTACATATTATGCTCAATCACATCGTCGAACAACAAAGAGACGAAAACGATATTGATAAGTTTTTTTTTTTTGGTATTTTTGGTAAACATATTTGTAACAAACACTAGACAATTAAAAGTAAAGAAAAAATTCATCGAAATGCGAAACATTAAAGAAACAATGTGGTGGCTCCGGCTACTGGTTCGAAGGCGGAAACTGAAAGTCCCAGTGGTGATGGTGGATGGTCTTCTCGTTGCCGAAGCCCAGTATCAGCAGACCGGCGAGTATGATGCTCAGGAAGCACAGGGCGGCCTGCAGGTCGCGCCGCTTCTCCGTGTCCTCCGGCACCACCTGCTGCACCACTTTGTTGAACAGGCTGCACACGTTCGAGTGACACAACCGAAACAGCTGACTACTGAGCTCGGTGATGGACGGGTCGGCGGACAGGTTGACGGCGGGCGCGCCGAGCACGCGCCTAGCGTCGCCGTTGGCGGGCGATCGCTGACCGGAAGTCGGGGGCTTGCTGCGCCGCCGGGGCGGAGTGGGGGCGGCCAACACGCTGGCCCGGTCCTCGTCCGAGTCCACTTCCGGGTACATGGACGACGACACGCGCGACGACTGCACCGACACGGCGTCGTCGTGCGGGTGGTGCAGCTCGGCGTACTGCGGCGGCAGCACGGCCGCGGTGGCCGCCTCCAGCGACGGCACCATCGCGGTGGCCATGCGCGCGATCTTCACGTCGTCCACGCACATGCGCTGCCCGCGCATGTCGGCCACCGTCATCTTGCACACATGCAGCTCGTTGACGCTTATCCGCTGCGCGCATATGACGCCGCCGGCCGCGGTGGTCGCGTCGCGCGGCACCGTCACGTAGCCGTTCTCGACGGCGGTCATCCTCGAGGCGGGCCGGTCCACGTACTCGGTGAACGTCGTCGACGTCCTCGAGGTCGGTCGATCCGCGGTCACCAGGTCGGACGTCCTCGGGGCGGGTTGCCGGGCGGATCGCGGACGGTCCGATTCGGCGGAGCAGCAAGAGTCCGCGTCGTCCTGCAGCTCGTAGCCGTCCGGTAACGGGTCCGTCTGCACGCCAATGGACACGTCGTCGGCGGCCGGTGTGTTTTTGGCGGCGGACGCGAGGAGTGCACGAGAAACATCGGCAAAGAAGTCGTCAGACGATGTTGCAGATGTCTCTCGCTGATCTAAAAAAGGCACCAGGGCCGAGTCTGTGTGGCGGCGCGGGTGATGCGGACCGTTATCGTCTTCGTCGTGGTGGTCGTCGTCGTCGCCGTCGTTGGACGCTTTGGGCTTGATGCGCGGCGGCGGTGGTGGTGACGGCAGCGGCCGTAGCTTCATCTTCTCGATCACGTCGCCCGAGAACAGCGTTTTGGCCGGGCCCTCGTCCAGAGACGCGGACCGCGGGGCCATGGTCTTGCCGCAGTGGTCGCCCCGAGCCGCGGCCGCCGGCGTCTCGGCGTCCACGTCGCCGTACTCGTGTTCGCGGGTCGGCAACCGGCGCCGCAGCGGCCGGGACGGTCCGATCGTGTTGTACGCGCGCGCCGGTCTCGAAGGCGGCGGCAGCAGCTTGGCTTCGGGTTGCCCGTCGCGGTCCGACGACGGCGCGGCCCGGTTGAAACTGTACGACCTGGGTATGGTGAAGAACGCGCCGAACTCTTGGCTCTTGATCACGTCGTACGACTTCTTCCGCCTGTGCCGCATGGGCGACTGCGGCGGCACCAGCAGCGCCATGGACTGCGTCTTGTCCACGGTCGCGTACCCGGCCGTCACCGCCGGCGGCGGCGGCCGCGGTGGCGTGTCTCGGGTTTTCGCCGCCGCGGCCGCCGTCGACCGCTCCTCGACGTCCGCGTCCGCCGTCAGCGACATCCGCGAACGACGCAGCGGCGGCGTCGGTGCTCCGCTGCCCCCGCCTCCACCGCTGCCGCCTGCCGCCCAAGATGGCCGGATATCCCGTGTCGCGGAAATGTCACGCTCGGAGCCGGCCAACGACGTCCTGGATCGGCGCAGCGGAGCTTTCGGCACGGTCTCCGAAAAGTTCATCGAAGGCAGGAATCCCTGTAACACGGAAAAAAAAACGCTCGTTACACACAATATGCAGTGGCGCAACTCCGTGGGTTCGGGGAGGCGGAAAAATATTTTGAAACCAGCTAATGTGTATGGACTGTGTGCTATTCGACCACATTCTTAAACGGGAAATATATTATGTTTTTAATGGACGTAAAAAATCGAAAAAGTGGTACTCATCGATGTATCTATTGTTACTCTATATAAATACCTAATTTTCGATGGTTTTTTTTAAAATCCACTTACGATCGTATACAAATATACTTACAGCCATTGATTTTTAATACAATCAAAAAAAGATTCGTGTCAGTTGTTTCCACATTAATATACGTCAACGTCACCATAATACTATAGCACAAGTAAACACGTTGTGCATTTTAAGTTGTGAGAAGTTTGTGAGAAGTGTGATCGGCAAACGCATAGCTTTAAGAATAAGACGCTAAAAAAAACGTATTTGTTTGTCAAAGTACCTGCGAGGCTATTAAATGTTCTCGACCGGGTAAAAAAAGGTACGTTTTGACATTTTATTTTTTTACATCTTAGTAGGTATATAAATGATTTGTCTTATGAAAAAAAACCTTGAATTTGGTCACGATGAATGCGCCCACCGTAAATAATTACTTAGGTATATTTCGAAGATTCTGAGATGTAGGTACGAATTACTATGAAACTATTGCGGTTACGAATTCGTTTTCGAACGGTATACAACAATTTATGGTCGATTATTGATGACCCGAATTTTTAACGTGTACTGTTGGAGTGATGGTTCCGTATTGTTTTAAATCAGACTCATCGAGACTACTATATTATATTTTTATCAATTATTCTGAGCAGTCACCAGAATAACTATAAAACAGATGTAAGCTATACAACATTTTACAGTTCAAGATTTTGAAACGTAGAGTTTTTAGGCTGAACGTTTTTAGATGCTCTCGGCTTTGTTTTTTTTCTCCGATTAAAAATTGAATAAGTCTTTATTATACAAATGTATATGTTTGATTTCTATTCTTTTCGATTTCGTTTTTTTTCCCAATTGGTTTCAGCTGATTCCGAGTTTTAACCTTTACATTCAATATGTTTATTTTAAATATCGTGAATGGTGGTAGTAATATAAACGTCAAAATATTTTTAAATTGTACTTATTTGTTTGATTTTTTTTATATATTTTTACTGTGTGGAAACATATCGTGTATCAGAAATTTAACGAAAGCCAATCAATAGATAGATGAACGATTTATTTATTATTATTCTCAGCTGTATTGGATTACTATCCAAAAGGTTTTCATTATTTTTTCTTTTTTTATCACATCCTTATAGAACTAACGTAAACACAATGTCTGTGTTTATATTCCGACTTGTTATTCACCAAACGAGACAGGTTAGTAGAGCGTGGGCTTCAAGGCGACATAAAAGCGAAAAAAAAAATTCATTTCCGTCCGTATAAATATTATTGTACAGCTGCTATAGCATCGAACACTAGCTGTACTGAATATTATGTGGAACGCGCATTTAAGTAATTCTAAAAACAAGTCTTACTACCACCCCGGTAGGCTGCCACTTTGAGTCACCTCATAAGATGAGCATTGAATTTATCTTTATCCGTGTGTTTTGTTTTGAAAACAATGCCAAATCGCAGAATAACATATATTAATATTATTAACAGATTCAAAATGGCAGCTATTGGTGGTGGGACACTTTTCGGTTCGGAGTGAATACACAAAATGCGCGTTCCATAATATTATACTCAGTTCTGTGACATCGAACAGACGTTTATGGTGTTTATACCGAATAAAGTGAAACCCGCAGCAGTCCAAGATGAATTGTACCGTGAACATTGAAACGTATAATCAGGGAACTACAACGGAGAATATAATATTTTCTTTGTCCTCCCGCATTCAGAATACCTACTGTATTTATTATTACTCACGATTTGTGACTGGCTTCTCTTTCTGGATAAATCAATCATCGACCGTGTGTCGAACGTGGAGAATTTGGACATCCGCTGCCGGGTGGGTGGTTTCGGTGGCATGTGCGTGACCGTTGCTGGTACGTTCTCCTTTTGGGACGTCCTCCAGGGCACTCTAAACGTGGACGGTAGAGCGGCACCGTTTTGCGACGGCTCGAATGTCTGGCTGGTAATGATATTTTCCGGCACGTCGTCTTCTACCGGCTTCTTAATCGGCTTGGTGCCTCCGAACGATTTCGGCATCGTGCTGAAACGGTCCATGTTGCCGTCAACTGTGTTTTTAGACCGCACAGGTCTCTTCAACGAATTAGTCCGTGATGGTCTCAACGGCGTAGCAAAGCCGCTGCTGCTGTCGTTGTTGTCGTCGTTTTTGTTGACGTCGTTGACGTTGTTGTTGACGTTGTTGTTGTTGTTGTTGTGACCGATTGTGCTGTTGTGAACGCCTTCCACCGACCGCGTGCGGTTCGACCGGAACACGTCTCTGATCTCCGACGACAAGTAATTGCTGATGTGCACGTCGCCGCGGCTCAGGCCTTTCTCGCGTAGGAAAAACTCGTCCGAGTCGATCTCTTCGATCACGCCCGGTCTGTGGTCGGACAAGCTTTTGGTGTCCTTCGACCGCCGGCTGCAGTCGTCGCTGAGCGATATCACCTCCTGCAAATCGCTGTCACCGAACTCGGCCAGAGACTCCTTGGACACGTGCGCCTCGTCCAGTTCCTCCTCCACGGCCAGCGTGGCCGTTTGCTCCTCCGTCGGGGCCGGCGTCGACTCTTTGTGCGCGCGGAAGAAGCGCCGGCGGAAGTCCTTCAACTTGTTCGGTTCCGCATCGCCACCACCGGCCGGTGGCGTCATTCCCGTCATAAGTGGTGGCGTTTTCGCCTTGTTCGCCGCGTTCATTTTCCTCCGCTTGGAGAATATCCGCGGATACGTGCCAAAGTCCATTATCTTGGGCCGGGTCACTTCCGGTTTCGACGTTTTTGACGCGTCCGACCAGGTGCGCGACCGGAAACCGGGTATGGACATTCGAGAGGCGCCCATTTTCGTCGACTTGGACGGCTTTGGCGACTCCGACGAGGTCCTGGTGAACCGGCCGAACCGCGGCAACGAAAACCGTCCGCTCTTTGCATCCTCCGCGCCGGCCTCATTATTGGTTCCGTCCGCCGCCGATTGGTTTCTCGACGTGAAATTGGCGAATGCGGTGGAGAAGTTCACTTTGGGCGCATTGAACGTGAACTTTTTCGGCAACGTGGCAAACTGCCCGAATTTCCGGTGGCTCTTCTCGCCGTTGGAAGCCGCGTCAACCACGATTTTCTGTTTGGGCTTCCGTTTGGTCACCCCTTGCAATTTGGTACGCAATATGTCCGCCTTGACCTTGACCTTCTGCTGAAACATCTTCATGCGCGTTTTGCTCACGTCCGCTTCGCCCACCGATGAGTTTTCGTTCTCACCCTCGTAAATTGATTCGTCGGACCGTTTTTTCTTGACGTCATCCTCGACCTGCTCATCGTCGTCATCATCGTCGTCCTCCTCCTCCTCCTCTTCATCCTCATCGTTATTGTCCTCGTCTTGCTCTTCGGCTCCAGATCGCCGTGGCTCGCTCTCGGGATCCGAACCCGTGTCGTCGGCCATCACCAGTTCCTCGGTCAACGGTATGCGCAGGAAATGACGTCCGTCGTCTTTGGTGGACGCCTGCACCGTCTGATTGACCGCCGGCGCCGATATCCGGTCCGTGCTAGCCGCTGGCGTAACAGGTTCGTATACATGGTCCCTGAAACATTCAACGGGATCATGGTTAAAACGAGTTATTATGAAAACCTATATACCGCGCGTTTTGGAAATTTGGAACGGGCTCACCGCGGAACGGGCGCCGGTAAAAAAAAAAAAAAACGGACGCGTAACGACAGAAGGGTTAAATTTATTTATTATTTGGCGACAACGGAGACGAAGAGAATCCGACATGCCAAGAATCCTCTCGCGAGAGAGCGAAAATTTATTTATAGGTGTCGTTCGGGCCGGAGCTAAAAGTAGACGTAGATATGTGGTTAGGACCCGGCGTGTACCTACATACACATAGTATCGTGCACGAATGGCCGCCGTGTCCGTAATGCGTCTAACAGTTTTCGTTAGAATATTATATTCATTCATTGGCCGGCGGTGGTCAAAACATTTGAAATAATATATATATATATTAATTGTATACGTAATATTTTGTCATGGACTTCACGCGTAAAAAACGTACATTGAAATGCATTACTTTATAGTCTATAATTATTACTATTTTATATTACTGTAATAGATATAGGCGTCTTAGGTCACACTGTTATTGTACGCGTCTTCTTTTTTATTTGTTTTTGTTGTTAAAAATGCGTCAGGTTAAAAAAAAATAGTTACTATCCTAATTATAGTCGGATTTAATATAAAACGACACGACTATAAGCCGACTATAAGTTTTATAAATAAAATAGTTATTTTTTGTTTTTCCAGTTCGTTAAAAACGTCAAATAACAAATTAAATGATGACGTTTTCTTTACAATATATACTCACCCCATTGCGGCGTGTGTTTGTGTATCCGCTATTAATTCGTGTACGATTTTTCGAGTTAGTTACGATTTTTGAAATTCAACAGTGTTTTTCGCATCTCTGAAGGAAATAGTTATTGTTCAGTGGCGTCGGAAGACCAGCTGCGACCGCAAATGACTTCCGGACTACACTGAGTTGTCAGACATTCCCCGGATTCAACATCGCCATGCGCTACACAATCGCGCTCGATTTTACGTTCAGAAAAATCGAAATTGTCATATAACGGTTGCCAAATGTGTTTTGGCTGTCCGGCATATTCTGAATATTCAGACGCGTGTTACGTTATTTATTTATTTATTTATTTTTTGCTTCTAAGTTCCAACTATAATCTTTGGGCCAATAGTTAAGATTTTTGTCATTTTAGAGAGCCAAATACACCACCGTACAGCAGGTATTTAACAGTGTCGTTGCACCCGATAGTTCGCTAAAATTCTATTATTAAATAATGTTGCAGTATGGTTACGCGCGCTTAGCTTGTTCAATAATTTACAAGAGTTCTGTTTGCATGTACTTAACATGTATAATCAAAACGTTAAATATTTATTAAACAATAGATAGATAATATGAAATATTAGTCGCGAACTTAATAGTTCCGTTTCAAAGCCAACAAATATTAATTTTAAGTGAATATTATGAGTTGACGTACCAAACTATAAAACATAAAACTTCCTTCGGAAACGTTCGTTATTGTAACAGGAAACGAGAAAAAACTATACGTATAACGCCTTGCATATAAACTATGTCATAGTTTAAGAATACAATCGCGGTACATACCAATTATTCAGTCGTTTAATATTTAACATAAACGTCATTATTGTTTGTAAACGAAATGATAAATAATCATAACGGGCGTACCACATGTGTGATGTATATGCTTCAAGTAAGCTTATTTTCGTTCCGAGAAGTTAACATTGGAAATCGTGTGCAGTGTTTACATTTTGCACCTATTAGAGAGTCTTTAAAAAATAAAAAGTATTTAAACGCAAACATTTGATGCTATAATTGATATAAATAGTTTGATATATTAGTTGTAAACCATTTGAACACTTATTTATCTAACCGTTATATCGGCTGTAATAATTGTGGGTTCGTGATAAATCTATAGGTATTTTTAATATTGCGAGAAAAATATTTATTTTTGATTTGGCATTGTTATACGAAACTGCCTACTGCAGGTGTGAAGCGAAAGTGTGTTCCCCACGCACTTTCTGTTTCGCGAAATGATACGATCTTAATACATGTGAGTTATTTTTTCTTAAAAACCAAACTAACGTACTTTAACGGGTTGACAGCGTGATTGACGGTGTACTTGCCTTTCATACTTCACCCAAGTATTTTCGTCGAATGGTGGCTTGTTCAGATGGGTGTACGGGTATCCTCCTACCGATCGTTGTCTCTTCACTTCCTCCCAGTGATAGGTGGCTGGTGGAACCGGTGGAGGTTCAGGCGTAGTCGATCTGTCCGGAGTAGACCTGGCCGGCGTCATGGACCTGCCCGAAGTAGACATGCCAGAGTTAGACCGGCCCGAGGTGGACCGGCCTGATGTAGACCTGCCTGGAGTAGATCTGCCTGAAGTGGACCTCCCCGGAGTAGATCTGTTGGAGGGCGACCTGGCTGAAGTAGATCTGCCTGGAGTCGATCTTCTAGAAGTCGATCTGTCCAACGATGAACTGTCCGGTGCATAGCTGGTCCCTGATTTGCGGGAATCTAATCGGTTTCCGTAAAATTAATAAATTGCCTAAATATTTTTTTGGCGCAGAAACTAAGTTTAAAGAAAACGGGTTTAACCAGTATGTAGGACCATTGGTTCATATTTGGAAATAGATCAATGAAATCTATGTAATTTATGAAAATGACATTACGACCGATGAAAATGATTCATGTTTAAAAGTATAAGTATTATCTTCAGAATATTAGTATTTATAGTCATTGATATATTCAAGCATTTTTCCCGTGCTTTCTAGTGAATATCGCCCAGACTCCAAAAATTGGGTAATATAGAAACTGAGAGATGTACTCGGTATTTCAACGCCAAAGGTCGTACAAAATATAATTTATAACCTATCCCCGCCTGGCTCATCGATCATATAATAATATATTTAAAACGAAATGGAAATATCATAATGCCAACTGTACTTTATAAATAATTATTATAAAATCGTATAAAGCATATTAATATACGTACCAAGAAAATGTGCGTTGAACGATATGTTTATTTCCGATTTCTATACATTATGAAATTAATTTTCATTACCAAAATAATATTTTTCTACAAATATCGTCCGAAATGTACGGCTTCTAACATTTTACTACATCTGAGTCCTACGCCGCCGTCCTTCCCCTAGATACCTCGATTATGTCGCTGTATAGTATACGAAAACGCGTACAAATGACGTCCCATGATAGTAAAAAAAATACTATGTATAGGTGGTACCTACCTGGCTCTTCCATTTTGAAAACGTGCCGAACGTCACACGACGATATATGTGCCTGTGGATCCCGGGACGAGTATCATTCGTGCGCACTATTATCTATTCAGCCAGATCCTACTATTTCGTTTTTTTTTTCCTTTCGTATTTTTACTTTGATTTATTTTTTTATAGAGCTCGGTCGACGAAACTGCAGCCCAGCACGCAACTCGGATCTCGCGCACCGGAGACGGAAAACCGTTTGTGTGTACACTCGTTTACAGTCTGCGCGCTCAACACGTTTGGGCGACGTCCAAGTTCGCCAATTAAAAATAAACTCGACCCTTTAGCTTTGTCGCGTCGAGAAGTGGCCCACATCTTTCACTTTTTTCCCCACCCGCTCGCCACAATAACGCGAGTGAAAACAATATAAAAATTGTTTTTTCACATCAAATTCGTCACAACACGGCACTATTGATTCTAGAATATAACATACGCAACAGTCGAATTATTAAAAAAAAAAAAATCTATTAACTTTTCATAAACGTATTGCAGTTTTCTGTACAATATTATATAGATAAAACAGTTTCCGGGCTATTATTATTGATCACGACAAGTATCTATTAGTATAAACAATCGCGTATACTTGCTATACTCGGTTCCAAGACATTACATATGCGAAAATAAAGGGTCTCTACACAAGAAAAGTACAGAAATAAATAAACAATAACAATAACAATAATAATAATTAATAATAATAATAATAATAATAATAATAATAATAATAAATTAATATTAATAATAGTTAATAATAATAATAATAATCATAGTAATTATTATAATAATAAAAATAATAATAAAAATAATGAATATATAATTATAATGTAAATAAAGAAAATAAAACATTTCTATCAAAACTAATTTAGAGTACTTGGTTTTTTTTATTAAGCAGCAACGTTTTTGTTTTGATAACCAAGTAAAGTTTCATAATATAAATAGATAAATTAATTTTATAAAAAATACTGTACTTTATTTCGCTAACAATTTGTATATAATGCAATTTTTAAGAGTTTTTTTTCGTAGTACAAAATGGAAGATTTGGAAATTGTTTATTAATTTAGAAAAAAATTAAACTATTTATTAGAATTTTCGTTTAAAAAAAGTGTTGACGGTTTTTTCAAATTTAGTCGGTACATACGTAAACTTATAATATAAACACATATATATGTAAATATATATATTTGGTACGTCTTATTCGCACGTGTAGAGTCGCAGCGGCGCTCAACCGTATTGTATTTCTCGAATATATTTTGATTAAACCATAACACATTATTAAGTTTCAAATATATTACGACGAAGTTAAATAGTTTATAACAGATTATAAGAAAAAATAAACAAGCCATATTAGGGCCTAAAACAAAGAAAATATTCATCAAATATCGATGGTACATATAATATATACACATACATACCATTCACAAGGCTGAGCAAGTTAACCATTTTTTTCTTCAACTCGTATTATCAAGTTAATATTGAAAAAATAAGTCAAGTTAAGTTGAAAGTTAATATATAAAAAATCAACTTATCTTAATTAATAGTCAAAATATGACATTTTCTAGAAATAATTTGGACATGTATTCTGTATTATACGAATGCCAGCGACAGAAAGCACATTTTTGGATATTCCTATTCTTATGATTATTTAATTATTTCTATTCCTTATTATCTTAAGATGATTTTTATGTTATGAACAATGTGAACTTTTTTCTTAGACGATTAAAAATATAAAAAATGATAATTTGCTTTTGGTCAAAATGCAACGTAATTCGTATACCTTTCTATAAAATTAGCTTGAAACAAACACGTTGGGTACCTAAACAAATAATTATAACATAGGTGTTAAGTTAAAAGTTCATGACGAAAATTATCGGCTATTTTTGTATTCTTAATTAAATGTTAATTATTTTAACTTAATTTTAATTTTTAACTCGTTAATGCCCTGCCTTGAATATACATATATATATATATATATATATATACACACATATACCCACACGTATATATATATATATATATTATAATAATAATATATATGTATATATTATATTGAATCTAGGTACTGCTATTTAACGGAACGCAAAGGTACGGATATATACACAAATCCCTCCCAGTCTCTCGGTTAAACTGTTAGAAAAAGTACGTTAATACATATATTATGTATGTATGTATATTGTATATATATATATATATATATATATATATATAACAAACATCGAACGACAGTAAAATTGTGTTGTTGTAAACAAAACAAATATGTGGGATTAAACTATAAACTATAATTATATAGAAGAATCAAATCACCGTGTTTTTTACGTACGTTTGGTCAGAATCCGGATTCGAATAATCGTAATATTATTTCGTTGACTCGCTATTTCCGAACGTTTTTTAACACGTACTGATATCATAGATGTGTGTATATAAATATATATATATATACGAGTATGTATGCATATATATATATATATACATAAATAATATAAAGTTTTATACGGATTTCACGACATTAATACTTTGTACAATATTTATATAAACAAATATACGGTATGCTACACACTATATATTATAATCAAATAACAACAATAATAATAATTATTATTTTTACTGGAAGAAGTTGACGACCGCCGCCGAGCCGTAAATATTGTGTGAGAACAATATCGGTTAAGGTGGGTCGTAGAGGATCATTCGAAGTTCTCGAAATGCGACAGAACGTCCAGGTGTTTGGCCAGCTCTCTGACATATTTCTTCAAAGATATCTCGTCTAAAAAGCTGGCCAACGGCAAAGGCGGTTGGCACCGCGGAAGATACTGTTCTCCCTGCAACATCAACACATGAAATGACGTTAATTTGTTTAACCATTTATTCTGATTATTTCTATGTCTAATGCTATGCTGAATCACATTGTACGCAGTGATATGTGACATATCGGTTTCACTGCTCATATACCAAAATTATTATTTGAATTGTTATGTCAATATTATTTTAGTTAAACAGAACATTCTTGAGACATTCACGATCATTATAGGATTGTCCGGTTAAGGACTATTATATTATTTGTCTTTTAGGCTCATGGATTTTTAGAGTAAAAATATTATTAGTGTTTGGAAGAAGATATCTTCTATAAGTTACAAAAATAAATCTAGGTATTCTTTTTTTTTGGCTGGGAAGGCGACATAGGAATTTAAAATAATTTTAATGTATATTAATAAATAGGTATCAAATATAAAAATGTAAATGAAAACTCAATAAATAATACTGTCTCACCTTATCAAAAATGCTTAAGAGACAAATCCACTGAATCCCGTCCTTTTAATCCTTCTCTGAAAGAGATCTCTTAATAATAGAAGATATCTTCTTGTTCTTAGACGAGCAGTATTCAATCAAATAATATTCAGAGTATAAGTAGCAATTTAGCATACAAAATGTTAAGTACCCGAAAGTATAAGTTCTTATATTATGCTCAATGCAGGTATTTTATTTTTAAGGTTGATTTAAATTGTTATTATTTAAGTAATTTCTGTTTTTTTTATGTATATATGATAAGTTATATATAGAATGTTAGCGATTCTATATCATAGTTAGATCTCGTATTAATGATGTAATAAAGTGTATAAATTAATGACGAATAATTTTTGTGTATAAATCAAAGGTTTAAAAATACATAAATAGATTTTATAGTGTAATTTAGCTAATGTGTCCATTAGAAGGACAATTCATAGTGTTATTAAAATACGTATAATTAAACATTATATCGATTTTACGATGAATACCATTAAAGTTTAATGCATATAGTAGGATTTCTTAAGTGTTTCTGCAGTTCAATTTGTTTTCAGAGATCAACGAAATGTATTTTAAAACTTTTAAAGGAGCCGTTGGATTTTGCATAGTACTGCAACGGTGTGAAACGAAACGTTAATATATTTTTGTATTTTTGGTATTCAAAAATAGCTCATTTAATTATCTTACTATTCCGTAAAACGTTTTCATAATGCGTAGATACTTTTTTAAGCCAATGTGGCAATGTCTAAATTAAAACAGATCTAATATACGATTACACTGTACGCCGCATGTACTATCTCATCGCATTATAAATTAACATATCCATCATTCGTATTTTGTCAAGTGTTTATGAAAGCGCACAGTGCATTATATTTTTACTCGTGTTCGCTCATTCGACACTAATAGAAGCTCTAGCTGATTTATTGTGATGTAATAAAAATCGAATTATCATTTAACTCACATTAAATGCTCGATGATGACGCAGGACGACGTGACAAAAGACGTACCGCAACAGTAGCAGCCTCAAAAAGTCGTCACCGAAGAATTGTATGTAAGACACGTCTAAAATAAGAAACAGCGCATTTAGCATATAATTATGTATACAGTTGTGTAATGTTTTTTTTTATTCTTCTCCAGTATTATATTGTATTCCGTTTACCTGGTTTCACTTTGCTGGTAAATAGACGACTAGCTTCCGTGATAAATCTATCTACATACGAATTGGCCCTCTCCCACAAGTGCATTTTAACTGTTAGAATATTGCATATTAGACAGAACGCAGTCAAAGGGCTATGCAAGAATAACGTGAATAAACTTCCGTTGTGCTGTAGTTGTTCTGTTGAAAAAAAACCTGATTAGGTAGTTGAATTGTAAAATATTACTCACATTTTCTATTAAAAATATTTATGAAAGTAATAACTTAGATACACGTCTCATGGTATCTGAATGTCAATTTTTACTGAGACTCAATGGCCACCAGTAAAAATTAGTAAATACTATTTAATATTTGCATTTACTTGTGTCATGTGTATGGTATTTATAATTTTTCATTCAATAAATAATCATTGTTTAGAAATGTACCCAAAAATATGAATGTTACAAGCACACTCAGGCATAATATGTCCTAATTCGGCTTATGTTATGTTTTTTTTTAAATAAAAATATGTAACCGTTTTTAAAATAACTTATGCAAGCATAACGCTCAACTTTATAATTATTTACCAAATTTGAAATATTTTATACAGACTATATTTGTTTTTAATTAAGTTTTCCCAACTCTAAAATGTTTATATATTCCTCATCTATTGTTTTATTCTAATCCCTTCAGATTCTAGTCGCAATACGTTTACTGAATTACAATTTAAGCATGAGGGTTAAATTACATGGACATTGAATATAAATTATATATTTATACATTATATTGTATTTCTCACCATGAAGTTTATCCGGTAACTCTTGGGGAGACATGAGCACGACAAACGGGTGACCAAAGTACCTCGGTATGTACTGAAAGGCAAAACTATTATCGGAGTCGATAATTACAAATAATGGCTTTCTAGTGAACGGGTAGAGATCTCCAGGATATAAGCTAATAAATAAACAATAATGTTTAGTCTTTTCAATGATTTAGATATACGTTTTACGATTACTCACCAATGAATTTCTTTTACGTGTACACCTTTTTTATTGGTCAGTTCCATTTCTCGTTTGCTACTTGCCATGATACCTCCACAATCGTAACCCACTGGGAAAAATATAATGTAATTATCTTCGATGATTAAATCGTTTGAAAACCTTATAAAATTTAATTTTTTTTCTAAAAACTATTATTTCTTAACGTTGTTTTGAACAAGAGAATATCGACAAGATATTAACACTGTAGATTTTTTCATATTCATGTACGTACATTGTTTTGAAATATATTGGCGATACAAACAATAATTTTGATTGAGGGACATATTAAATGTTTACATTAAAGGTCGCTAAAAATTTCCTTAAGACTGTGCATATGGACTTGTTGACCCCGGAGTTTCGGTTTCACGGTATCAAGTGTGATTGCTTGATAACAATTTGAGCAATTCAATATCGCGCCCGGAAAATAATTATATATATATATGCAGATCAACATATTGACTTTTATGTCAATATGTTGTATAATACTTAAATTTTATATTACATATATACTTACAATCGTTAACGTGTTTTGATGTTTGAAAGCATCCGTCTGCCGAAACGTACATGAGCAGCACACCGTTTGCAGGAAGCTCTTTAAAACCTTTAATAAAACAGTAATTACATTAGGCATAAGTAAAAGCCATTAACATTATTGTTATAATTGTATATATTATTATTCAAACCTGTAGCTAAAAACATCATTATTTGAGTAATAGTCGGTTTGTAAAGTATGTATTTATGAGGATTTTCTCTTCTAGAACTATTTACGTCGTGATTGGCCATCATTGGATACGCTAAGGTTTTATTACTGGTTATCGAGTAACTTTTTTCCTGTAACATAAAATATGTGGTATCGATGTCAATAACAATTACTCGTATTGTCGAATAAAATTTTTATTGCAATTTATAAAAAATATATTTTTACGAATAAATACCACTTCTATTTTTCGTTAGTAAACACAATAGTATTTAAGGTATGTAGAAAAGGATAACTTTTTTCAGTTAAAAATCATAAATTGTATAAATTGAGACCAAAAATAATTTTGAACTCGTTTACAGTATTCTAAGACTTAATAGTAAACATAAATACTTATATAATATAAACTTTTTTTTTTATAAGTAGTAATTATTTTATTATTTTTCAAATGAAAAACAATAAGACAGTTTGAATTGAATCCTAAAGCGGTTACTTACGAACGATGCTCTCGAAGGGGGATCTGACACGTGATTGATTTCGTCTCGATTTTTTTCCCTCTCTAACGTCTGCATCATTCGGAACATGTCAATAGTCATTTCGCTGAACTTGACCTATACAATGGACAACCCCGTCAGTATTGTATTTTTATTATTTTTTCTATAATGTTTCCTCGATAAATTGATAATATCATATTATTTATGATATTATTAATATCGTACATAGGTACTACACGCAGAGTGATTTTTATTACGTTAAACGTTTTGTGAAATATAGAGAAAGCCAATCCACTTCACTCGTTTAAACTTTAATTATGATATTGTTACTTGTAAGTTTATCAACGATTAAATAATGGTTAGATATTCGATTATAAGGTAATGCATTTTTCAAAAAAAAAACTATATTTTACCACAGAACTTTTGAAGTCAATAATGAAGTGACATTTAAAATAAGTAAAAATACCATTCTTATGCATAAACATTTTGCAGAAGTTTTTCATCATAATGAGATTTTGTTGACCGGGTAAATGTAAAATGATTGTTTTCAAAAACTAACGTTAGACGTTGACAAAATCACTCCACAGGGATATCTAAAATTTTCCCTGGCCCTAACCTGTTCCGACGCGTTTCCTATGAGTATAATTTCTTGCAACGAGAGATTCATCATCGTAGATTTTTCCACCGGCGGCGTAGTTAGCGGCGTTAACCTGTAAACAAGTAAAAAAGTTTCTCGTTATTATTGTATATACATAGGGTGTGCGTGTCAAACACGTATAAGGAAAACGAATCATGCGTTAACGCTTTTGTACGTTGTAAGGTATCATTTGCGCGGCCGTGTAACACGAAAATATTGAATGTCGACTGTTGACAGGGGGAAAATAGCGAAGGGGCAGGTCTGTGTAATACGAAAGCTGCAAACGCATAATAATAATAATACAATATACGAATGCCTGCGTGGTGAGAGCACGTGTACGCTTCGGGGTTGAGTGGGTAATGGGGCAAGGGGCGGGGAGGAGCGAATAGTCGTTTCGTGTTTGTTTAACATTTTTTGTTTTCGGATTTTCGTATTATTGTACCTGTGCGAAAGTATGACACTGCTCTGGTCGGCGTGTAAGACATTCACTATGCTGTCGGCTTTCACGAATGTTTTGATTTCTTCCAAAACCAAAGACCATTCCAGCTGGTCGTCCGGCTCGTACGTACTCGTGTAGTCTACGATTTGTTTGTCGAGCTCCTTGGGGTAAAAAAAAAAAAAATTAAAACGTGTTAAACCGACTACTAAAACGCGGCGCTACTACAACGTGCAATTAAAACGCGTTATCGATTTGTCTGTATTAATTATAATACGCCACGAGGGAGGAGATTTTGTCGCCGTCGCACGGCCGTGGCTCGAATGTCTCGTGTCGACACATTCTGTAGTAGTTTTTTTCTTCATATTGGAAATAATCTCACGCAGGGGACTTCAAAAGAAATCTATAGACCCATATCTCGAGGCGACTTTGAAGTGCGACGCGTGTGACTTTGGAACATATCATGCGAATAGGCCTACTGCTCGTGCAGAATTATATTTAGAGCGTGTTCACATTGTTTACAATTGTTAATAATAATTTATGGTTTAATAAACTTAAACATACTATTGATATATTATTCAGCTGCTCGAGCGGGATGATAATTTTTACTCCAGTCTTTAATTAAGACCTACCTATAACACTAATTATTTTTTTCTTCTGAATTTAAAATTTGAACTTTTGTAACTTTGAAAACGTTTTCGATGTTGATTTATTAATTTATAAAGTATTATTAATTATTTAAATCGTTACGTAAATGAACCAAAATATCTGTTCTCTGTTAAATACGAAAAATCAATTATTTTTTCGTACGGTAAACTTCTGTTTTTATAATTGATTACGTGCTGCCAGAAGTGTTTGTGTAAGCAATGTACTACCTTATTATAATACAAGTAACTTATTATTCTTACGACTCACTCACATCATTATTATTTTCAAATATTTAATCTAAAACATAGTACTTACAGCCAATAGCTCCCGGATGGCTCCTACTCTTCGAAGCAGCAGACACACAACGATAAACCTAGCGTAGTACCTTAGTTTCTTTACCATTAGATCAGATCTGAAATAAATATAACATTTAAATCGTTATAAAATAGATTTGGTTCATTAAAAATCGTCTATGCGATATTTATGGTCCAAGTAACAGTAAAAATTAACCGACAATTTACATTTTTAAGCACGCATTGGCGTTCGTACCTACATTTATTCAAAATGAACTGTTCCATTTATAACTTACGCCTTACGGTATAAGCGACAAAATATTATACAACACATCACGTTTTTGAATTGCCGAGAATTATTGTATTTTCAATTTCTTGAGAGTTATAACAATTTACACTTCATTATATTTGCTCTAACAGGAAGGGTAGGCAGGAAAACTCTCCCTTCTCATAAAAGTTAAATAGTATAAAGCATTTGCCAATATACGTAATGTGTGTTTTATAAAATTATATCTATAACTATTGTTAGCTTTTCTCCCCTGAATTATTCTTGTTAATTAATAATTACATGGAAACATTTGACTTTATCACTGCTATTTAAACTACTATAGTATAATAAATATATTTGTTACATTTTACAGGTTATATAATAATACCTATACCTAATAATAACACAAAACAATCAATACCAATATACTAATTATTGAAAAATTAAGCTAAGCAAACATAACACAGAAGCGATATACTGTACGAAATTAATTTGGTAACAATAAAATACTAATTTCATTAAAACTACTTTTTTTTGAACATTGCTAAATTATTATTCTCCAAGCTATAATTATATAATACGTATTACCATTGATTATAAATAATAGAATGTATAATCAATGGTATGAGTATGTAAGTAATCGAAATATGTATTATATTTAATACAGTATTACCTTTAACGTTATCTTTTAGTACTTATTTATTTTTTTTTTTAGGAAAGGCGAATGAAAATAAACGAGTAAACAAATAAGAGATAAACATAATATTATATAGGTAATATAAAAAATAGTGTCGCTCTCGATAGTGATGTTAAAAATAATAGGATTAATCACGTGAATGTGTCTACTCGTATTATCATTTTTACAATGTCAATTGCATGTAAAATAATTAGTTTTTGTGTATAGTTTTCGTCTAAACTCACCTATCTTCCTGAGATACCCGAGAGTAATATTGTCGTCCTCTTATCGCCGAATAAAACGAATACGCCTCGTTTAAGTTGTTCGTATCGCTCGTTCTAAGGCTGAAAACCATTCGTTAACATTTTATTAGAATTTCGTTACTCGCCTACGTTTGTAATAATGGATTTTATGTGCAAGTATTATGGTGATTAAATTTGTTGTACACATTGGCATTCGCAAACTTTGATTTGAATGGCGTTGTCAGCATTCCCTAATTGGCCGAATTTTTTAAATTGTATTTTTTTGTTGCATTTTTGTATAGTAAAATAACTATTACGAATATGAAATAATGTTCTACGATTAATAAATTAATAAAGAACTATCTGGATAGTAAAACATAATTTTTATATTAAGGTACATTAAGGAATAAAGATTACATTTTAATTATAAACAAGAAAATCAATTAAGAGAAAATGTGATTTTGATAACAGTTATTGTTTATCTAAATTACCGCCCCTTCGTTAAGAAATCTTAGCTGCGCCAATGCCATGGCCCACGGAATATAATATATGGTTCCGAGTATATACTCGTATTTTGTTTCATACATTACACCCATATACTATCGGAGGATTGTTATGTAATTTTGTAAATTATTCTACTACAGTGTGCTACATAAAACGAGTGTAAGAGTTATTAATTTCATAAATTTTTATTTTATTATATTGATTAGTTGATTTACATCTGTAGATCCTGTTGAACTGATTTCAGAACTTAAAAAAACAAGATTCTATGTTGTATAAATACTGTGGGCAAGTTTTCTTCATTTATTACCTACCTCAGCTATAAAACATAATAATATCTAGTTGATTTGCACTATAACCCTGAGATATATATTCAATTAGTGTCTCTAAAAATATCTGGTCAAGCACAGGCTAGGCCGACTTGTTCCGTGCGCACGCATAATGTATGATGGTTGTACACTCGGATTCCGTGTAATGAAAATTTATAATGCCGTACAATGACCAAAGGGTTTTAAATCGATAAGTGAATTGTGTTTAAAAAAAATAATAATAATAAATAAGCCTGTCACGCTTGACATGTCGTTACACTATTGTTTTATACTCGAAAACTATACCACCTAAAAAAAGAGGGAAAAATCAGTTATAAGAGACCTATAAGCCCACGAGTCCTGCTGCAACTATGACCGTCTGCATCGATTTTACGCATTATGTTAAATAAGCTAATACAAAATATATAACGTGTGTGGGTTTGTGTGAACATGGAGTTACTTCCACACTACATCACCACATATAATGGAGTAAAATGGTCTATATATTTTTTTCACTTGATCACGTTCTTGAGTGGATATATTATATAATTTATATATATATAATATATATATATATATATATATAGATAATTAAAACCCTCGATCGATTATTTATAAGGATATAACCTAGGAAAACACTTAAGGTCTCGAGTAAACGAGGCACCACCGTCGAATTCGAAATTAATTCAATCGCTGGTTTGCCCTTTAGGGTTTTGTCGTATGGGGGCACTCGTGGAGATACACGCGCGCTACGTACAAGCTCCTACCTACTTTTTTTCCACTGCGTTCTAAGTACCTACGCGTAAACGATCAATAATTATAGGCGCATCGGTTACGGTGTGACATTTTTTACGTCCGACTGAAGAATATGAATATTATATTATCTATATCATATACTTATACTATATTTATACTTACTAGTAATGATAGTACAGTTGACCTATTTTCGAGGCTATTTCACCTATTTGCCATCGCTTTAAGCCATACTTTGTGTCCAACACTTGCCTGCAACAAAACATTCGTACATTTTATACAACGATAATAATACTTTTTATCCCGCGCTCTGCACCTCTTCATACTATATAACGGCCTTGTACGTAAGAAAACCACCCGTCCAAAGCATATTACACAGTCGTCATTTAGTTCGATATCAGTGGGTGAAAAGTGGATCGGTAGTTTCATTTACATATTAATCTCCATAGAATTCTAGTAGCGTATGTACGCAAAAATGTCTCTTGGAGGGGTAACAATATTACCTACGTTGAAGCAACGGACCGCGAGTATTGCATGGAATAATCTATTGCAGGAAATTTTCATTTTTAACTGAACACCAACATTTATTTGAGAACGGGGGTGGGTTCAATCCTCATTAACCTCCTTCTATAAATATGCCAACGACAAAACAACTCGTTTCGTTACGCCCCTTATGCAAAAAATTCCATCACTTACACTGCAATATGTATCACAATATTTATATTATTTGTTTTACGTTTGAAATAATCCCTTCATTTTTTGTAATTACGCTGTTAGTTGTTTGCAGCAGATGCAATGGTACACGCCTAATTTAAAGGGATGCAAAATTATATCAAAATGCCAGTGGAGTTATATCATACTTATATGGAGTATACGCTTCGATTATACAATAACGATTATACTTTATTGTCGAAAGTAACACTCACGTAATGTGCTTGTATTAGGCATATTGCATAATATACATATTATACTAAACGTTTACAACGTTAATGTAATATGCGCACTGCAGTTACCGATGTACGAATAATAACAACCATCGATCTTTCCGAGACTAAAATGAAAATATGCTAACGAATCACGATAGTTATTTTTAGTGCTTGAATAAAAACGAAGGTCGAAGAAACGAAATATCTTCTTGTTGGGTGCTAATAGAAATTATATGTGAGGCGTGAGTAGGTTATTCATGTAATGTTTTATTAAAAAGCAATTATTTTTAGGACGTTGCTGAATAACTATTCAATAACTAACCAAGCACCTTTTATTTATAACATGGAGTGTATCGTTAAAAAGTCCTTATTAAACATTATAAAATATTTACAAACGGACGTATCGGCTGTCATTTGTTTCAACTTTTAACCGTTCACTCACTCGAAACAATATCATAACATACGTCACTTTTCATGCTTCGTAACACAGCAACACACGCTTGTGTTTTATTAATTACTATCGCGTCGGGTGTCGGGTGTACAAAAGTAATTTCAACGCAGGCGTGGATCCGGGATTTTTAATTGGGGAGGGGAGGCCATCGATATAAATTATCACGGTTGATAAAAAATTGTAGGAGTTGCCAGAACGAAAGGGGTTTTATGGGATCCTTATAAGTTATAATAATGTCATCAAAAAATGTAAAACGTACTTAATGGCAAAAATCTACAATTTTCTGTACAACCAGCACTTATGTTTAATGAAAGATTTTTTCTTATTGAACGTTTTCGATTTGGGTTTTCTGTAATTTACCTTTGGTTTCAATAATAAAAATAATCGAGCAAAAAATTACTAAAATATGACTTTAATTTGTATCTGTGACGGTTTTATCGAGGTAAAAATGTATATTAAAAACATAAAGATCAGCGTTCTAAATTTACTGTTGACGTAGGAACTTTTTTTTTGATCCGATCATAAAGATTTGTATTTCATACGATTCGAATCCTATTTTATGTATATACAAGTAGTCGTATTGGTGCACAATGATGTCTTTCTTACACGACAAGTCGTACCAGAAACGCAATGAGAAAAAAAAACCAAATCGTCGAGTTGAAATTTATAAACAAATTATTAATTAGGTACCTGTGTTGCTGTTGAAACTTCCAGAGTTTTGTGTAAACGTCGAAAGTCTTGCCGAAATACCCTTGCCAGATTTTCTGACCGCATTGTGGAAGGTCTCTGTGAAAAAAAAACCATTATTAAAGAAACGCTTCTGACAAAGTATACAAAAATTAAATTAGAAAAAGGACATGTTTTGTATAGTTGTTGCAACAAGAAAACAATAACGCAATGGGTCTCGCATCACAGCAGCGTGAGTCATACATACGCATTATAATGTACGCTCACACCACGAACCTATTCAGCTTTCGCTGCAACCCCTCGGTCTTACACGCTCACGCGCACACCCACACACACATTGTGTACGAAGCAGTGATAAAATTACATAGCGCGATAGAATAAAATCAAATCGTGCAAACGTGTACGGGATGGCTGTTATTTAACGCTTGTCAGGAAAACATAAATGATTTTTATTTTATTCTTAGATTTCGAGCAGAATAGGGTGTACGCTGTACATACTTGCTTATCGATTTTTGATCACTCACTTACTCGGAGTAACTTCCAGCAAGTATGGACCACACTCCGTTACACATATTTCCCTAGACACTGAACGATTCTCGCGGTTATTCGAATCATTCAGTACATATGTAAACCCGGGATAGTGTCTCATCGGTTTCGCATTATTTTTTCCATACGTACTCACACAACCGATCCGATTACTATTACGTCACACATCCCACAAGTCTCGTAAACTCGGAATAAAATAAGTATTCTCGAAAAAAAAAGTCCCGTGTAACACGGATTGCGATCTCCGGGGTAGTTGGCACCACGCAGGGACGTCGTCGTCGGTCGGACGGGTGTGATTTGCCGTCGACCAAACGAGTGACAAGATAAAAAAAACACGGCATATTATTTGTGACGCGCGTCTATACAGCGGTAGAAAAAAGCAGGTGAAAGCTCAGCGCAGCAGTTACATTCGTCGTCACGGCGTGCGTCCGTTGCATCGATCAATCGAAATCTTCGGAAGGCGCGACGTTCTGCACGGGGTCGGCGGTGTCGCCGTAGGCCGAAGGGACACGAATTGTGCGTCGAGCGTGCATAATATTACACAACACCGAGATTCGGAATAACAGACATTTTAGTGCACTGCAGATACAGCTTTATGTATTTTGAACTACAATATTGTACACATGACCAAGCAGTAAGATACGAAATTAAAGATAGCGCCAGTTACCGGCTTTGCTTGTAGCGTGACGACTTATACACATTTATACACCTTGAAAATAGCTTTTGGACATAGATCACACGAGTAAAGGTCGTCGGACGACGGAGATCAAGATCTAAGTGGGCGGGAGGGGTGTTGGAGTGGGATCCATGGTCAGGTGTCCCCCTAGATGGACTGCAGCAGATCGTATACGACACGAAGACAAGACGGTAAATGGCTCGAGGTTCGAAAACGCTTAACGAATATCGACGATATGCGCAATATGTGCATTACGGTTATAACGTCTGGACTGTGGGCGGTTCTAGGTACGGTACTGCGGTTAGTAATGAAAACTACGGATGGGTTGTAAAGTAAGCGAACGTGGCTTGACGCCCGGACACCCCGTTGGACGTTACTGACCCACCCGGTTTAGCCCGCGGGAGACTCACCGGAGCCCGTTGAATAGCTGTTTCGACTGTTCGAGCAGTTGACAAAACTCGACGACAATCTTCCGCTCGTGGTCATCCATGCTGGCCATGGTTGCGGCCACGACCATAATTATCACGTACAACGGTGTGGAGAGACGTCCCGTGACGGTACGAGCCACCACCGCGGTCACGTCGCCGCATCCACCGCGTCGTCGCCGCGGTCGTCCGTCGTTACACCAACAACAACAACGACAACAACAACAACAACAGCAGCAGCCGCCGCCGCCGCCGCCGGTGCAGCCTACCGCCGTGTGCCCAGCAGCGGCAGCGATCACGTAGCGCACCTGGGACGCGGTCGTGCGGCCGCGGCACGTGTCGGCGATGTCCAAGTTTTCGGGCGGCAGCAGCTGCAGCCGCGCCACGTCGTCGGCCGCTCGGCGGCCCGGTGGCCCATGTCGCGGCGGCCCGTCAACAGACCGTCGTCATCTGCGACGCCCGTTCGCCCGGCCCGGCCCGGTATGCCCGCGCGTTACGACAATAATAATTACACTAGTGCGTGCGGCGTGGCGACACCGACTGCGACGGCACTAGATTATTATTATTATTATTATGCTTAGGTATTATCGACTGATCGTGGTGTATTATTACGATTTTTATTGTGATTATTATTATTGTGATTATCGTGATTATTATTATTATTATCGTCGTGCACGCCGGCGGGACGGAAACGCTACGCACGCACGCACAAACACGCACTGACTGGCGCGCTGGTCGCACGGCACACGACGACGGATCACACGGCGACGATCAAACACTCGCGTCGTCTCGCGGTCGCTGCGGCGGCGGCGGCGGTGGCGGGGGCCCACGAAAAGCCCGTCTCGCCCACGCACGTGTACGGATCGATGTGCGGCCGCTGCTGCTCGGGGGCTGGTGGTGCGCGCTCGTTCGGCGTCCGTCCGCGTCCGACCAAACGGCAGCAATACCTACCGTACCGTGTGGCGTATATATTGCAATCTCTGTCGCACCCCCTCTCGCGCCCTCTGTCGCGCGCCCTCTCGGCGGGGCGCGGCGCGCGCGTTTTGCGGGTTTTTCGCGTGGTATATATGCCCGGCGCGGTGCACGATGGCGGGGGCGGCGGCGCCGGTGCCGGGGTCTACCGGGGTGAAGGGGTAGTTGCTCGCCGCCGCCGGTCGGGGACGGCGCTCGCGTTCGTTTGTCGGCGGCGCGGCGCGCGTAGGCGGCGGACGGAGGACGACGACGACGACGACGACGCGTCTGCTCGGCACGCTTCGTCCGTCGCCGCCACCGCCGCGCAGGGGTCGTGCTGTTATTGATTGTACCCGGCCGCCGCCGCCCCGGAACGACGGTCCGTCTGGCGCGCGGGGTGCCGTCGGCGGCGTGGCTGTCGCGGTGCCCGCCGAGGGCGACCCTGAACTTTTTGCCGGCCGACGGACGATAGACGGCGTCCCGAGTGTAACGTTCGTAGACGGCGCGCTCTCGTGCTCTATCGTACTTGCAAACGCGGCCGGCCAGATGTCGACACACGTGCACCGGCATCCCGTTGTTATGACCGTAACCCAAGGTGTGTAGAGCGCGGTAGTCTTATAACAACAATATTATGTTACTAATTTCGTCGCGAATCGGATAGCGTAGAACTCAAATGCAGCATTCCCTCACGGACTCGGTTAGCACGAATCATTGGATAACGCGAACCAACTTTTGGTCCCGAAAAAGACCTTCAACTTTAAAATAGTTTTTTTTTGATTTTCTCGGTTTACACGAATTTTTCGGTTCACTCGAAACACGAATTTTTCGGTTCACTCGAAACTCGAACAAAATTCAGAAACCATAATGTAATTTTGATGATTAGCACAAACAGAAAAATTCCATTTCTACTCTCATTTTATTGTACTATCAACTTATGTTAAAACAATAACCCATCACCGATTTTTTTAAACCATCCACTACTCCTTGACGTGAGTTTTATTTTAGTTAATTTAGTCACTTTAAAGAATAAAAACTATTTCAAATTTATTTAGTTTCAATGTACATAATGTGTAATGAAAAATCATCTTTTTTATGTATTTCTTTTATGCATAATAAAATTTGACATGTATTTAGTATTTATTATATGTAATTGATATTGTACTTTAATACGCGTTTTTGATCGAACCTTCTCTGATAACGCGAATTCATTCGTGTAAATATAAATCGTTTAACGCAAACAAATTCGTGTTGAACGTATCGGTTTACACACATTTTTTAACACAAATTTTTCGGTCACGTCGAGTTCAGGTTAACGAGGAAGTACTGTAGTAACGAATCAGAGTACGACGTCATCGTAATAAAATTTCGATTTGAATATTTCACAGTATGACAAAAGAGCGATATCTTCTTAGGCTTCAGACACCTCAGGGCATCACCGTCTTCGGGTATCCAGATAACGGGGCTGTCGCGATCGGAGCAACATCACGTCAGGGTCAAGGCACACGCTGACCTAGCGATCGCTGCCAAATCCAACTCCAATTTTCCTTGTAAAAGAACGAAGCTATAGTTTTTAATGGTACACATAAACGTAAACCGTTTATTCGGTTAAACAGCCAAAGTGTTAGATTTGTCGAAAAGGCCAAAAACCTTGGAGCGATCGAAACCTCATTTACAGTGCACGCGTGGCTTACGAGAGCGAGAAATCGAAGGCATTTGCCGTAAGTTTGCGGTCTCTGGTAGCATCACGTTGGTGCCTACAACCACGCGTCTTGAAAACTATATACAGAGGAGCCTTGATCCCTTAGGTACCCTACGCTTCGAGGGTATGGAGCTCAGAGAAACCATCGGCTCAGAGAAAACAAACAACTCGCTCGGACACTTCGCTCGATCTCAAATCCTCTTACGAGAGAACGCAAGAAACGGCTGTACATGGTCAAATAAACTTGAAAATGTTTTGATACACGGCGCGAGGTTTGGTGGGCGTGGGCACCCGGGACCGGCGAGTAATCTCAAATTTTATTCTAAGATAAAAGTAGTATGGGACCAAATCAGAACTTATCTACTTCAGAACGGTATCAAACTTCTGCTTTGCTTTTTCCATCATTTTTCAAAAAATTTTCATAAATCTACAATTTACAGGGAGATCAAAAACAATGATCTCGAGTGATACAAATTTACTTTTTTGGTTGTCGATTCTATCAGACCACTGATAGTCTTTCGTCATCTAAAGCGTAAGTAACTGGGTATGTCTTGTCATCTTGAAGTAGAAAGAGGAACTGACGCGTTCAATGGCATTTTATTTAGGTAAGCTTTGAAGATAGCTTTAATTTTACGCATGGATGTTCTGTGACAGTCCTTGCATGTACGTATGCTGGTGGGCAATGTTGTGTTTTATTCTATACACCTAAGAGCTGATAAACAACTGCCGCTGATAAGAAAATAACTAATGAGAAGTTTGCAAAATTATACAGCCTATAATTGGAACTTAATACTAAGAGAATGTCAAAGAATATGAAAGCTGTTTAAAAAATTGTATAATATGATAAGGGCTGGGAAGTTATGCACCAACGAGTTTTAAAATATGCATAAAAAAATGTTAAATATTCATAAAAAAAATTCAAAATAACAAACAAAAACATCTGATGATCTGAAATAAATTTATATTTAAAATAACAAATGTGTCTATGTACAACGAACGTTGTAGTTAAATTAACAGTCTACTGGGATGATAACAATAAATAATACCTACGTTATTATAAAGTTCTATGTTCAATTCATTTAAAATACTAGAAGAAGGAAAATATTAAATATACGTAATGTGCAGATTAAAATAAGAAAAATTTCCGCTAAACTTGACAAACATGAAAAAATGCAAACATCTTTATTTTCGATTTTTAAATTAATTATTGTGTAGCTCGGATAGAAAGCATATACGAGTAGAACAACTCATACAACTTTCTAGTCTCGATTTATTATTATTTATTATTTCATTTCGATTGACTTTAATACTCGTATATAATAATAATATTTTAATAACCAAATGGTTAAAATACGCATTTGGGATAGGTACAATTAGCACCTAAAGATCTTTTAATGGAAACACGAAAAATCTCTTCTGATAGCCAGCGAAAAATATCGTAATACAATATCAGAATGATTGACCAAAGGGTTAATTAAGTTCTATAATTGAAGCTCATTATTTTAACCTAACATTTTTTCAATAAATATTTTTTACAAATCAGTTGAAATATTTTTAATTGAAAAAATATTTCGACTTGGGATCAATGGCAGATCACATGTACATCCAATATTATGCTGACGGTTTTAAATTGTTAAAATATTTACTTAAGTTATAAATTGTATCAAATAAAATTTCACATATTATGTGATTTATCTTCTATTTTTTTTTATATACTCATACATTATCTTACCAGTCGTAATACAAAAATACATGCTATGAAATATTGTACGCGTTGTTTTAATATTGGTCGTTGGAGCAAAACATGAATTTAAAAAATAGTAATTTTATTCATATTTTACAAAAATATTTATAGGATGTATTTATTAGCAAAGAAAATAAAGTGCAGAACATAAAACAAAAAAGCAAAGCAAAATAAAAATGAATAATAGCAATGAATATTTTGACAATTCGTCGCTTGCCTGCCATTCATTCTTTTGCACACGGAACGTTAAAGTCCATGAAAAACTGTAAAAAAAGTTATAAAAAAACACAATTTATCAAATCACCCCTTCTCTTGTCCAGTTATATATATATAAATAAATATAACCAAAAGTCTACACGATGGGGTAAAAATACATATTTATATCGTACAAAGTTTACTAAAAAAAAAATCATTTATAATATATATATATATTTTGTTTTTTTATCACTATGAATTGAAAAAAATTGAATAACGGCATTTGTGTTCTGAATTCACACAGTTGTTATTGTTTTGAAATCCGAGAGAATAGGACCATTCAAATTCGACGTGTAATTTATATAGATTGTAAATCATCGTGAAAGTAAAGCGAGATCCGTCCGGATATGGAGCTATTCTCCCTATCCCGCGTTCGTTGACATAATGTTAGTCATGACATTAAAATAAGTAACGAAATGCAAGTAGCGTTGTTTAATAATTTCTGGATACCTATTTTAGTACAATATCATATAACAATATATTATAATATTATATAGTGGTGTATGCGAGGGTGCATGATATTGCACTGGAAACCTATTATTTTATTGTTTTATTCATGTATTTTAAGCAAGTTGAAAGAAAACCAAATTAACTCATAGGCACATAAACGTATGTCGTACGTATTTATATTATAATACTACACAATAAAGGTACAAATCGTAAATGTATATAAATTATATTTTTTGCTTTACGTTGTAGATTTCTGCGAATGTTTCGTGTTTTGAGCCAATCAATGTATCATTTCCGTATTTGTTTAAGCAAAAGAAATTTTTCTTTTCATTATTTTTCTCAAATATAACTATAAAAGTGAGTTAAATTAAATATTATATGGATTAAATTCGTAGAATAATTGTTTAAATATCTTTGACATCACGAATTTAATGATTTTTTGATCTGTTTAATGGTTTTATTTTATATTCCACATGAGTTTACATTTCTGGGCAAGTTAAAAGGAGTGTTTTCAAGGCTAGTAGAGTCACATATATAATATTCAAGGAAGAGTAAATTAAGGAAAAATAGGATAAAAATAGTTCACCAGACTCTTGTTCGTTAGAAGAGAAGTTACCATTAAGTGAAACTATCTTTGTGATTGGACATATTTATGTTGATGAATTGCCAGAACGTCTGAGGGTTAATTTTTAACGAACTATCTGCATTCTTCTCACATTCATTAAATTATTTCTTAGATAAATATTTGAATTTAGCACGGAGAAGAGAGAATATCTTGTAATCACTACTGCTTGAAGATGATTTAAGTATAATCAAATTATAGCTATTTGAGAAAATTTAAAAAAAAACTTTAATTTAGAGCACTATTGAAACATTAAACTTTTACGCGCTCATATTTGATGAGCATTGATTTTTAATAATAATGTGTTTACTCTTTGGACGTTTGTTTCGAACAATATTTTGAACAATAAAAGTTGGTGTTGGTCGACACACGTTTCAACGTGCCAACAACTTTTAATTCCAGGAATCAAAAGCCATTCTTCAACGCACGAGTTTGTTATTGTTTGGTCGAAATGTCTAAACAATTAAGTGTGCCGCGAAACGGATTGCACGAGACTTTACACGAGTGGACAGCAGAAATGTAGTTCGCGCGTTGAACGGGTCCACCGCACGCGGTCGTTGTATTACGATGGGAATAGTTTTTTTTTTTCTATCGGACTTCTTCGTATTTGTTTTTCTTTTGCGTACGTCCACGGCTGAGAAAACCGCTCGTGTGAACATACGCCGAGTGACCCGCTATTACGGCGCGGTTTACACGACGTTGCAACTCTTTTTTTTCCGTGCCCGAGTCCGACCCGCCTGCCTCGCCACCCACGACCAGTCCGCACGCGTCGTCGAGAGCTGCTGGTATAGCACATAATTTACCGGCGGCGAGCGAGGCGTAAAATACGCGCGCGTCACGTCGTTTGATTGCAACGATTCTCACGTACGCGAGACCCTATGTGTACGCGCACGGCTCGCGGGCGGCGGGCGCCGGCGGTGCGTTACGGCGATCCGTAACAATAACAACGGCAGTGACGGGAACAAAAACGGCACATCGCAATAAAAACGGTGACCGCCGCCGAAACGCGTCGAACCGTCCGAGTCGTCCGCGGGTCGCCGGACCGTATACCTGCGCGCACAGCGGACGGTACGTGTTTCGCGGACGGTGCGCGTACCGGGAGGTACACGCGGTGGACGGACGGACACACGCGTCCGCCCGTGACGGACGATTCGACGTTCGCCGGCCGGTCGCGCGCGCGCGCGCGCGTGCTCTCCCCAACCCGCCACCGACGACTTTCACCCCCCACCGCGACCGATTGATACGCCACCACCCATCACCCGCACCCGGGCAGTGTTCCGTCACGGTACGATCGCGTTTCCCACACCAGCAGCGCCCCGCACCCTCCTCCCCGTAGACGATCCGCGCTCGTCCGAGACCCTTCCACGGTGGTGACGACGGCGGCAGCACCCCCGACGTTACAGGCGATATAATATATTAATATTACGCGTTACTATATGTATATATCTGCTGTATCACACACGCTAGCGGTGCAGCTAATATATATATATATATATATATATATATATGTATATTATATACAGTCACCCCAAATTGATACGTCTACCGCCGCGTACGTGTGTACGGTATCAACCACGGTCACCACCGCCCTTCGACCGGCTCCACGTCTTCGTGCACCCGCGCCAATCCGTCACAGTACCAAATAATTGAGTCGTCCGCGCACTATATATTATTATATGAATATAATACGTATAACAATACGAGCCGCGAACACGCGTCACGATTTTAACACGGCCGGCCTACATTCGCGTCGTGATACCTCGATAAAATGTAATACATACGAACGAGACATCCTCGTAATCGCACCACCCCGTTGCGCGCGTGCCGCGTAAAACATTTGTACCGAGCGCGACGAATCTCGCGGGCCCGTGTCCGATTCGGAGTACGGTAGTAGTATATTATTATGTACTACGATATAGACTTGGAGCCAGCTATCCGGCAGTCGATTATTTCGCGTGCGGACCGACGACGGCCGTGGAAACCGGCCGCGGAAAGTTCTCTCACGGTATGATCACATGATGAACACGGAACACGATTGACAAACGACTTAATAATCTGAACGACGTTTATCAATAGGGTGGTTTGTTCGCATATGACGTGTATAATACTGTCGTACAATGTTCGTTTAAGTCCTTCAGATGAGATTTCAACCGATCGCATTTACTGATTTATTAACCGAACTGCTACGATCGATGTATATTTTTATCAATCTCCAAAAGTAGTTCATATAATTCTACTAATTACCCATAGTATGCATTGGGGAATTTACATGATGAATACAAATAGGTAGAGAAATAGTCTTCAGGACATGGTTCCAAATAACCACTTGTAATATAATCTAAGTCTAGGATATTATAAATACTACGTTTTCATGACTATCATATACCTGTTGTCAAAAGTGAATAATAATTGTTTTGAACAAATTTCCAGATTACATTATAAAACCCAATAGAATTATAAGTATAGTCCTTATATGGAACCAAAGTTAAATTATTTGAAGAAATTCTTAAACATTTTCTCCTTCTTTAATTCAAATTGTTGTAAAGATTTCATATACAAACACTCCCGTTAATGATAAATACACAAATTATGTCACAATATTTTAAAAATTCCTTGATAGGATTTCACATCCTTTCTCTACAAAATAATAGTACTTCGTATATTACGTCGTATGGAATTATTTTTGAAAAACCCTTAACTAATTTTTAAGAACGAAATAAAAATTAAAGATTTTATCTAATTTACCGTAAACCAAAAAGTGAGGAAAAAGAAAAGGTACTACTGTGGTATATTTATAAATTATTAATTCCTTATTATATTATACGAAAAACAACTATTAGTTATTCGTTCAAAAGATAGAGAATATTTTCAACTATAAAATATATTAAAAATCACGGATATAAATAAATTCTTAATATTAATACTGACATAACACGACAATACTCTATATATAAAAAAGATATTAAAAGAAATAAAGATATTCATTACTTTTAACCAATATAAGAAAAAGCTGCAAACCAACTGTATTTTAAAACATAATTTTCGTTTCTGCCACGAATAATAAATATAAATAAATAATTATTTGTACCGCTCATTTCTTCATTAAAATGTTTGAACTTTATTGGATATATGAGAAACGATCAGATCCAACTAACATTTGTTTTGATCAAAATTTTTAAAAGTTTTTAAAAAATTATTTATTACATTCAATTTATTTTTAATAATCGTATGAAACGCTCATTATATTTATCGTTAGTATCTATAAATTCGTTTTTCAATTATGGGCTTATGGCACGGGCGTGAGTATTTGGGGATCAACATATGATTCACATTTAAATCATCTTACAATTATTTAAATCTTATAAGTTCTGGTTAACGACATATGAGTTATAGGTACACATTTGTCACTAAACTTTTTGAAGTACATAATATCAGAAGAAGCATATATATTATATGTAAATTAGTAAAGATCCCTAACAGAAAAAAAGCAAGTTCACCCAATGGAAAGTGTTTGGTTTACGACACACCCAAGCTATAGAGAAGTTATTAAGAAGGGGACCTTTTTGATCCCCCATTAAAAAAAAAAACAAGTCATTAAAAAACAAGGCATTCATTTAAAACTAAATGAGTCGACGTGGACATTATAATTATATACACTTTACGCACTACATTAACACTGTTTTAACTAAGTCAATGCTCAAAATATTCTGCACATTATTTTCCATTGTTTTCATTGGATTAATTTTGGCCGAGAACTTTTATGTTTTAAAAATGTATAGTGCAAATAAATTGAGGAATTATTCCTGAAAATTCATAGAAACTAAATATTTGTAGATATTAAATTTTTCCTAGTCACTACATTTACTGGACCATTTACAAGAACGTGCGTAAGATACAACAGCATAAATGATATTATATCATGACGAATGACGATACTCTTTCGAGATCGACTGCCATCATTATATAGTTTAAGCCAATAATATATGATACAAGCTTATATCTAAGCCCAGTGCATTTTCTTCCGATCAAAAAATGTAAAGGAATGTACCGAAAACTTGATGCTGGCTTAGAAAATGGAATCGCGCAACGAGTGCTACCAACGCGCTTTCATCATCAATCATTAAAACGGTTAAAACTCCCGTTTTGAAAAAAAGGAACCTGCCGGACAGACGGCTGAGCTTGGTCCGGGCTCGACGTATCTATATACGTGTGTATACATACTTCTCGTGCGTTCAGGGGGTGAACTTATCCGTACACGCGATGCAACGAAGACATGCACGACTGTCTCACGGGCTTTATATAGGTAGCTCGACTACCCTGTATTTCGTGTACGCCCACACACACATATATAATAACAATAATAATAATAATAATAATAATAATGTATACGAATCGCGTTTATTTTCACGGTCCAACAAGTCTCTTCGACGAGTGCAGTGTTTGTTTACCCTCTACGTTTGGTGCAGTCCATAAAGTCCATTAACGCCGAGCGGCGTTCGCACACACTCGCATGATGTTTACTCACTCGCTCACTCTTTCTCTCTTTAACACATACACGCACTCACTCTCTCACACACTCTCTCACTCTTTCTCTCTCTCCCTCTCTGATAAGACGGTGGTAGGACCGTGGGAGGTAAACGTTTCGTGACCATTGCGAAAACATCGCGAACCATTAACCGCGAACAATATGCCGAAACGAGCTAATTTACCGTTTGCCGAGGGACCACCGGCGCGTTCGTTATAGGGCCGCCGCCGCCGCCGCTCGTCTATAATTTTTCATGGCACCGTGTGCACGTGCCGGCGACGGACGGTTGTACGACGACGCGCGTTTATATTATACATTATAATATGGTCGCGTGCCGCCGCCGACCGAGTGTCGTCCGCGACCGGATGAGCACTTCGCCTACGATGCTACACGTATACACCCGAGCCCCGTGCAGTGTTGTGTTCGAATATTGATAAAAAAAATAAAATAAAATAAAATAAAAACGCACACTTATAACGGAAAATTAACGTCTACGGATAATGGGGTTGTCCACGTCAACGTCTGCACACGAGTCAAGTGATGGATTATCGTCGATGATGTGCATTTTGCGTGTACTCGTATACACTACTGAATACGAATACGTTCCAACTGAGATTTATAATATTACTGTTATTACTACGGCTGGGATTTCGATGCACTTTGCATTGTTTTCCAAAGCTTACTGTGCAATGCTCGTCTTGTCACAAATTTGTTTTATGTACATTCGAATGAGGATAAGAAAGTTTATTTTGCATTTTTTAGTTTTCAGGTCATTTTTTTAATTTTTTAGGGCATTTTAGAGTTTTTGGAGCATTTTTTGAGTTTTTGGAAACCAAGTATGAATTTAAAATTTTATTTTAAGATTTTTACACCAACATGGTTTTTAAATAAATATAACAGATTATAAGTTGGTACTCGTAATTCGTATTCTATTATCGGACAAGGTTTGAGTAACCTCTACCCGTATTTCCTATTAAATAATCTTAAATCGGTAAAATCGACGTCCGATGATATCGTTCAGTATCGTTTTAGATCAGTAAAGCATTTTTTTTTAGGGCATTATTTAGAGTTTTTAGGTCATAAAAGCATTTTTTTTTAGGACATTTTTCGGGGTTTTTTAGGGCATTAAAATCCCAGCTCTAGTTATTACTATAGTTTGTACCATTACACTGCAGCGGCATACTTTACAACCGTAAGCAGATGTTGTCGCCCGAGCAAAGATAATGTCGAGTTCGTAGTAAAACCTTTTAGATTATTTACTCTGTGCATATTATAAAACGTGAACAGAGAACGTGAGATAAATGAACAATTATGAATACTCGTATGAGTGCACATATAATAATATTATATGTATATGTATATATATATATATATACATATAATAATATTATATGTATATGTATATATATATATATATATATATATATAATATTATATGTATATATTATATGTATATAATTTAAAATAGCTCATGAGTAGAACTGTAGAAGTAAATTGACAATGAAAGATAAATAATCAGGTAGAAGTAAGATTATATAAATATCGCTCCTATAATAAACTCACAAGTCAAACACAATACAATGAGTTCCTCGGTCAATGGTTAAAATTATCATGTTCGTATTTAATATTAATTCGTATTCGTTCTCGTGTTAAGAAAATGTATAAAGGGCTGTATAATCAGCGACCACGAGGACAGCCATGGCCCATGACCCAGTAATTGCTCCCAGAGCACAGTAACCGACCCTCGTCATCGTTGTGTCGGCGCCTCTTTTTTTATGTCCTGGGGCTTTATTATTTAAACGACCCAAAGGTCTTTGTAAATATTTTTAACATATGTATACTTTATATACTAGATAAAGGGTGTCCAATGAAGTATGCCTTTACATACATTTTGGGACACCCTCACTTATATAAATAGATCAAGTCCCACTTCGAATGAAGTAGATCTTTCTCTGGCTCCTACCTCCAGTAGTTTTTAGTATTAATCCTCAAACTGAGTTTTATAGTTATAGGTGGTTTGAGATTTATGGTGTCCTTTAAGTTATTTAATAGGTGTATAGCCAGTGGATCTACGTGATGATCTAGCCTAGTCCTGTATGAATAATAAAAAGTATGAAATATAATTCTTCGTAGAAGGCATAACGTATTAACTCTTATAAATTGCTCATACTATTGTCGGTTATCTTGACGTTTAGCATTAGAATTCATAGTGTCAAAAATCAATAATACAACTACTTAATACAAATTATAATAAGTTATAACTAGTAAGTGATAAAATATTAATAAATAACCATGGAAACAAAAGCGTTACGAAAATGTGATTAAAAAAAAGTTGTATTCAGCCCAAAAACATATTTATGTAAAAGTAATTTGTTCGCTACATCTTAATTTAGTACTAATTAACAATTTATTTTAGCAATTTTAATATCGTGTCAAGGTTTTAAAAATTCCCAAATCAGTTTTTTAAAGCTATCATCCATCAACTATTACTGTAACGTCTGTAACTATGTCTATAACTATAGCGCCGGGCCACTGTTGGAAAATTGATGGCCAATGACATATGTACGTTCTCTGCCGAGGGTCGTCTTTACTACTAATATAATTTCATAGTGATTGTCGTTCTATGTGTTATAATATTATTATTATCCTATAATTTCGGGTCCCTATGACTTTTCATAATTCAGTCAACTCTCTCAAAGATAACAAAATAGACGTAAACATATAATATGTGATATTATTTTTAAAAAATAAGTAGGTAACGAAAATATGGTCATGTCGAAGAAAAAATAATAAAATAGTACGACAAAATTGAAAATCCTGCGTTAAAATATAACTAAAAATAAAATCTGCTTTGATGACATAAAATAATATTTCACATGAGTTCAAAGCCAACGAAATTTTATAGTTGATCAAAATCAAATCATTTTTACAATTTTTAAAGGAGTAACAAATGTATATTTTTTCTCTTTTATTGAATATAATATTTTTTTTATAATTAAGATTGTTGTTATATTTTCGTTAATTTTTTTGAAATAAAAATACGATTTAACATACACTAATATATCACACGAAGATTGAATTATGTAATCTAGCAGTGCGAAATTAAATTAAAGTTTTAAACTGTAATTAGCGAACTGTTGTTTCAACATTTTGTTCGACGATAAGCTTTACATGGTTTAAAAAATACGATACATACATTATACATATATATCAATTCCATATCCAAACCCTGTGTATACGTGCGATTACAGAAAATAATAATAATAATAATAATAATTTAACGTCGCAATATAACCGCTAAAGCGGCCGCACCGCACTATACCTAACGCACCACGCCGCACCGCCATAGCTGTCGGTCCTATCTATACGAAAGTTTATTTTTAATTTAACCCGCTTCCGGTCGGCGATAAAAACTTGGAGAGAAGTTCTTTTCGTAAAATTAACAGAACTTGGTGGTACAAATTATCGGTTTGGTAGGGCGGGAACGGGTTTTCGTTGGTAATGCCGTTGGAGCAGCGGTGGTGTATGGGGCGATGCTGCTGATGTACAGGCTCTCCGGCCTCCGCGTGAGTGCTACGTAATAGTTAATGATACAATAAATAAGAAAATACCTTAAAATAAAATATATTCAATGTGCACAGAAATTCTGTAAGCTTGAAAAATGAATTCAAAATATTATTGAAAAAAATATAAATGATTATATTCGTTTGATTAAGCCTACGGACCGTATTTGACGAAGCTTAAGATCGCCGATAACATAATTCGAATCATGAATCATGCTGATTGGTATGATAAAATTATTGTTTGAATGTTATTTTAAATATCGGCGTCTCGAGCGTGTGCCGTTTTATGCATGAAGCGAGGCTTCGATCTATACAACTATCAAATTAAATCCAAGCATAAAAAATAATTAGGTATAGGTGAAATTGTAAAATGTTCCTTGATAAATGTAGTTAACAAGAAATGTACACGCAGAGATTATAATCAAGATATATGAGGAATAATATTTCAAACGTTTCAAACCTAATAGGTTTTTATATTTTAATTTTAATCTTCAGTTAGGCTTTGTATCCATTGCCGTACAAAAATGCCGCTTAAAGTTTCAAAATTACTCTAAAAATCAGATCAATTGGAAGAAAAAAATATGTGATGAAAATTTTGTTTTCTGGATTTGTTTCAATGTACGAAATTGATAAATTGCCCGGAAATAGCATTGTTTTATTTCTAAAAATAATTAATGTATGTATTTTGCTTATAAATCCGCGTTGCTCCAGGGTTCTATAAAATATAATAAATATATAATATGCACAAGACGCGGTTCAGATGACAACGACGACGACGAAGACTCACCGGGAACATTATAGCGACGAGAGCGATTGCGGGAGCGGGTGTGGGCGGTAGGCGCGCGTAACGAGAACGGGCAAAGTGGTGGAGAAAGAACAGGATGAGAAGGAGGAGGATTAGGAAGAGGAGGAGAAAGCCACGCGGCTTGCAGTTAACGAGAGGGTGATTAATTGTGTATTTATGTATTCAAGGGATTGTTTCAGCACGCTGCCACCGCCTCACCCACACCGCGGTACCGTTACTACCGCAGCACCAGCATACACTACACCGCTGTTACGGCGGTAGCCGTTGCACGTGTCTTATCTTGGCGAATTTTGCCGTGCACCCCGTCGCCCGTACCTCACCACTTTCCGAAACCCGAACACCACTCTCGCCCACGCTAATTCCCGCGCACCCGCCAGCGTTTATATTCACCCCTTTCCCCGAAAGCTACAAATCATAAACACCCCGAAACTATCAGCGTTCCCGTTATACATATAAGTATGTGTGTGTGCATGTGTGTATGAGTGTAAGTGTGAGTGTGTTGGTACGTTCAGAATATTAACTATATAAATATATGTATATATGTAAATTGTATATATATGTGTGTGTGTGTGTGTGTGTGTGTGTGTGTGTATATATATACATGTATATTATGTACAATGTACATATAGTAACCGACGGCGTTATGTGCATTAATTTTAACCGTTTCACCGCGTGTGTGTGTGTCGGTGTACATAATAATATTATATTGCTATCTTGGTGGTTTTCTCGTACCGATGATGACGTAATATTAGCATTGTTTTATTATAAGCCTATACTATAAATAATATCGTATATTCGTGTATAGGTTAGGCAGAAGCTTAATATACAATCCCTACAGTTCACAATAGTTTCAAATAAGTAACCTTGCAGTCCACCTGATGGTTACTTTATTTTCATCCGTAGTGCGTATTTCGTAACGAGTAAGTTTTTAAAACGTCGAGACGAAAACTAAACAGATAGGGTTTTCAACAGAATTAAAAGTTTGTTAAAATATTTTAAAAAAATCCTGGGTTTTGTACATTTCCTTTTCTGTTCTTGTACAGAAACCATTTAAAATATTGTATCTCTGAGTGTTCGGCGATCGACGTTGAAAAATAAAATATGCGTGTAAAGTCATATTTTTTTATTTTATTCAGGGTACCACTTTATTCTATACGCTTGTTCACACCCTCGTCAGCTGTCCACTTTGTGCGTTTATGTTACACACATATTGTCCGCAAAAGGATGCGTTATACATATATGTATAGTGGAACACTAGTACGGATGCAAAGCTCGATGACTGCATACGCCGAGGTTATGTTTAATGGTCATTATTAACACAATCATTATAATGTACAAATAGCAAGTATCGATAGCAGCAAATAACTGTTTTCGACATCGGCGGTAACGTCCTCTGCAAATTATAGTATTATGTGGTAAAATGTTGATATTATTGAGAGAAAGTTCTTGTCGTGGACCATAGTGAAATGTTTCTAACAGCAAAATATTTCATAACTTATTTTAATACTTACGAATGTAATAATGTTATAGGTTCAAATATCTACTTTGCTACATTAATTGATAACTGGAATAATCAAAAAATAAAATGCTAAGTTTCATTTAATTTTCCTTAATCTTAGTTTGCTCTTGGTAAAGTCTCATCTAGGCATAGTAGTAATAACAAATTTTAAATGTATAAATTGTAATAAATAAAAAAGGGCGAAAGTCCTAAGTCAGGTGAGACCCCGCGGTCGGGCAAGATACAGAGGTGGGTTGGTTGCTGTATTTTTTATTTAAACTTGAAACCAATGTACCCGGTCTGTATACATCGAAGCAATCCTTCTGGTCAAATCGTGTACACAGACACAAAAAAAACACACACATCAGAAAAAAACAAATTAATAAATTGTTTCACTCAGAATGAAAGTGTGCATTATATTATTGCAAAAATATTAAAATTTAAAAAGCTCACGGAATATTTTATAATTATAAGACTATTGCATGAAAAGTTAAATACGTAACATATATTGAATGTACGATGTGAGATTGAATATACATAGTAAACTGTTCACGGCAAGAATTGAATATTATCATTAACAGATGTATGACATAGCAGATTAGTTTTAGATCAATTACCAATCTTCATTTAATAAGCTACTAAATATAATAAACCTATTCAGGAATCATGATCTATTGTTTACAACATGTAATGCAGTCTCATTTTTACCATTTTACGATATAATTTCCAAGGATAAAATATATTTTCAACTTTTTCAGAAATAAAGTATTTGCAATGTTAACCAATTGTAAATAGGTTTTTTACTTACTATTACGATAAAATTTAACCTAATCGTAAAGAAAAAACAGGTGAACTCCTAGGTGGGGTGAAACTCCAGGTTCAGATGAGATACACAGATGAATGAATGATATTACCGAATTGACCTTTTAAATTTGAAAGCAATGTGCCATTTATATTTATTTTCTATGATATTCATCATTAAAAAATATGTGATTTTGGTTTATCAGTTATAGGTTTCATTCAGTACTACATTTTTAAGATGCTCATTCATTATGAACAAGAAAAAGATGAGTAAAATAATGAGTAGGTACAGTACCTATAATATTACTGCAGATTTTCGAAACTTCAAAGGAAAATAAATCCTATAGTCACTAGTGCGGTAAATAGGTGCGACTAATGTAATTTACATCTCGAATTTTTTTTAAATCATAATCTCAGTACCATAAATTTTGTACGCAAAAACGTACATTTTATTCAAGTAAAAGTTCAAGTATATTCAAAACTTTATATACTTGAACAAATGTTGACTGTAAAACTACATCAGCAATTCAAGGAAATTACCAAATAATTACTGACGCATTTTCCTATTTGATAAACAAAAGTCGATATTGCCACAGGATAGTCCTTACGCGGTACTGATGAGCGTACTTAAAAACCCTCCCCGATCGAGATAATAAGCCCGTTCGTCAAGGGCCAATTATATCTAACCGATAAACTCTTATGCAGTAAAATACGTACACGCACAATAGAATCGTTTCCTTCAAACGATTATTCGTGTGTGTAATGTCGACGCGTGGAAATGAAATTGTAATAATATTTTCTGTTCTGTGCGCGAGCGTATAGTGTCCGTACCCTGTGCGGAACGTATATGTGGCTGCGGGGCCCGCTATCGAGCGCCATTTGTACGGATGATCCTGATGCGGGGAGTCGAGGGGGTGCGAAAGAGATGTATATAGTGATGCCGCGCGTATTTACGGTGCACGGTGTCCGGGGGACCGCGTGGAAGGAGGAGGCGGCTGTGCAAAGGGTAGTGTACGTAGTACGTGTACAGTGTATACGATATACGTCACCGCCTAGAGAATCCCGAGCAGAAAAGAAGGACAATGTCATCCGGCAGCGTCGAGGGGTGGGTGGGGGGGGTGGGGGGGTCGACGGAAAACTCGGGTGTACGCGACGCGCGTGCGCATCCGTTTCCGACCAATCGGAACCGCCGGGCGTATCGCTGTCGGATAGTATTGCCCACCCCCATGTGCCGCGGCGCCCGGCCGATCGCCGCGATCGCACACCCCGCGGGCCCGTTAAATTTAATTATCGGATCATTATACACCCCCGGCACGGGCCACTCGCAGCGCACACCGTCGTGCACGCCGCGCATCCACACATAACGCGCGCGACGCACGGTACGCACACGCATAACGCGCGCGCACGCTCTCCCGTATCGCACGCACGCCGCGACGAACGACGACGACGACGACGACGACTTCGACTAGGCCACTAGACACACCTGCGGTCGCCGTATATCCGTATCGTAGCGTCCGCACATAATAACAATACGTACGCACGTCAGGTTACCGCGGTGTACCTAACCTAACCTAACCGAGTGTTGTTGCAAGCGACGTTACCACCGGCGTCGCGTCCTCGTCGCCGCGTACGATTTCCGCCGCCGCCGACGACCGGTAACGTTCTCGCTCGCGCGCCCGCGCGTGCGGTTCGACGACGACGGGCCCGCGCCGGAATCGACTTGTCCGGTGCGCGAAAAACGGAACCGCGTCGGCCCGGTGCCACCGGCCTTTGCGACCACCGCGCACCGACAAATACGGTCGTCGCGGTCGCCACTTGGACACGCGCGGTTAACGTCACCGCTTCCGTTATGCCAACAATCGTGGACCGCGGTCCTCCGATCGGCGACGGACGTTTTTGAAATTTCGATTTCCGCGAACCGTGGTGTTTTTTTTATTCGTTTGTATTCGATTTTATCGCCACTCGGTATATTACTGTGTTTCGACGCGTGGTGATTATCTCCGCGCCGCCGAACGGAAAAACGCATATTTGTCGGACCACGATATTCACAGGTAAAAACACTTATTCGATATTCGTCAAAATTAAATAGCATTATTGTATTTGAATAATGCATACGCACCGTGTAAATAGCAGTTATGTCATTGTTTGAGTTTTTAAAGTTGCCGAACTTTCTTTTTTTTTTCACGCAATAATCTAGCTACAAATTAACCTAGTTTTAATTAATCACAATGTTTTTAAACTAACAATAGCAATAGAAACCTCAAACACAGATAAATCTAGGTTTTAGCATGTAAACTTTTTTCATCGTCCACTCCGAAAAGTTATATGCACCATGCACATGTCGATTAAATTCATTGCCTGTGGTTTAATACTTTTAAATACAAATAATATGTCTGTTTCTACAAAGTCACTTAGATTTGATCTCGATCAAATAATTTTCAAAACTTTCTTCAGAAAACTTAGTATTTTTTGGAATTATTTATTTCAATGCTTTAGAAATACTAGGTTTATATTTGACACATGGGTATGTTGCACTTGCACACTCACATACACTATGAACTAATCATAAAATACTACAAGATTAGTGTATGTAATTGATATAAAGATATGTTAATTTTATTTAATTATTATTAATATTATTATTGATACATTATACTATTCTATTCAAAGTTTAAAATGTTTTCTCTAAATATTTAAGTATAAGTAAAACATTCATAAACTTTAAACATTTAAAGATTGCTTTTAAAGCTAAAAAAAATATTTTAAATGACCCATAGCATTCAAAAATTTAATGGAGAATAAAAAATATATATAATATAATTATATTCAGACACTCTCAAATCAATCAATTAATTTAGTCATCAATTGAAACAACATATTTACGTTCGATCATTTATCTTTTAATAGTAAACTTTATAACTAAAATCATCTCTGAATATATCAATAATAAATAAAATGTATGAAAAAAATATGTCATATTTATATAAGACTGGCTGTAAGAATACATATTGATAATAATCAACACATATATTATAATATAATTGAAAAATAAAGACCTCGACGTTAATATGTTTACTATACTAATAAACAGTAAAAGTATTAAGAGGTGTTAGTTATTCTTCTATTGTGTATAATATATTTCTAATAAAAAGGCTGTTCAAATGCATGTGCGTAATTCACCGCCTCAACAGTCGTAGATTTGTTTGCAAAATGTAAGGACTATATATAATTAATATATTATAATCTAGTTTTATAGTTTTAACTTTAAAATATAATTAATTACTAACCTCTCAGCTTGATAGTTTTTATCTTGTAATAGAATAGTTAGAACTGATTTCGCATCAAAATGAACTGTACAATAAATAAAAATAATATCAATAATAACAAATACGATCAAAAACTTTTTTCTATACACCATATGTTACCATTATTTAAATTATACACGGTACAAGTAAATATTCGAACTATACAATGTATTTTTCATAAAAACAACGCATTTGTCAAACCTATTAAATATTATAATGATGTGCACCAATCAACATCTCTGTTCTCTTTTTTTATTTATTTTGGGTTATTATAATATATATTTTCAACGACTGTATATTCATTTATAAATACAATTATCTACCTAAGAACTAAAATTACATTAACATATTAAATAATCCTTAAATTTTAAAACTTTAAAGTTATAGCGCGCTAAAAAAAGAACACGGTAAAACTTAATTAAACTAACTCGGGGTTAGCGAGTATAATGTTAAATCAACAGTGTTGAAATATACTTTTTGTATTTACTTAACTTTTCAGTAGGGCTACTTACCAACGCTGTGTGTTGATGCTAATAGATATAATAGTATTAATTTCAATAATTTTTTTAACGAAAAAAAACAAGCTAATGATTAACCCAGATAATTTTTTATCACTAATAATTATGTGAGAAACACTATTACACTTACTTGATAACCACACATATACATTTTATACAGATATCTTATTAATTGCTTCAGTTTTAACTTTTATTCAATCCTAAGAATGGTTGATTAGGGTAAGAAAATATAAATTTAACGGTTGAATAAAAAATTTTTGTTGGGTTTTCCTAATGGGTATCCCTAAGTTGTTGTGGTTGAAACGGGTTTTATTCCGTCGGCAACGAAAGGTCGGAAATAGGGTTAAAAAATATTTAGCGCTACTTTAGCTGCAATCACACATTTATTATTTATAGTTGAAGAATATAGGGTTGTTTACCCAGCAATTCCAAAAAAAACAGTACACTAAAATACCGCACAGGGAAATAAATTATGGCAACGAAAGTTATTCGGAAAAACTCAAGCTAATAAATTATAATGGCATGTAAGGACAAAACAACCCTCTGAACATATGCATGCTGACCCTTTTTATTATGTACAAAACGCATACGTGTTTTGATTTTTTCATTATATCATAAATAGTATTTAAACATTTGTAATTACAAATAAGGCAGTTGGTGAAAAGGGGGCGTGGAGCGAATGACATTATTATTAATGAGTGTAACATGTTTTACCATAGCCATCATAATCATAAATACTTATTAAAGATTATTTTAAATTCATTAAAGATATTTAAAAAAACTGTTATTTCACTTGTTTTTCTATTTTTTTTTAAGATACTTTCTTTATTTATTTTAAAAGTTCCATAATAATAATTAAAAATATCCTTATAGTGTTTCTTTATTCCATTAGGTATTATTAATTTGATTTTGATCAGTCTTCTTTTTGTGTTTCATTTATTATAGTGTCGCATTATATTTATCTTGGTATCCAGTACCTAGTCTACATTTAATTTTAAATATTTTTACAAAACGCCTGCACAAATAAAATAAAATAAAACTTTTAATATTAATATTTGATTGTTTATTTATTATTATTTATAGTTACTACAACTTATTTAAATGTGTTATAAACGTATAATCTTGATTTTCTTTCAAAAAAATTAAATACAATATTTCATTGGACATCATAGTTCTAAATAGATCAAAGCTTGACTATCAATCAATATCAAAACTATCGGTAACATATAAGTACACAAAAAGTATAAAATGTACAAATTATTTATTTTATATGTACGATATTAATGAAAAAAAAATTAACCTACCAAAATAATTTATTTGGAAAATGTCAATTTTTTAGTATAACTCGTTTAACTAAGTAGTTGACTTTAAGTTTTAGTTAAACCATATTGAACTTATGAAATCGCTTACGTTTGTTATAGTTAAACTCAATGATGTACGAAAGCACTTGTTCGTACCAAAGTGCGTTGGACCTGAAAAGGGTGGCGATGTCATCACCGCCTAATATAAAAACAGAAAATGACTGTCTTCCGGCAACTACTCCTCAATGGCCATCGGTAGGAGTGGCTAGTTGCGCTTATAGGTAAATTATATAATTATTTTTTTTATAATTACCTTGTATAGAAACCAATTAAGGTTAAATAATAAGAAAAATAACAATAATTTAATTCACTCTAAAAATAAATATTTCAATACCATTAGATAAACTCATTTAATTATATGTGTACCTATATATGTTTGTACTTGCATGTATTTTCATTAAATGTTTAACTGTACAAGGTTTGCTTGTAATTCCACTTTTGAACAACTGAAACAGTCAGTGGAAAAAGCAAAGGCCGCATTACAAGATCGTGGCAGTTACTTATCATCTTGTGACCTTGGAACTTCTCCATTTTGTCCGGCAACACCGTCATCAAGAACGCCCGTAACCACTCACCCAACAACAAATTCACTTGATTTATACCAAGATGAACAAAATAATACCGATAAACGAAATAATTGTAAGTACGAATTTATATAATAATATCAGTTATGTATTTGAAATATTTCTAGAAAACGTAAAACTAATGTGAAATAATCTGTAAATACATAAACAAAAAATATTGTAATGAAACAAATTAACACAAATAAACTGTTGTAAACAACGATTTACAAAAAAGAACCTAATAATATATAATACCATTGAAATTTCCAAACAGTATTATGTATTGTCGTTTTTGCAACTGTAGAAAATAAAGTCGAAAAGGAAGAAAATAGTTTCCATGGAAACAACTTTCGGTCGTCATTCTTCAGTGGTTTTGCGCTTTTGGCCCTTTGAGAAAAAATGGCGCATTTTGGAACAATCGCACTGAGCGCCGACACAATACATTATATATACGAATGTATATAATATATATATAAACATTCTTGCTCACCGGGCGTTCGGAAACGGATTGGAAAGAGACAGTAAAAGGGAATAAGGGTAGAGCGAAAGAAAATTGAGTACATCCGTTGTGGCCTTTTAGTAAAAAAAGGAAGAAAATGGTTTTTAATGATATGCCAGGGACATCGGTTTTTATTATTGCAATGCACTTCCGACGACCATATCAGACCACGCACATAATCCGTTTATGATTATCATTTCCTTCCTTAAAAATATACTATTTACTTCAAACATGCTTCGTAATTTATGTTAACTTTAAAAATTGAATATGATATACAAAAATAATATGAACTTATTTTTTTATACGCCGTTTAACTATCATTAAATGTTTTCTCTGAATTTGCTTATTACTTATTTGTTTTTGTTTTAACAACAATAACAATGTAACAAAAATATTTTAAAATAATAGGTTAGTTACAAATTCAATTTTAATGACCACGTCAAATGTATTTTCCGTTGAACCGGGATAAATTTGAGTTAGATACAATAGCACAATCATCGTAAACAATTTTTAATTTATTATTGTCATAAACATAAATATAATATCAATATGATAAAATAATAATATCAATATTATACCTAAATACAATTGCAGGGGCCGTTGATGTAAAAAACCGTCCGTTATTTTTAACCTATACGAGTACTATATATATATATATGCGATAATTATAATTCTTGGCTCTTGTACATTTGTTAATTAATACTTATTCAATAATTTTGTTCCAAATCATATCATAAAATTCGATTCGATTACTTTTGAAGTCAATTAAATATAAAATATAAAAATCTTACAAAAATGTCTTCAAGCAAGTATATTTCATTTTTATTATAAATACAAGAAATGACGAGAATACAATCTCTTTTCTTTCAAATATTTGAATTTTTTTCCTTTTTTATTTTGTAACCGCTTTTGTTATTTTTTTCAACACCTTTTTAGATAATTATTTTGCTGACGTAAACTGAAAATAATGTATTTCCCACATAAAAAGAGGGTAAATTATCATTATAAACAAATATAAAAAGAACAGACATGATAAAAAGAAGACCTCCGGAACATTTATACCGATTCCAGGCGACGAGCCGCAACGATAGTATCCTTTTCCGGTGTTCCGGTTAGCTTTCCTGGTGTATTTTATTTGATACAAAAGAAAGGTCATTTAACAAAATAAAATTAAAATAACTATTTAAAACATTTTCCAGACGCTCATGTTTTACAGTGCAATTTTATACTTTTGAATAATTTATGGGAAATATGTTTTCCTTCTAAAATTATTAATCAATGCAGAAAGTATAGTATACCTATACATATAGATATTATTTCAGTTTAGTAAATATACATTTGATTTATTTATTAGTACTTTGTTTGTCGATTCAACATATAAAATGACTTTGACATAATATATTGTTAATAATGTTTTGTGTACCGGAGTGTGTTTTATTTGTTTGTTTTATTTTTCAATTTCATTAACAAATAATTAAATTTAGAACAGTTAACATACTTTTACCAATACTGTTATTTATAGCCACATGCATGAAATAATAAATTATTACTATGAAAGTATAATTTTATAAACCACTTACACTAACATTGAAAATTTATAAAAATGCATAATAATTTATTTTTAACAGTAGATATTACTTAAATATTAATATTAAATCATAAAATAATATTACACATATTCTATAGTAAAACCAAACGAATAACATAAAATACCCGATTTTGAATTAAATATAATATAATTAGTTCTGCTTATTGTATATTATTACTATATTCCGTTTACCTAGTTATTCTTATCGTCTATTCAATCATTGTGTATTGGGGATCTCCACCTACCTCAACCTACGTGTATACTTTGTTAACACGGGAAGGATAGGTAACGCTCTATGGAAACCTAAATCTTGGTGTTCTTACATCAATAATTAAAAATTGCGAGCATTGTGAACATAAATATAAAATACAATAAGATGTTTTCATAGACAAATGAAATGGTTAATTTCTATGAAAAATATTCGATAAAAAAATAAAATGTGCAGTTATTTATGTTTGAAATAACAGTAATATAAAGATACTCGTATTATAAATAATATAAAGCCGTTAATCATAACTATTAATCTAGTAAAAACAATGCAATATAGTACTATTCTGTATACAGTTGACAATACCATTTAATTTGCACTTTTTGCTTTCATAAAATAAATTGCACTAAAATATTACGGCATTGTACCTATCTTATAATGAATAAAAAAACCATATTTAGTTGCATCATTATCTAAGTATAGACTAGAAATAAAAACGTCCACGTATTCGGTTTTAAATTCCCTCGGCCTATTCAGATGCAAACAAAAATAATTTTAAGTTTTCAAATCTATAAAGTAGGTGTATTATAATAACCGAGACTCATCTGGAATCATAATTCAGTATTTGAAATGCCATTATTAGATGACATCGTTAATACAGGTCGATTAAGATATCAGTTTGCGGAACTTCCTTACAAAAAATAGAATACACAGTAAACTGACATCACAAGATCGAATTCGCTACAGCTGATACTCCTAGCTTACATTTTTAGACTTCCATGGCACCCGAGATTACCTGCATCGGATTTAAGAAATTTCTCTGATGTACGCGATTGAAAAATAACACTAAAATACACAACGCACGAGCAAAGCCATTGAAAAATAAAACGATGCAAAATGTACGAGAAAAAAGAGACGAATAAGGGAATAAAATGCAAAGAAGATAATTTACCACGAACCGGTTACAATCCGGGTACTGGACAGACCTACCGAGATAGAATCGTATGGCAAACGAAGTACTTGACATCTGTTTCGAAATTTTTCCGGTAAATTCTCATATAAGTACCATTGGTAAATGTGAAATGAAAATCCTTAATGAAATGACATCATTCGATTAAGAATTTAATGAGTTTTAAACGGTTCAAATATTTTTTTATTGCAGAAGAAAAGATAAGATTTTTACGTCATTTAAGTGATTAAATAAAAAATTAATTATCTTATATTATGTTCTAGACATTGATTCATCAAATAGCAGATACGATAAAAGTTCTGGATTGATGCATTTGTCGTCTTCTACATCGAACGGTAAGAATCAATTTTACTGCACTTATAGTGTTAAAAATATATTATATAATAATATGTATAAAGTATGTAGCCATATTATTTAAAAACACTTATAATTAATTGTCCATAAATACAAGTATAACAAATACTAAATATGTACTCACTTATAAGTTATAAAAGAATATATAATATGTATAAAATTATATTAAAATCCATATTAAATATATTACCATATAATAATTTAATTTGAGTAATGAGTAAAAATTCGTCCATTCGTCCATAATGTATAAATACACGTTGGTTGACAACAGTTAGACTATTGTATTTTGAGCAGTATAAATATTCTAGTAGAGTTTACTGACAGGTTGTTACAATGAAATGTAAATAAATAAAACTACACGCATCGTTATAAATATAAATTGTTCAAAATACCATAGTTTAAAAATGTAAAATACAAAAACAAATACCTTCATTGTATTTAATTTATTATGTCTTGTTACTTTTGAATCTAAATATTTTTTTTGTTATTATTCATATATATATATTACAATCTATTTACATAAGAAAACAATAATGACTGATGATATAAATTTCGCGAAAGCACATGAAGAGGAGATTGTCCAGTTATAGAATTATTAGGGCTTAAATGTTATAAAATAGTATATGCATTACAGGTTGACCTAATCAGGGAATTATGTCTTAACTCAATTTGAGAATAAATAATAAATAGTTGATTTTTAGGCAAATAAATATATTCATAAATTCTGCAATTTTTGAACGAAAGAATACGTAGCATGCATGCAGAATAGAAAAATATAATAGAAAGCATTTATAAATAATTCATATCTTAAGCAACTTACAATTTTAGAACAAAAATATCGTATACTGTAATCACTATATATATTATATAATGATTTTCTTTTTTTATACGAGGCATTAATTTAATTTTGATTGGCTTAATAATTATTAAACAACCAGTATCGTAATTAATTTTGATCAAAGGACTCACCAGGAGCATATTATACAGTCTGATAATCTTATATATTATAATCGAGACTAATTTGTATATTATAATATTAGATTATGCTTATAATTATTGCCTATTGGCATTAGTTCTAACTTGAATCAAATCGTGAAATTATAAATAATAATTAAGTACAAAAGATGGGTTAAGAAAAAAGTCGTCTTTTGTATTGCTATGATTTACTAATGTTTATTAAAACTTAAAACTACTTTAAATATTTTGTTTTAACTAAACATTTTTTGACAATTTTTAGTTGACAAGATAAAAATTATAAACGTATAAGTTAAAAGAATTTTTAATTAACAAGCATATATATATATATTTAACAATTATTACTAGTTGTTTAACATCCACAGATATACCGATTTTGTTTAATAAAATATCGATAAAATAAATATAAGGAAATAAGTATTATGCTTTTATGATACTTGCATCTTATGTCGAACATTATACTCAAAAAATAATAAACCGTATAAATCCATGGGCGGAGACGAAAAATATAACCCCATGTAAATATCTATAATATTGAATTAGTATAAATGTTGGGTGAAAAGGCGAACGCGTTTCCCCCTATATTGACGATAGTATGTTTATCTCCGACGGAGGTTCACTTTAAAGGAGAGGGGGGACTGTCAACCCATCGGTATGAGGGTCACATGCCGTTGCTATGGATACTTGTCGTCAGTCAAATGGCCGCCATCCACTCCGCCTCTCCAATCATTCCTATTCGGGAGTTTTCCTTTCTCACATCTAATAGATTTTTTTCCGTTTGCCATTGAATTAGGATACAAAGGCGAGAAAAGTTGTTTAGGATTTTATAGAAAAAATAAGTCCACGATTTCACGCGTTTCTAAAAATTTTTTTTTTTTCAAACTTATTGATTTTGCACAGACTCATTTTAAGATTTAAGTTAAATTTTTAACAATTATCTAACAATAATATTGTTAAATGTAATCATTAATAATCATTATTTATGACAAAAAAATCTACAGTAAATACATTTAGAACTTAGATATATAGATAGATAGATAGATATAAAACTAATTATAAATACTTTTTCCTTTAAAATGTAAGAACTATGTATATCAAAACTATTTGTAATTGTTTTTAAGCCAAGTATTAAGTATTGACAATAAGCCCAAATCTATAAAACACAACCATTTGAATAACTTGATTATTAGTTAATTATTCGGATTTTCACTTTGTATATTCAACATTGTAATGTACGAGTACATGTGTAAAACTAATCAATTTTTTTAATGAACTATATACTTTAATCACTCAAAGACCAAAATATCTATAAGATAATATCTAGTCAGATTTTTATAAATTGTTTCGTAGTTTTAATAAGTATATAAACTCAATAAATATTAAATTTACCAAGGTATAAAAGTTTCGTTACGAATTCGTATATAATTAGGTATGTCGACGACAATTTTAAAAGCTTATTGTCTTGTAAATATAGTGACATTAATACAAATTTTTAATAAGCCCATAAATTATATTGTTTTTGATTAATTTTAAATGTACCTATACTTAATGATTTTATTCGACCAACATATTTTTTATTATATTTCTTTGCAATTTGTACAGGTTTATCGTCGGTAGGGAAATCATCTTCATATTTACCATCATCCATATCAGATTCTTTTAGATCGTCATCTAAATCAGGTATGTTAAAATTATTTAATTGCATTTAATAACATATTATAATTAAATCCATAATCATTACATTTATTTTAATTCATCAAATAAATACGAAATGTATAAAAACTATAATAATGTAAATGTAATATGATACATTACATCGCCAAGAATCCTATGTCAAATTACCATACTAAATTATATCAAATGCTTATTTTAATCAAATATTTAGTCACAAAAATTTGTTTGTGTATATAAGAATACAAATTATGCCTTTTTAGAATATGGAGTTAATAACTAATAGATGTAATATTTTTAAAGAGTCTACCTCTACACATTTTATTTTATTCCCACATATATTTATTTTATAACAATACAATATATAATATAACTTTAATCTTTTTACATATTATAACATTTTAAATTAAGAAAAATTGCCAATAAGATTAATCCTAATCAAAAAATAAATGTTATTCCCACTCCGTGTATTATTAAATATTGATAGTATTATACTATGATGCGTTACATTGAAACGGAATATAAAACATAATTTTACAATGAAAATTAAGGGTAGAATAGATGAGGTTGTTTTTTTATATTACATTTTTATACATTAAGTTTATACTAGTACCTCTAATCTACAAGCTGTGTAATACGTGCACAATGTCTTTTTGATGGTGATGTTCAGCATCTTCACGTGAGTGTAATTTGTATAAATACCATTGTAAATGGATTCCATGAGAGTCAATTCTCTAAAATATACCTAATGTTACCGAATTTGTTGAATTGCTGATTTCTTGAAATTCGCTGTTGCCCATTACGTTAATTTGGCAAAATTATTACAGATTTCATGAACTAGGTGGACATTTTTCTAATGAGTGCATGAGTACGGCAACTCAATATTCCACGATAAACTGTTCATAATACGTATATATATTCGTATACTATAATACTACAAACAACCAACTTATATTCTTCGTACGCGATCGGCAAGATGCTACTTGTCTATCAAACAGGTTGTTCATTAAAAAATGGTTTAAATAATTTTCTGGATAGTAAAGTTCAGTAAATTAGTTACGGTAATAACTGCAATAGTCGATAACGACGATATTATCAGCTTAATAAATGTCGAATATATATATACGATCATATAGGTCACGTCAATGTACCTATTTAACTAGTTAAACATATTATGATATATACCAAACATTTTATATTTTACCTTAGCAACAATTTTAAATTAATGTTTTTATGTATTTTCTAATATTTGTTTCATATAATTTAATGAATGCACCTATGTTATGTTATTATTTTACTTACGTTTTCTATTACAATTAGTACTTTTGTACTTAGTTTTTCATATTTTTAATTTTCTACGATTTATTTAGTGAATAATCATTAATTTTTTAAGACACCTTATATAATTACACTATTACTAATTGAATAACATAAAATTCCAATTTAATTTAGTAATTTTTTTTTCAAAAATAGGCTGAGTTAACTATTTAAAAAAATTATGACATTAAAGAATAAAGACTAATAACGTTGATGAAATGTTATTTTTGATTTCGTGGCGATAAATGTGTTAGAAATATCATGCCGATCCCCAGAAATATGCGGTTTTATGTCCTTACAATTGCAGAATACGTGTAACATATACATATACAAACGAGTAGTTTCACCGCAGCAGGCTCAATATAAAACCGATGTACATAAACAGTTACGAAATAGTAAAATTACAACATTGATTATAGTGTGTTTATTTGGGCACCTCATCGCTCATATAATAATATGTTCGCTGCAGGGTGTTGGCGCGGCTTTGATATGTAGCGCGTATAGCGTGACTGACATCCCTTTTTCGCAGTAAACTGTATAAAAGCCGAGGTGTCTCTTCGTGACAGTCATCGAGTCAAACAATGCAATATAAAATTTCACATAGGCGAGCCCGTTCTGGAGAGGAGGGGGTGGGGCAACAGTTAACTCGGTTATGATTAATGGTCCCGGCCCCCTCGCCAAACAGCAGTCCATCCCTATTAGCAATAAATAAAAATATATACATTTCTTTTTTGTTTTTTTTTTTTTGTTTACCCAGCGAGCTTTGTCTCGAGGCTTTCATTCGTATCCACCCTTCACCCCACACACACACAAGTTAACCTTAGCACCATAAAACATTTGACTCAAGATGTAATCAATGCCGAGAAAACCCACCAACCCGTAAATAATGGGGGTTTTATTTGTCTTGCCAATACCGCACGGGGGATGTATCAGAAATCAGAATCACACTCGAGTAATATATTATATTAAAAATAAATGTTCACCTACACAATCGATCATGTTTTAGGTGTAATATTATTCAATTTAATGAACCATCGCAACCACTAAGCCTAATGGTTTTGCTAATCCCGTGTCGACCAAAGTGTTAGAGTGTGTAAATCGATTAAGATAATTCCGTATATGTAAGAATATTTAGATATTATAAAATCGTGTTTTAAAAATAATTTTGTACTTGGCATAGTAAAATCTTAAATCACTAAGTATGATTACCTCGAGACAGGACTAACGTGATAAACTAATAAATTATAACAATATTATCGATAATTCAAAACTTGACACATTACACATGCATGCATACCATGCAACTTGGGTCTTTATTATTTTAAAATATAATCGGTGGATTCCAACATCCCTTTGACTGGGATTAAAATAAATATCTTTCAATTTCTTAGATAATCACTTGCGCATTAGTCAAGTGTATGATAATTGCAGGAAAACGTCGTCAAAGAACTACAATAGATTAGTCAGTAGTAATGTATGATCAATCGATAAAATATAATATCGCAATACCAATTTCTAAAAATGACTTAATTTAATTGTAAATGATTTTTGTTTATAAAATAACTATTTTTATTGTCTTATGTCATTACATTTTTGTTACAATAATTATAAAATGTACGAAAGTATGTCAATAGATTTTTTTCGTAACCTTCGGTACATTTTGCTCTGTAGTACAACGCGAAACGAAAATATTCAGCAGTTAAATGTTAGATTTGTTTTCGGTTGTATCTACTCGTACATCGGAATTACTCGAAATAACAATGTAAATTGTCAACGACCCGATACTCGAAGAACAGCTTCTATACATACTATATGAGTACAATAGTCATTTGCGGCGTGTGCGCATTGTCACGACGTGGAGCCCCTTGGTATATACGAATATAACCTCGTATAGTCGAACGTTATTTTGCATAATAAAGAGAATTTATGACGATAATTATTATAATATTGTTACCAGTGAGTTAAATCGAAGTACGTGCACACGTCGGTTACTTTTGTCTGTCGTCGATACCATATCACATGACGTCCTATATTCCCCTCACAATGTACCCATCGGAGTCTTTCAATGCACTCGCCCCCGTCCCCCCGCCCGGCCCCCTCCCGAAAACACCCCCAGTCACACACCACCACCCGTCCCCTTGCGACAACCGACCGCCGACGACGAGTTTTCGAACATGACTAATCTCTATGGGTTTCCGTTTCGGAATGAAAAGTCGGCGGCGGCGTACGGTTTCCTGCCGTACGCACGGCCCGAAATAATAGCCTCAGTCCACACGCGTCGCACGGCCTTTGTCAATTAAAGGCCCTTTTGGTCCATTTCACCAGTGGACGACCGCCTTTAACGAGCGACCCTTTCACTATGTCCCACAACTCAACCATTGTTTGTTTATGATTAAAACCAAACGGGCCAGAAAAAATATAAAAAATACGTGCCGGGCAGAAAAAAATAATAAAATAATAAAAATAAAAATACTGATGCGTATACAATACTGTTTTTATGCGGTACATCTCACATGACATTGCAATCGTTTTTCACTTTTATGACAACCGACGTCAATGTTACCATGTCACTATCGTTTTATCGGATTAATTTATATGTTTTTATTGACAGAAATTTGTATTTTTATGATATTATATGTCTTTAATTACGTGAAAACCCGAATAAATAAAAGTATAAAAATATTGAAATCAATATAAAAAAGTATATTTATAATCATAACTATAAAACCGTTGTATTATTTTATATGTAATAAATGCAAATTTTGTTAATGATGAGACCCCTTGTAATCAATTGCATTATAATAATTTACGTTATTTTTACTTTTACATAACATCAATAAAATACATATAGCATAGTAAATCAACAAATATTTAAAATAATATAGATGTACCTTAATAATTAAATCAATGAGAAATATTAGATCTATAGGTATAATTGTTATATAATTTTCGACTGACATTCTTATGTGTGCATATCAGTGAATATCAGCTTAAACATTATACAAATTACAAATCATTATAGACAATAAAAAATAATAATAATATCTGAGTCAATCTTATAACATGTGTTTAAGTTTTAATTTATAATGGTTTGCACCTGGTACAAAGTTCATAAAATCATTTAATATTATGAAAATTACATTAATTTCATCACCCTAGCCTTCATCAAACTACCATAGACAAATTTAATATTATTAATAATAAGCCAAAGTGTTTATTGTAGACACTAATCACCCCTAACATCAATTCGTTATTATGGTGTACCTATACCACTGCAGCGCAAGCGTCACTATCACCTGTCTACATCTGCCGGCCCAATAAGTCTAATATCAATTTATATTATGTTCATTGTTTAACCCCATTTACGGCTCATCCCACACATCAAATCATCACTCTAAGATAAGTGAATTAATGAACGCATTGTGGTTGTATCAATTTAGCTATAGAAATATATTAATAATGTGTTTAAATACCTACTATTAGTATTACGATATGTTATGATTTACGTTGATATTATTATACATACTAATCACACATTTGATATATAACATTACTTATCTAACAAATAAACACGTTAAACATTCATTTTCCCAGCAAATTTATTTGTTTTCATTTAAAAATTTGTCAAGTATGTAGTTATTTCTTTAACTTTGATTTAATTTTTATGTTTTTTATAAATTATAAAATATTGCATGATGAAAACATTTTGAAACAGTTACTCGGATCGAGAAAAGATATAATTATCGATATAAAATCAACTTTCTGTCTCAAACCACAATGTTTTGATTACTACATACCTAGTAACAAAGGTATACGAATGCATGAATAGTTACTGCCTAAATGGTTCATATAATTTCATTAATAAAGTATTAAATATTATGATTTTACGGCTTCAAAAAATAAAATAAAAATACGTTGTCAGTGCACCAATGCAAATAAAATCTGAAATTACCACTTATGTTTATATAACAACATCAAATGGCTACAGTTCTACATTACATTATTCTCATACTATGTTACATAAAAGAAAATGTTATACTTAACGTTCTTATTAACAAGTAAATATTATAGTTGGTCGCACATTTGATTAAAATACTATTTGTATATTACATTGTAAATTACCAATAATTACAGTTGTACGCAATATAAACAATATCAAAATATTTCGTTGATGAGCTCATGTATACATTTCATTCGTTAAATATTTTTATCATAGTTTTGTAAAAGGAGATAACCAAAAAATATATTCGTTAAAATGTCAGTTACCACTTACGATTTGCTTTTTCTCAAGTTAATTAATTGTAACTTTGATTATCGTTTACCAGGTAGCTATGTAGAATATATATTTTTTCCATTGAATAAAAATATTTATTTAAAATGATACATTTTATATTGTAAATAATAAATTATAAAACAATATTAAGACAGTTAAATCGCTTTCAACCTTGGTAAACATAAATCACTTTTTTTCTCGGTCATCAAAAAATTATGTAGATTGGTTGGTCAATTGTATGATCATTACGGTGTATTGTCGATTGATTAGCATAGATATCGGAGTCAATATTCTCATTTTACTTAATTTCATAATACAAAAGCTTAAAATAATTGAATAACAGAGTGCGCTAGAATATTGTTTTACCCTTCAATCGATATAAATTTACAAGGGGTGAAGAGAACATAAAAATGGAATTAGTCACACAGAGCGCACTGCTTGGTATAAAAATCGATTGCATAGTCAGTAAATTACAATAAACGAGTTATAATTTGTAAGAGTTATGATGGTCACACTTAAAATGAAACTTATTTAAGTATAAAACTATAACATGGAATAAATCGAGACGTTCCATAAATAAAAAAGTCTTACAATGGAATGATATGAGTCCTACACATTTAAAAGTCATTTTAATAACTTCATATTATACCTAACTAAAAATAAATAACATCAATTTATCAAAACTTAAAAATATAAATACAACATAAATCAAATATCGCTCATATCGTAAAAATAAATTAATGCTGAAATGAACTTTCGAAAATTTGTAAATACATTGTACAAAATACAATTCAATAAAGCTAAGACTCAATAAGCATCTCTATACTTAATAGTTATACGTAATTAGGTGGGCTATAGCTATATAAGTATATTAGTAAATAACTATATAAACGCCTATACCGATGTACAGAAATTATAAGATATTTTATGCTAAGACTTAAAAAGGGTGTTAAAGATAACACATAAATTGTGAAATCGAAATGTTTGCTATTTCATGATATAATTATTAATTAATAACAACTCTAACATTTTAAATTTATAATTTTAGACGTACCTATTAATCAACATTAGTATTGTTATGATTCTCATTTTGCAAAATACAAGAATTCATATTTTATTACAATAACAGTATAATCTATAATTTAATATACGTACATATATTCAGTATTGCGAATTGTGATGCATGTCACCTAAATCGTAATTCGTAAGACTATGTAAAATAATCACCACAACTTATGCACAAATGTGATAATTATATATTTTATAAATAAAAATGTACACTTTCTCATATGACATCATGGTTGTTATTTCAAACCACATATTAAGATCTCTATATATTCTATGGATAAAATAAGGATTAATTCAAACTTTACAACAAAAAAGAACAAGTGTATATTATTATATATTTTTTACTGATGTTATTACACGCGGTGACCCCTTAAAAAATTAATAATGCTTCTCTGAGTGGCATGTTGAATGTTACAAAATCAGATAAAAAGCGTGCGGTTACAAGCGTGTGCCCGCGTTAGCGATATTCGTTCTCTATGTTACCTTATCGTTTCCTGTTCTCGACACAGCACGTGGACGACAACCATATCAATACATGCTTTTTTTTATGCACCCCAGTTTTGGCTTGGCCGTATCTTTCCCAACAATAATTGAGACATGACTCACAGAGAACAAAAAGTAAAATGTATACATGTATAATATAAGCCTTTATATTATCCCATATATCTGTAACTTTTATAAAAACAAGATTTTGAAACCTAAACATTTGTTTACAAAAATGTACTAGTAATAAAACGTAATAAAATGTATGGTTCATAGGATACACATATCTTAACAATTTCTACTATTCAAATCAAAATTACGGAAAACATGATGGTTTCAATGTTGCATCGAAACGAAGTAAATCGGTGTTACATATTATAGCATAATATTATACAATAATTTATGAATAAATAATATAATAAATTATAACTCTGTTTTTAAGAAAAAATAAAACGTTTACACTTTTACAGTGATAAAAATTGGAAAATCGATTTGTGCATATCATCGACGTATTGAAACTCCATTTAACTTTTGAAAATAGATTCAATTTTGATTAGATATCTGATATGGTATTATTGAACATAGTTTGACTTGATTACAAACTTTTAAAAGTAAAAGCAACATTTTCTGTAATAGAAAACTGAATCGTTACGGGTTGTATATACATTGCTATTATATGCGTAGTATATAATCGCATACGTAGCAATCTAGTTATGGTATCGCGTTGTACTTGAAACATTTTATGTATTGGATTATAAATGCTAGTCGTACGCCGAAAAAAATAATGTGCAAATGGCGACAAAGGGTTGATACAATAGTGTGAAGTATTTATTGTTTGAATGGGTATACACTACATATACGCAAAGTACTATACAGTAGAAAACAATAGACCAACTTGTGTACATGGGGCTTTTTCTTTTATGACCACCACACTTTTTCTGACCATTTTCAAAGCCTTTCCCAACCAAGGTACTCTAAACGTATTTAGAAAGTAATTACACTTAATTACAGTACTATATACTTGGTCCACTTTTAAAGGATCTTTTGTGATCACCGCCGTTGTGTAAGTATATGTATAATATGCACGTCCCGTTTTCCCACTGGGAGATGATGTTCTGCTCTCACTTGTTGTACACCCGTTCACGTTTTATAAATTTACTTTCGAATAATTCGTGAAAACTTTTGATTTAGGACCTTATAATAAACATACTTTAACCAATATGTAGACGAAATGAACAGTACGAGTACAATAATAAATTATCGTTCTTCACAAGACATAAGTCGCATTTCAAATAACAAACAAACCTTGACCGGGGGTTGACACTTAAAACATAATTATTATTGTTGCTGCACGAAATTATTTTTGTAACATAAATTATTTTAAAAGCCTTTGATGGGGATGGCTATAGCTCTAAGATTTAAATATTTAAATAATTTATGAGAGGATTTCGAATAATAATGGTTTGTGAGTCAACTGTATTGAAACGTTTATTATGAAATTTAAAATGAAAATTACACGACCACTACATTATTATAAAGAGAGAAACGGTCGATCGTAGCTCCTCAGCTACCCTCGATCGTCATGGCAACGCATCGATTGTGTCCGGGCTTTGGAACTATTCCAAATTACCTGCGGGGACCTGAAATAATTATATTTCATTATTGTGTTTTCTACTACTTGGCTTTTCCTTCGCACAACTTACAAGATATCGATCAAATCCCACCCCATATTTTTAATTTATTCGTGTATGATAACATGTGACTTATTTATTACAAAGTAAAAAAAACCAAAATGCAACAACTATTAAAAAAAAAAAAAAACAACGGCCATACACGTATTATTTTCCGACGAAGATGGTTTTCGTATTTTCCATCTGATCGGGGAGGCGTACTGAGGGGTTTGTTTATACTTTACATATTAGTTTGAACGTAAATCACCCTAGTCTTACTCAACTTATAAAGTTATTATGTAAATGCTCATGCGAGTACAGTGAGCTATAAAACACGATAATTATACGTCGTACAACTAGCAATAATAATAAAAACGTGGAAAAACGTCATATCTACTTGTAATAATTATTGTCATCGTGACGTATTAATTGTATAGGACAATATTTTCAAGACATCCTGCTATATCTTCAGAGTTTAGGCGACAACGAGGATGAAGATTATTATAACTAATAAAACTTATAAATACTATAAATATATAACGTAAACAATTACCAAATGTAAATTACAAAAAAACTTGTAAGAGCATTAATCAACCTAACACATTTTAATTTAAAAAAAAAAAAAACTGTACTATATTGTAATTTAGTGTACGTGTATAAGCGTTTGCGAACGAATTTCGACCGTCTTCGGCGTTGCATGTGCGTTGAAGAACGAGCAAAGCGGAACAGATGGTAGGGAGATGGGGGTTTTGTAACACCCCTTGGTATTTTTGCAGTTTAAAGGCATATAGGTAGGTACCTGAATTGAGTTTATCCAATAAGTATTATATAATACGACTTTAACCTTGCATAGTTGAACTTACCCGAAAAAATCAAAGCGAATAATTTGGTGATCCATGAAATCAGAACTACCAGCACGGCAATTTAATCTTCTACCACATGTTAATATTCCTTTAAAAATGTATACATAAATCATTTGTACATATAGATTGAAATAAGTGTAATCTTTATAATATATATATATGCATTTATAAGTATGATTGAATATTATGATTAAATCAATATATAATAATAATAATTTTATTCTGTTAATATGCAATATATACAGGTATAAGATATTATATAATACATTTTAAATTTCGTTGTTCTGTGAGTTTTTTAAGTTATATTATTTGTATTTTTTGATGTCTTAAAATTTGCATACAAACTCTATAAGTTTTTATTGACACTTAAAACTTATGATTATAGTATCTACGCTCACTATAAAAAAAAAGATGAATCTAATTTTCCAACATTAAGAAACACTTACACGTAAAAACGAGGACAGAATTTTAACAATATTTTAAACATGTTTTCATTTAAATATATTAATATAAATGAATATATTTTTTTAAATATTCTATGGAGTTCATAGTTTAGTTAGTTTATTTCTTCATATAAAATCGTCGATGAGAAACTCATCAAGTATACGTACAACAATAAACCAAATCCATGACAAGGAAGGGGCAGTGCAGTTCCCCGTTTATGTATTTCCTTAGCTTCGCCTGCGCTACAGCGAAAAGCACTGATTGATTTTGTGTCTAGGTCCTAGATAAAGATTAGGCAAAGTACCATGGTGCTTGGGATGGACACCAGTTCTCTCTACACCCTGCTACACGAGGCCATCTTCCGACTTTGACGGAAAAAACAATTCGTATCACCCTTCACGCATCGCCCATGTTATAATAGCAATAACAACAACAATACAAACAGTAGTGACAAGATTGTTATGAAGACGTTCATGACGATGTGCGTATGCGCATACGCCGTATATAGATTATAAGTACATAAATAACGTCGCCCGACTGTCGGACAGTATGCTTCACGTCGGACTGCGTTTTGTAAAGGCAGTGACCCCCGGCGTGCGCGCGCGAGTGCCACGATGAAAACAATCGGTTTTTACGAGACGCACGCGTCGTCGGACTGCCATCGCGCGCGAGCGGGTGGGCAAAAACATATTGTGCAGGTCGACAATGTGTATATTACGTGTACGTATATGCGTGTGCGCGTGTGCGTAATGTGTACGTATATAATATAATAAATAAACGATATATTTACTGGATCACGTGCCCGGCCACTTAACCGACCGAGTCGTGTGTATCCGTTTCGCCGATTTTCACACGGTGTGTGGCCGATCGCGTTCGTACAGCCCCCTTCGTCCCTTCGCCCCTTGTCCATTTTTTCCCCGTGTTTTATATAATTTTTTTTTCTCTCGTTTTGTTTTCTATCCCCCTTTATCGTCGCCGCCGCCGCCGCCACCGCCGTGGACCTTGCCGATGCGCACCGGCTGCACACGCGCGCTGTTGACTCTCCGTCGACTCGCCGCCGACAACAATGCACAGATAATTGGATGCAATGATAATAGTACAATATATAACTATTATTTCGTGTTGTACAAGTAAACGTTTTTTTCTATCATTCGGAGTGCGGAAATCAAACACCGATGAATAACGCACGCACGAATTGATTTATGTGTGTGTGCATGAAAAAATTACCGTGAGACCGCTCGTAGACCACGGGAGCACGAGCGCGCGAATTAAAATAGTCTTTTTTCCGAAAGACACGGTTGTAACGATAACGTGAAAACCCATCCCGGAGACAGAGATATTCACGGGCTAGTAAACATTGTGTTGATTTTGAACGAAATACGTATGCCGTAAGGCAACATTTGTAGTACATTTGAGCACGAGCAAGGTGAGATAACGAATCGGTCTAACCCTTTCTCCTCACCACTTGTGGAATTTATTTTACTTGTAAGTTCAAACACACGGTTTTACATTTTATTTCCTGAGAATCAATAAACAACGATAAAAGTCACACGACGCACATTTTGGTTTTTTTTGGATTATTGTCAATATTGACCTTCTTATCAATACATTATTAAGAAGTATGAGAAAATGAAGGAGTGGCAATTTTGAAGGCACCAATAATTACAAAGTAATGAATCTTGTTCACTCCGTTCTTGATTCAGCTGCACATATATTATCCACCAATTTAACGCTGTAACTTAACAGAATTAAAATTATGTTCAGTTTGAACTCTTTCATTGAAACATGACAATAATTACACATTATTATGTAAATTATACACAGTATATACCATCAAATATCAATAGTTAGTTTTTTCAAACATTTTACCGAATACCTTGATAAATAAATAATTTGTGAAGTTCTGAATCGATTTATTTTCAAATTAACATAAAATAAAAAAATTGCTTTTAGTTTTTACCTGTCGGTGAGTTTTTGGTTTTACATGGTTTGAGAGTTAAATTCGAATCACATGCGTAAAAGAAAGCAGTGGAATACCTATAAAATCGGAAGCTTTTAAGAATGGTTTTTATTCCGGACCAAAAGACGAATATAAAATTAGCGTCGTGAAGTCTGAAGGAGCATATAGTGCTCCTTAAAGAATCAAATGGCTTGGAAAGAAATCGTGAACCCCAATACACGAAAATAAAAGGCACTATTATTTTTCTTCTCCCTCTCTACATCATGACAGCCACTATTGCCAATGGGTTGCCAGTGAACAATATCATTTTTGCATCAGTAGACTTTATTTCACTCTGTGCGTTATTTTTGATAAACGCATTTACTAACCCGTGGCAAATTTTATTATCAGTCGCATTTTTTATATACGGCTTTTCGTTTAACAATACCATATTTTTTCTCAAATATTCATCGTTTTTTATTTAAAAAAATATGTTTATTATTTGACTAAAATCCAACTTTATTTTTGAACTACTACTATATATAAGTTTTAAGACCTTAGGTTTTTGAGGCTTCATTTAATTTTACTTACTTTATTCTATTTTTAACAATTTATTTGAATATTCGATTTACTTTACTATCAAAACTATAATTAATTAGACAAAACCAAATACATTATACCTTTTTATGACTTTATAAATATTATTATAAGCATGAAAATGATTTACTCAAAACTGTAAACATTTATATGATGACAAAATCATCTTCAATAGAAATCTAGAAAAAAAAATCGGTAAATTATCGATAATATAACATTTCAGATATATTTTTCTTAAATTAAATAAAAATTTGTGAATTTAGTCATTTTTTTAATTTCAAAATATAATTATATACTAAAAATTCTATAACTTTATTATTTTATTTTATAAGTATACTACTCAAATAGAATTTAATTGAATTTATTAACTACAAATTATACTGTTCATAAAAAAATACGATTTTATAATATATCACCTAAACTCTAAAGCTTTAGATTAAAGTATTATTTTCGATTGCAATAGTCGTATTATTCAAATTTAAATTAATAATACACTGCTATTTCTCCGCTAAGGCAAATGGCTATGAAACAAACTCCCAACACCTGTCTTAGTATACCTCAGTGTTTTTAGTTTCACTAAATTATGTTAATATTATGCAGCCGACAGCTAACCGTAGCCCACGTTACTGTGTAAAATAAGTGTAAATAGACCCCAGTGGTGGTAGCGACGGTGAACATTATCATACCGTACCGTAGAAAACAAAACGACCGCCACTACTAAAATACTTAACAGTCGCATGTGCACATGATAAATGAACTCCTAAAACGAACGCCTAAAACATAAATTATAAGGAAAATGTGGTCGAACACTCGTGTGTTGTGTACATCGATTGATACGGCATTATAAATATCGATTAAGACGAATTCACACGTAAACGAAATCACCTTGTACCAACAGCATAACAACTGCTAGCGATTAAACCATAACACATGAAGTTATCCGCGCACTCGCCCGCCGTGAAATAAAGACATTGTGTAAAAAATGCCGAAAGGTGAATAAGAATATATTATGCGTATAAGCTTATACAGTCTACATGTACTACAAGTATATCCTATTATACATTATAATGTACTTATACTCGGGAGACGATCGTGTGTACTTTCGTGACGTGTATATATGATAACGAATGCTCAAGGTTTCTCGGGTGATGAAGGAGTACGTGACGAGCATACCAAACGTCGTATTACATGCATGCCGCCGATGATAGAGCAGCAGTCGCGCGGCGGCCGAGTTAGTATTCAAGTAGTTTTCGATCCATATATGTTATAATACGAAAATACGAAACGTTGTAAAATAAACGCAACATATTATTACTCTTGGTAGTAATGATTTTCGAAACGCACACGCTCAATGTAAAACGGTTTTTATAAGTATATTCAACGGGCACATATAATCGTTGTAAAACATCAGCGCATAAGTGTAAACAGTGTAATACATTCAACTAGTTAACAAATCGGAAATAATGTATTGTAATTTAACGCGAGCCGAGCAGTGTTCACTATTACACACATATTAAAATATTACATAATATAAAAACTTAAAAAAAAAAACCGATGAAACGTTATTTATTAAAGTATTAAAGAAACATGTTTTAGGTGTGACTAAAAAAAAATAAAGTTAAAAAAAAAAGAAACAACTACGACGAAAAATGCAATGTGGTTCTAATTAAAGTAGAAGGAAACGGTGCACGTTAATGGAAAAGACGATAAGAATAAACGTCGGAAGGAAGGGCGGAAGGAAGGAAGGAAGGAAGGAAGGAAAGAATGCCTGAACGTACTTAGTTATTAGCCGACACGGACGGGGTAAAAATGTTGGGTGGGGTACGGGTGGGGGAGGGGGTGTATAGTGAAATGTCGGACGGACGGACGAGCAGCAAACACGGCACGTATGTTTTCCACCCCACTCCGATCCCCTCCCCTGCGTTACCTCTACTCGGTTTCCACGTCGCAAATCCTATCCGACCAATCCGGAAGTACTCGAGGGGAGTGATTTGTCGCGGGCGCCGGTGCCCGATTGGTCGGCATCGATTTTCACAACGCCGCGCCCCACACGTCCACCGTCGTCACGCGGGCGGCGCCCTTACGCTCCCGCGATACACCTCGACGGCGTCTGCGGGTCAGTTGTACTATCGCGTCTGGTCTGATATCATTCCCTCCTGACCGTGCGTGTCACACCACCGCCGAGCTGTAGTCCGCAGAAATACACGCATGCACATTTAAAATAAAAACGTATTCATCGCACACATACATCGTCTTACACTTATATTGTTCGAGTACAATATTATATCATAACAATATAAACAATAGCAATAAAACTTTTGCGTCAGTCAATGTTGACATTCGACGTGTGTGAAAAAATTATTCGATTTTCAAAGATGATCAAACACGTTTCAACGATCGTATCGATTGGGTGAACGATCCACCGAGTAAATTATGTTGGACATCAAAACGTCGGATTACCTGAGCAGAAATGGGACATTTCCCAACTTATCAATGATTTTTGCCGGTACGTGTTTACTTCTTATTATTTGCGTCCAATCGTACTAAAAAAACATAAATCACTATGTAATGAATACAACATAACATTGTTAATAAAATAATTTGATTTAAAATTCTGTCCAACACTATCTCTAATGATAAGCTTATATTTTAGATTCTGAAGCGAACAATGTGATATTCTATTTTAAAATGTTATCTGTTCTTATATTGATAAAATCTTTTTGTCATTAATTATCATTAGTACTTTTGTTGTCATTTGAAAAAACGGGGCGAGTATACTATGCTAGATTTTAACTGCTTGCCTAATGTATACAATAAAATACAATTAATTAATAAAAAATCTGTGTACCTCATATAGAATTGTAATTTTTAATAATATTTCAAATTATTATCAATTACATATCAAAGATATAACCTTAAATTTAAACGCATGCACAAGTATGTATAAATAATATATTTTCGTTGGTAAACTTTAAATTTTATTTTTTTTTTAATACAACATTTATTTTTAAAATATATATGCACTAGTATTTTTAGTTTTCAAGGTACAGGTGATAATATGTTAACACATATTTTGCATCTTAAACATTTTTAATTTTAAACAAAGAATTTCTATATTCAATCGGTAAACCAAATATTATTTTATTAAGTCACAGTGTTAATCCAATAACTTGTTTTAGTACGTCGTCGACGATCATTTATAATTATTGATATTGTACTTATTATTAGGATATTATACCATGTAATTACCATTGATTATAATAACGAACAATAGTTTTTATTTGTTCTTATTTTTCATATAAAAACATTGGGAAATACTTGAGAATACTGAATAATATTATTATATTACAAAAATATCGTCTTTAACTATTAATATCTATGATCTAGTGCAGAGATTTCCAACCCATGAGCAGCGGCTCACAAATGGGCCGCGAAGAGCATGATACCGGGCCGTGAACCATATAATATTAACATTACTAACGTGAAGATTTAAAATAACTTGATAGGGTTGATTGATCTGTGCTTTTTCTACTTCAATTTTTTTTTAAAAATGAATATAGGAATAAACTAAATGTTAAAAGTGGATTAATGCTAAAATTATCCAGATTTAATCCAGATATTGACTTTCTGGTGGGAGACAAGTAATGTCAAAAATCACATTAAATTGTTTAACTTGTGATTACATTGAATGAAGTTTTTTTTTAATAAACAATTGTTTTTTTAATTCTTCTATGTCTAATAACTGACGCATTAATATATGATATGCATATGTTTATAGGTGTGCTTTTAGTGGGTCTCAAAGATTCTTTTTACAAAATTGGTGGTCCGCACAACTAAAAAGGTTGTGAACCGCTTATCTAGTGTTTCTTAAGATACTTGTAATTTACCTCCTTAGCATCCGTGTAGTAAAATTGCATATGTTCATCGCCGAGTAAAAACAAACGTTAAGATAATGTTACCATTGTTGATGACTTTAATACATTGATTTTAATTTATAAATAATTGGTATGGGCATTATTAAACTTTTCTATAAATATTAATTAAGTATAGGTATACTTGAAATAATATATTCTTTAAAAAATAAATGTAATACAGTGTTTTTGTTTTCAGTGCATAATTTATTTACTATGGATAATTTTAACTTCTTATGGTGCATCCTAGTGTCTTTTAAAGAAGGCAATAATTATCGTAACTCATAAACTCAAAATTAAATAACAGATGAACTACAATTTGTCTATGATTGTTTTTTATTTTATTTAAAATCTTCGATTCCCAAGTATTTATTTTAATATGTAAAATTACATTGATATGAAAAAAAACTTAATAGTAAAATAATACATGTACATTTGTCCCATTATTACTTATTATTCATAGTTTTATTTTTAAAGATTTAAAATAATTAATTGAAACTATTATTTTACCACAACAAAATCCGAAATTGTATCTTAATTTAATAATATAACTTATTTCCTGCTTCATATTTTACTATAATCAAGTATTTAATGTAACAGATTAATAAATTATGGATAGGATACAACCAGCTAGCAGAAAAAAAATTACGCTTTTTTTCGCTTTGCCGCTTCTATTTACCGAAAGTAATATTATGATATTGTTTTAATTTTACAGAAAAATGCGATAGAATTCTTTGAACATTATAAGATTATTATCACTCCAATAAATTTTTTGAAAATTAGCTCCGTTATTCTTAAGAATCTCTTGTTCCATACAAAAGTCGAATGTAAGCTAGATAAATAAAAGAATCATCAAATAATATTCATATGAATTTGTAACTGTTAATTTTTGTATTAAACTTATTATCATACTATTTTAATAAACTTAATTTGATTTGTTGTAGACACACATTATAAAGGATCATGGAGTACACATTCATCAGGGCAAACACAAGGTATGTTTAATGTTTATTTAGATTAATTTAAATCATTTTCAACGAATTTTTTTAATTTAAGATAGTTTTTTATAAACATGTATGAGTTTTTAGAACTGTTAAGTTTCTAAAATGTATCTCAGTCCAAAAGTACATTCTATAACTTATTGGCAATTATATTAAAACCTATATCTATTTGTTAATCAAATATAAAATAAAGTAGCTAAGTGCATTTCAAAATTCACTAAAAATATATAGTAAACATTAATAATAATAATAACAATAATAATATAAATGTTATATATAATGTAACATTATATATAAATGTTATATATAATGTAACATTATAAAGTAATTTTAACAATAAAAAAATGTATTATACAATAGAGGTGGAATCTTCATTGTACTATAGTTGTTCTCCACTCTAACTATAATAACATACATTTAAAACATTTTTAAATAACTATGCATCAATTTCATAATATAATTTATCTAAGTTATAAATCAAAATTATTAATTAAAATTCGTGAACACTAAACTTTAAAACACTAAGAAATGAATACGAAAGAATTAAGATAAAATATGCAAAAATTAAATTAATTAACATGAATATAATTATACCATCATAAAAAAACCTACTTTAATTAATAAAATCAAATTATAACTGAAAACCATGTATTATTTTAATCAGTATACTGATAACATTTTTACAGTAAATTATTATGAGACACATTCCGTTAAATTCTATTTGAAAAGGTAAAAAGTATCCTAAATAAACACACGGCATGATTGCACGCTGGCCGGTAAATCGATGAAATCATAGAAGGGACCTTTTGATCGCCAGCTAAACATATATTCTCTCTTTTATTTTTTTGTCGTCCCAATCAAGACAATTTTAGGGGTGAAAAGGTCTAGTACAACAAATGCGCTTGATCACGTACGAACGCTATCAAAATGTTATCGTCTGAGTCGTTTCGGACAGACAATCAAATAACATCCACACGAATGAACAATTCGTCTTGCATGCAAAGCAGACAGTTATCCATTGATTTCTACAGAGGTTTCTCCCTATAGCCAAATACGATTTTTTAACTGTAAAAAAAGCAAAATACGATGCACACTTTTAAAATAAAGTTTAAAAATAAAAAAATAAATCAAAAAAAATATGTACTATTTTTAGTACCTACTAAAATAAAATTTCTTTAAAACTTTAATTTATATTTACAATTTACGTACATAACTTTATACAAAGATTTTTTAGTAAAAAATTAATTTACGAAACTAAAGAAAAAAATTACTGTAGGAGATATGCCTTAACCAATAATGTGGGTTTAAATTTGTAATTAATATACACTCAATAAAAATTTAATAAAAATATCATATAAAAAAATTTTTTCTCTTCGTTACATACAAATAAACGTATTATTCAATTAGCTAGTTTAAGTTTAAAAAATCAAATGCTTGATAAGATGCATATTAGATAAATTAAATTGTTCATTAACACGTACCTTACAGACAAATTATGGATCACCAATTTTTTTTTGAATGCTAATAACATTTACTGATTAAATGTATTGTTATTATTGGTACCTGATTATAAAAATCATGATTAGAACAGAGGACTTATAGCTCTAAAAAAACACTAAATATGAAGCACTCAAAAACCCTATAATATACACTAAAAATATGTTCTTATACCTTTATAAAGTGATTTATTTAAAAATATATGTCATTTTGGATTTGATTTCTTGAAAATCCTTCTTTTGATACAAAAAAAAAATCACCGATATTTTAGTAAGAAATATTAGAATCTGTAGATAATTATGTCGACAGTATTTGATCCTTGAAACTTACATTTAATGACCAAATATTTTTTTTTAAATATTCGAACTAAAAAGTTTATTGTTAATCGAAAGTACTTTAAACATCGAAAATAATCTTTCTACATAGACGAAATTAATTTGGCCTATTTATAATAGAAAAATTTATCAACAAGGATATGATCAAAACTTTAAATAATTTTTAATTCAACAATATTTTGGTTGTACGTTAGATAAAAAAAAACGTGAACGGAAAATATTGATAAAATAAAAAATTATTTAAAATATGAAACTAAAAGTATAAAATAGAAGAAATATGCCCTATAACCAAAACAAAACTCAAAATATGAATTTATTTGCAAAATAAAATTTTAAAACTAACTTTGTGAAAGAATGGAACATGTTTGTTTCGTGCTCTGCTATTTTTGTGATTGAGGAGCTAAACAAATATTCAAATTATATAATTCAAATATTTAAAAGCCCTAATCATGATAATCATAAATACAATTGTATTAGTTTCTCCAAGTTCTTCTTAACATTTAAATTAAGACATTCAATAGGATATCATATAATAATATTTGTGGATACAAAACAATGTACACTAATGTACTCTTATAGTGTTAATACTATTTTAGAGTACCTTTTTCATATTTTTTGAAATCAATTTATTACAAATTTGAAGAAACCTTTTTTTTAAAAAATAATAATTATTATTAATCGTATAATAAACTCGTACACAAAACACACATTTGCGAAATAAAAATTAAAAATTTTATATATTGTTATTTATTATGCACTCAACATTCAACAGCAATAAATTCATGGTGAAAATATGATTTTCTTGTCCTACAACAAAGAAAAAATAGAAGCTCTATTAACTCAAATACCTTGGGGCGTTTTACTGTGTGTTATAAAACAAACTGAATGTGGACACCTAATTCCATTATAATCTCTTGTTATTCGACCACCATCAAAGGCCACAGACACAACGGTTCAATGGGCTTTGATTAGACACATCAAAGGCACGTTAGTCATATAATACTACCGAAGGCGGTACAGAAACCAACGCCCTAGGCTCACCACCGTCACCTTTATAAAAGCGTCCAACTGTAAAAGCTGGTATAACTGGGGAGCTACGTTGTATTATGAAAATGCAATCAAAACACTACACAGTGAATACACACACAACCTTGCCAAGAAAATATGATATTTGATATTTTCAATTTTATTATAGTTAATGCTCAGAAGTTGAAGACAAAAAATATAGATAAAAATGGCTACGAATAATAGATAACCTGTTTTGAACTTAAACTTGGGTTGATTCTTGTTTATTCTAGCATACCTTTAGTCCATTATTCAAATAACTAACGAGCAGGAGCTAATATTCCAATAAGAGTAAATATGCCAACACTAGTCACAGTTTTATTAAAAATATTTTAATATAGCAATACATGATTATCAATTATCGTATTTATTATGATATATTAATTCAAGGATTCAAAATACTATTTTTTTTATCAAACATACACTATAAAATGAACATTTTATGTTAGTTTTTTATACGGTGTACTGACATACTTGCCATCAATTTTTGAAATACCCATATACAATATGTATACCATACGTGACCATTTAATTAAATATGATTACTGACAAATAACGTTTACATAATATTAATTCAGTTTTTTAACAATTTCTAAAAATAAAGAGCGGTTTCAAAGGAAACTATATCACAATTATAAACATAAAATATTTATATTTGTGAAATCAATACATTTTAACGAAAAAAAAATAACACGACCGTATCGATTCTTGAACACTGGGTCTATAAGTGAAATAACTTGCGTTTTTCTTACCTAGCTAGAATAAAATAATTGATTTAAAAGGTTTTAATTTTTCTTCGTGCTAAAAAATAGAGAACTAGTGAGAATCAGTAAATGAACGGTCGGATGATGATTTCTCGAAATCTGAAGGTCCACAACGCGTTTGCGGTTCCGTTGACGTGAGTGCACCACGCGTCCCGGGCCCATCTGAAATCGTCGTCATCGGCACAATACGCTATAGTATTATTATTATTATTATTAGTATTATATGCGTCGAACAAGTGGAGTGTGCATCAGATTAATAATGAAGGGTGGCGGCGCGCGGTGGCGGTGACTATAATTAAAACTAAACTCCTCCGGCCGTGTTTAATCGAACACACGGGCGTATAACCGGTGACGGAGTGACAGGAGCGGGCGAAAAGCAGATTTTTGCCGTCGTTGAAATAAGGTGGGCGGATTTCGCGCCAGTGTAACCCGCGGCCGTCAGCGACTAAAACGCCCCAACAAGTGACCGTGAACAAGAGGCCGGTGGTACGCACGCACGCAGGCGGCGTTTAACTCGAACGCGAAATCCATCCCGTGGGATTACGACAACGACGGCGATGACGCCGATGTCCAACCGACCGTGTCGCCCTCGCCGCCGACCGTATTATTATTGTTATGATACAGTGTATTGTATTTATAATATAATAGTACCGCGCCGTTCCCGTGTACTTACACCCGTGACGCGACGACGCCGGCAAAGTCGCTGTCAGATTTTTTGCACCGATTCGAGGGCCGACGGCGAAACGGGGAATACAAATACCGAAACGTTTACGCGACTCAAAGTTTACATTGCAATGTTTGTGAAATGGAGTGATGAGAGCATTTCAAAAAAAAAACCACGGTTAATATAATAATGTAGATACGAAACAATCGCGATGCTAAAGACAATTAGACCGACTAGAGTAAAATAAAATATTACTAGATTCAGTAGTGATCGCCACAACTGCCGCGGCACCCCGCTCTCTTTATACTTTGGCATTCTATTTCTAGTATCTAAACCTAATGGATTTTTATTTTCAATGCTCATACGCATTATTTGGAAATATGAAAAATTAATGTAAAGATTTCGGAAAATTATTGAAAGGTTTAGAGAGTATAGCGCGCCTCTTATTCTGATAATGATCTGTACTCAATTCTTCTTTTGTTAAACTCCTTGTATACAATAAATTTAAAAAAATCAATTACTAAGTTTTAATATTTTATATGTAATTCGATAAAAATAAATAAATAATCATCATTTAGTATAGAAACACAATCTTGTGTACAATTCAGATTATATAATATATTACTAAATAAATTTGGGAGATGTATATATCTATATATTTACTATCAAATTTTGGAAAATCATCGACAACAGCGTGAGGCAAAAAGTTTAAAAAGGGTTAAGCTGAAATAATGAACTTGGACTGCGGTTATATAGAATGGTGGTATACTTGACACACAAGTTATGAACCGAGAAAGAAGAACGATCGACTATTTTCCCTTACTCACCTTATCCCCAACGATCCCTCTAAGCTGTCAATCAACTCAGGCAGCCGCACACGAGTCCACGTGCCGATAATGGAACTGCTAAATCGTTTTTGTAAGCACTCAGATGTCAGACCCCACCAAAAAGTATCACGTTTAAAATGCAACCTAAACGTCTCTTATCAAGTCAACCTGAAAGAATAACAAGTCACAGTTATTTACTCGCTGACCCTTTTTTACACTACCCTCCGTGACAAAGTTATTAGACGACCCCCGGAAAAAATACAATTCCGGCTACTATACGTCACAATTTTACAGGAGCAGCCGTTTCTAATTAATCTAGCGAAGCGAGAACCAAAAAAGAAATTCATTAAATCTTTAAACTATCAACCAACTTTTAAAGAGTACCAAGATATTAACTTTTTATATGAACTGCATGCTCAAAAACGTGCAGTTTTTAATAAGAAACATTTAATTATTTTTTTTCCACTTGAACTTATAATATCTTCTTTTTAATTTAAAAATAATTTAGGCAAATTGTTTTGTAAAAACACATTTTATTCAATCTTATGATTATAAACTAATTACTCAATTACATTTCAAATTACTTTTTATTATTACTCACACAAATAGTACAATAAGAAAAAAATTTGTAAAAATAAAGTGTTCTTGATATCATTTTTCTTTATTGACTATTTTCTTATTTGTTACGTATATACCTTTATTTAGTGAAAATTAATAAAATAGGCCGATGGTTTTAAATCTACCAATAAAAAGAAAATTTTTCGCCAAAAGTATGTTACGTACAGAATTATAAAAACAATTGATACGTTTAACTCTTGCCATGAAGGATAACTTAATATTTTCTGGAATATGTTATTGTTAAAATAAATAAACAGTCAATCACACTAGTAGGGGATTCACAACAGTATATTTGAAAACGGTCAATAAAACGACAGCAGGAACCATAATACATAATATGTTTTCTCAACAATAATTAAACGATAAATGTAAATTTAACTTGAATAATGTGAGTAATAACTAATGATTATAGGTGGGTGTATAATTTCCCAAGAAAGTATAATAGATAGACCTCCCATGGCATTTAAAGTATGTACTAATGAGTATTAAAAATGAATGCTTAATAATATATTGTATAAGTATTAATAATTTTAAGCTATTGAATAAAATATCTGATAGGCATTTCATATAGAAATAATAATTAAATTTGGATTTGAATACTTATCATCTATTTATATTTGTACATAATACATTTTAACTTTTTGTAACTGCATGTATCACTCACATAAAATAAACAATTTTTTGATACGGTCGAATATGTATATTGGCCTTATATATTAAATAATATATCAATATCGCAACCATGACAGTCTGGCTTGTAAACAATAAAATACCAAAGCCCTTGATATGATAGCGAATCATTTCATTTGACCTAGTTGAAAAGTTCTTAATTTGTTGACTGAATATTCTGAAGTATATTATTCAATTTCTTCGTGATATTTTGCAAGATTGAGAATATGGAGAACGAACGACTTTTTTCGTATTCAACCGAATTCAAAACAGATTTGATCAATGATGAGGAGTCGGAATCGTCAAGCGATTTGATTTCCACCGACAGTTCGAGCTCAAGCGATGGCTGGCCCGTTTCTGTTGAGCATTTTTTACAAATATTATACGAGGAGAGGGCTAAGCAAGCTGATTATAAGTTTCATAAAACGCATGTGGATACAAGACCACTTAACTATAAAGATTTCGACACAAAGTCATACGACAAGAATGGAGTCGTGAAAAGGTCGGTGTTGCCAAAGACACCTGGTGCTAGAGACGATGTAGTGACTGTTGGACGTCAGGGAAGACAAGTGAAAGATTTACCATCGTCGGGCATGAGGTGCACGGGAAGTGCTGATAAGTTTTCGCAGTGCAATGATCGTATTGTAATTATAGAGCCATGCCACCGTGTTCTTCGTAACGGGTCTGGTGATTTACCAACATCGAATCTAACGAAGAAACCAGTCGGATGCATTGGAAGTTCAAAGATTCCCGTCAAAAGACCACAAAAACAACTTGCCTCACATGAATGTGGTAGCAACACGAACCAGAACAACATAATACCGGGTGTTGTGAAAAGATCATCGTTGCTAAATACGTATCTTGCTGGAATCGCTAGAGGCACTGCGGATGGTTTGGAAATACATTTACCGAGAGTACCGTTAAAGCCGAAAACCACGGCTGCAAAAAATCCACAAAATGTAATCCCTGGAAAAACTACCACGATACTGCCAAAACCCTCAGTGATCGGCAAGAAAAGTAGTGACAGGTCGTTGCACTGCAGTGAGCATGTTATGGTAAAAAAGCCGTGCCACCGTGATTTTCGAAACGGGTCTGGTGATGTGCAAAAATCGACTACACCAAAGAAACCCGTCGAATACATCGGGAGTTCGAAGATGCACGCACTAAGTCCACAAATAAAAGTAAACTCACATGAAATCGTTGTCATTGGAAGGCGTTTGCCGATCTTACCGAAATTGGAAAAAACTGCTACTGCAAATAAATCAATATGTTGTTCCCGGGCCTCTTCAGACGGCTTGTGCGACGTGGGAAAAAGAATCATGGCGGAGGCGAACCCAGAGTTTTATCTCGATAAGAAACAGCTGATTAGAGATGCTCATGCGAAACCAAAAACTCCTAAAGTTGTGCCAACGTGCTCTGGACGAAAACCGCAGGCATCCACTTCCATCAACCGGATGGCGAAAAATGAAGATACGTTGCGAATGAACTGTATTTTGAAAAAAAGACCGTTGAATGACAAATCCACCATACCTCGAATTAGATAACAGGACCTTTGCGTCCAAAAACATTTCCAACTACTCTATGTATTTTGTTGATTTAATAATTGTTTTCCTGAATAAATAAATGCATGTTATGTAAAAAAAAAACCGTTTTTATTTTCTTCTTACATAGATAAATTAGTTTTAGATTAACAAACAGTAGTCGATTCAGTGCGTGATCAATATTATTACTTTTTTTATATTTTCAAAGTATATTCGAGTTCACTATCTAAAACGTAAACGGGCTGCGCATACGCAAATCCATAGAACATACTCGTATACATTATACAATTATTATTTTACTATCACTCGCGCGTTCATTCGTCCCACAAACGTTTACCTATACAGAATATTATATAATACGCACGTGCGTGAAACAAATCCAGTCTGAAGCGATTGTTGCCATATATTAGTACAGGGGTGGCCAAACCGCGGCTCGCGTCATAGACTTTTGCGGCTCGCATCTTATCGTAACATTTTTACAAAAAAATTGAAAACATGAATTTATGTATTTGAAAAAGTATAATATTTTTTTAAATTACAGTGTATAGAAAAAGATTTGTAAAAATAAAATGTTCTTGATATAATTTTTCTTTATTGACTATTTTCTTATTTGCTACGTGTTTATTTTGCTTGTAAGCTTTTTTAAAATCAGGACTATATGTTGTTAACGCAGTACTTAACAATTCAGTTAAATGATCATCCGTTAATGTTGATCAATGTTTAGATTTAATCATTTTCATGGTTGAGTATAAAGACTCGCTAAAATATGTTGTTCCAAAAATCGATATTAACTTTTGAGCGCAAAGAGTAATTTTTTAATTATTTATGAAGATAAAATTTAATTTGAGATTATTATTGTACAATTATTGCTATCGTATTCTTCACATTTTATTAAATACGATACCTAATCTTATCTATATCTTATTTACAATATCATATATATAAAAATTATATAATAATATGACCTTTTTTTTTTACATTTTGGCTCTTCCATATTTATTAATATATTTGGTGGCTCGCGAGTCTGTTCTCGCTGGCCACCCTTGATATATAATACGTATGCTACACGCAGTTGTTTTGTGTTTAGGTACATAACTTTTAATATGTTATTTTTATTTTAAAGTAGCAAGATTAAGGTGGTGTGTAAATTAATGTTGACATGTAAATATTGAACATCCCATGTCCATTACTTAGAAAAATCATTAAATGGCTTGTCTTCCATTATAAGCCCTAGGGTCATATTTTGGTAGTGGTTTTGTTTGCGCTGCCCATACGCAAACAATTCGACGTACTCCCCGTTTTATTGTTCCCTCGGGATATTTTTTTAGCCCCTTTGTTCAAATAAACTCGTAGCAAATTATCATTTAAACGGAATTTAATAGAAAATAGATGAACTGTGATGAATAAATCAAGAAAATGTTGTCTATTATGTTCATCATTAACAATAACAATTACTCCCATTGTTTTTCATCAATTATCTCGTCCATATAATATTATTACCAAATTACTACATGTATTATATTGTACCATAAATTTAATATTATTTGTGCTAACATTAATTTTATATGTATAATGTTTTAGATCCATATCAAATGTTTGGGGCCACCAGCAGTCGATTAGCTAGCTCTGGTAAGTCGAGAAATGTCATGATCTTGTGTTGGTTTTTTTATAGCTTTGTAACTATAGGAATTGACCTCAAATAAATAACAAATTGTGTATAATTTTTTCAATTGTTTTATTATTATTTATTATACCGTTTAACTTATAATAAATATTATACATTTTTCAAGAAAATTAATTCTTGAAGTAACAAACATTTTTTTAGAAGTATTAGTTTATATTAAAATGCTGCTCAAAGACAGTAGAATTTTGTTTATTATTTAAAATTTAATTTTAATATAATATGAAAGAGTCGGTGGTGTACCTCGGAGATCTATCATTAAACTAAATGAGCCCAGTACTATGTTAGTACCTAATACCAAATGTTAAGGGTACTATTTCAAACTTCAATATGGTAATGACGATCGTGATTCATTTTTATTATTACTATAATAATACCGTAAACAATATTCCCACGCGATACTTGACACTTTTCCGGCTTTGGTTTGAATTATGTTCAGCTCGCGTGTATTCAATCGACTTTTGCCACACTCTCAACTAACCTATTCGTCACGGTCTATGATGCCCCTTACAATATCTTATCTGACAACCAGATATGACACGTTTCAATGGTCACCCCGTATTTTATAACGTTGTATATCCATAATAATTAAGACAGTGATGTCTATTAATTTTTTTTTTTTTTACTTAACTATGACGTTATATTTACTTTATATTAACCTAAAAATAATAAATTATTTTAAAGTACAATTTTTTTCAATGTCTGTAGAACCACATTTAAGAGACGTTATTTCAATCCTATAATTTTTTAAACAAAAAATGTTTATACGTAAATTATAACATCCATATTGTTTCAATACATACTTATTCTACTGTAGTAATTCATTTATAATACCGTGTACGAGTATCGTATCTTAACATTTTAACCATTTTATTAGAAACAACCAAAATTAATCTTAAAATGTATTTTTTATTAAAAACATTGAAATACAATTGACGCATAAAATATACATTTATATAATAATATACAAGCAGTTTACTAAAATTTGTTTTTTTATACACGTTATATAGGTTCAGGTCAAATACAACTGTGGCAGTTTCTGTTGGAATTATTATCCGACAGCAGTAACGCGGCTTGCATTACGTGGGAAGGTACAAACGGTGAATTTAAGCTCACTGACCCTGACGAAGTAGCACGTAGATGGGGTGAAAGAAAATCCAAACCAAACATGAATTACGATAAATTAAGCAGAGCATTAAGGTAAATTAAGGCATTCATCATACTAAAATAATATTATAGTACGATTAAGAATGAAAGAACAATTGTTTATTTATTAGTCTACGCATTCAGCTATAAAATGTGCCAAACAAAAAGTTTGCGCCGACGACGTTTGTAAAAACTGAAGTTTTTGATTTCATTTAAAAAAAGTATAACTATGACCTCAACTTTCGTACATATTGATTTTTGTTCTCTTCGTAACATTTCACTGCAGCGACCTAATATATACCTCAGCAATTGGATTTATATAGAACACAGTGCTCCGACAGACACGTATTTGGTCGTCCACTGGGTACCGAACGGCGAACGTGTAATATATCCTAATTACAGGGTTAGGGCGGCAGGCAGCAGAAGTATAGAAACGAAGGGGTGTGAAACTGGCTTTGGGCGCTCTAATTGTGCGCGAGGGGTTGTTGGTCGGTGATTGCCACTGATTGTGCGTTAATCACCCGCACCCTTCCTCCGCGGAGAAAACGCGATACAACAGAAAACGTTTATTAATTCTGTATGCGTACAAAGCTACTGAATTCTCACTTAATCCGGACATTTCGTTTTTACTTTTTTCTGTTTTATTATACTTACTGTTTCAATAAAAAAATTAGATGAGCTTTTCCAATGAATATTACAAACGACCAAAAAACTTTTTTAAACAATAACTTATTATTCATTTAAATCATTAGTCGTTATGCAAATTATAAGAGCAAGTAATGCTTTATACATAGATAATAATAGATAATGAATAATAAATATTTTAAACTCCTAATCATATATTAACATGCCCTTGTATATATTATACAGTAAATTCTAATTATATTTACACCTATAATATTATAAAAGTTAAAAACTGAAAACATTGAAGCAACATCACATATAATATGTTGTATTATATTTTGTTTATGGTTATATGAACTAAACTAAAACATCAGAATATTATAGAATATTATGTAATTGATTTATACCAAATGTTCTTAAATTTATTATAATAAATAACATAGTTATAACAAATATTTAAAATGTAATTTGTAAAACAGTTATGGCGTTCAATCGAACGACGCATAAAATTGAAAATTGTGATGTTTATATTTTGCCATTGTACATCATCAAATGTCAAAATAAGTTAATACAAAAAATGTTCATTTATTTTTAATCATCAAACTTAATATGTGTACCCATGTGGTCCTATAATAATGTTAAATAATTCCATATTGCACGATAGCAAAACTCATTCGATATTTTTGATTCGGAAATTAAATTAAGTCACTGGGATTCAAAAGGGGACCGGATATAAATTGATAATCGTGGGTTGGGCAACCTTTTCATCGTCAAATACGCAGTTATTACGACTCAAATCATTCCCATTAGCCATGGTCCCTATATACCATCATGTATACTTCCGACTATACCTGGTCTTTAATCGACCTATGTAGGAATTTTGGATTAATAATACTACATACAACTTCATTTAGTTTAAAATATAATTATATGGTGATAAAAAATAATTGTCTTTTGTAGAGAAAATAAATACAATTTCAAAATTGTATTGATCGAAATGAGGTTTTCTTATTTTTAGTTTAAATTATTTTAATCTTAATCATCTAACTTTCACATGCATTTTTACTAAATCATTAGAATAATGTTTTAAGCATTTATTTTATTTTTTAGGTATTATTATGATAAAAACATAATGACTAAAGTACACGGAAAAAGGTATGCGTACAAGTTTGACTTCCAAGGCTTGGCAGCAGCCACTCAACCAGCAGCTGCAGATCCATCTGCATACAAATATCAATCAGATTTATTCATGACAACCTATCACCACCATCACCATCATTCACCAAAATTAAACTTCATCTCACCTCACGCGCCCGGAATAACGTCTTCTACAGGTAAATATATATTTTGTTATTTAAACGAAAACAACGAAATTATCTCTAGCTCCCCTCGCTAAGCGATATAAACGTGTCTGAAAGAAAATAATATATATTATAGGGAACAAAAAGTTATTAACCTAAATACAAAAAGTCATTAACTTTTTTTCGACAGCAATAAATAAAAACTAAATGGGATAAACATAATAAAAACGGCGTAATATACAATAGTTATTAGTTATACCTACAACATCAACGGTTAGAAAAAGATTTCATTTTAAAATCACACAAATCTTGTCGTTTTTATTTATTAAACTCGTTTTAAAATAATTGCTTCTGTGGCGAACCTGTATATAACACTGCGGTGACTAATGAGAAAAGAGAATCGATATAAAGCACTACCGTCATTTTTCGTGACACTTTGACCTATATATATGAAAACTTATTTCGAAACGTACACGTCACGTATCTCAGGGTTGTATAAAATATTTTCATAGAGGTGGCAATATAAACATTAATATTACATATATATTGGTCAAAACAAAATCGTACGGATAACATAGTAAATACGCGTCTTATACGTGCAACCAAACAGTGCGAGAAAACCTGATGATGGCGTATAGGGCATCGGCCGTGGCGTAGAATAAGAGTAAGTCATTTATAGAGGATAACACCGAGACACGATGACGGGAACAGTATATACACACATACGATAGTAACCCTCACGACCCGTATACTCGTATATATATATATACAAGTGCACAATAACAATAGTAGCACAGCAATACGCGGTCCGGTAACGGTGGCGGCGAGGGAGAATAACTTGGTCGCCACATCGTTCGTGAGCATGCACACGTGGGTGGGCATGTGAACGTAATAGCAGTTGAAGGAAAACTAGGGAAACAGCCCGTGCCAGAATCATCCGTATGTAAACGAACAGCGACGACGATAGTGCTTTTAAAGCGTGAAAGTCGCACGCCCCGAGGACGAGCGGACCGACGAAGGATAGCGAGACAACTATATATATATATGTGTATATTTATAGATATACATACGCGGTGCGCGCGAAACGCAAACAAAACTTGTCAACCGCACGCCTTTTACCGGTGGCGGTGAAAATTTACATCGGGCGTCGTCAACGGCGTGGGGTGCGCGCAACGTGTACATACAAATCGCTGGCGGGTGTGTATTGACCCGTTTACGTGTGCGTATACGTGTGTGCTTGTGTGCTTGTGTGTGTGTGTGTGTGTGTGTGTGTAATGTGTATACCTACTTATACGTTGGGGAAACGAAGAAACGAGGGAAAAAAATGAATAGAAAGACGAGTCTGTGTATACGATAACATTTACGTTAACACACACCGACGCCACCTACTATACTAACACGAACGTGCGTGCGTGGGGTATGTTTTTACCAAAAGCTCAGTCGTGTGTGTACTTTGAACTCGAAGTGTTTACGTTTTTTCGATTCCCAAAACGATCCGTTAGAAAAGGTCCATACATTCATATAAATATGTACCTAAACACATCAGTCATCTGCACATGTAAAACTCGGTTAAACAACACAAAAACCCTGGGAAGGTCAGAATGTTAATATAGTAGCAGGTATATATATTATGTGTACAGACTGTTTCTACAATGACATACATACTTTTTTCTTTCTATAATCGTGACTAGTAAATTCCAATTTAAAAATCGTAATTACGTGCGTACGCCATCAATGTTGGGGTGTTACAAAAAAGAAAAGTTTAGTTCCCCTTGGGTTTTGATTTTTTCCCCCTCTAAAATTAATTTCGACTATTGTCGCGAAGAAAACGGTTTGCTGAGAGACATTTAACTTAACGATATGCAAATGGGGGAAACTTTGATTTTATATTCAATCGAACATATTGGTTTACATGTACCAACTACCTCCGCGATTAAGAAGATTAACTGAATCGTTTCGTGAAAATTCCTCATTTGTTCAGCCCGATTTACATATTATACGAATAGTAATTTATCCAAACTCTAAAAGCGACGATCTAGTTGAAAAGTTTCAATCCAATTCGTGAGTCATTATTAAATTGTTTTCGGTGTACCTATAACGTTTAACACATTTTATTAATTTGCCTACATTATTTTTCACAACGTATCACTGTGCATTATAACGCATTGATGCTAGAAGTAAACCTCTCAATAATGGACATTCAGGAGACTCATTTCTAATGATAAAAGATATCTGTAACTGAGAATAAATTTAGAATAACCAGCATCTTCACAATTGTTTACAAATGAATTATTATATATAATTCCTTAATAACTTCATACGTCAATAATCGTGAGTTAACAATTCTCCGCTAACAAATTTTAATTTTATTAATTAAATTAACCACATTAAATTGAGTAGAAAAAATTCAAATAAATATGATAAACTATATTGCCGGAAATGAAAAAAACAGAAAAGTATCGGTTTGTGCTTTGAAGTACATAGTTATCGATATATTAAAATGTACTCTTTTTAGATAATCGCTATTTCAAACTACTCTATATCTGCACTGTAAGAAAACAGGATTTGATTTTAGCGTATTTAAAAAATAATGATTGTTTAAAACGTGTCAATCTTACGAAATTAAAATCATTCAAAATTCATGTCGCAGTTTCAGCGTTCGCTACATTGCTCGTCGACGTACAATCGTGTCCGCTATAGGGTAGTGTAGACACTAGCGTGCATAGTTCTGTCCACGTGTACGGCGTCATAGAAAATACATTGCGTACAAGTACAACCACACAACAAACAAACCGTGAATAAGACGCGTGCCGGGACGTAGACGACGGTTTATGATTTATTCGTAGCGAATTCGGTTATCACATTCATTAAGCCCTCTCCTCGTCCTTACATCCTCGCAGCGTAGTGTTGTGTAAGTCACCGACGGGACCCCCTACACATATTATAATATTATACTACTGTATACATGTATACGGACATTAAGTGCTGGAGATTTAGTGCAAACCGAGCGACGGCAGCGGTGCGATATTTATACGCCGAAGCGAATCGTCTGTCTCATTAGCCGTCCACAATGGGTCCTTAATGACTACTCCGCCGCCGCCGCCGCCGCCGTTGTCGTCCGGTCCTTGTCGGGTTTAATGACTGCACGCTCGTCGCCAGGACCCTTCTGCACATTCTCTGCGCGCGCGGGAAGACATTGTATCCAGTGATTTTTCGCTCCACTGCCCGGCGACGTCAACGCCGACTATATACACTCACCGCCGACCCATTAATAACGTTAAATCATCCTTTAATAGCGCCACTGCAGCGCATATAATCGTTATTATTTTCCGTCAACATGACAAATTGTTATTATTCACACGTATTACCGGGTGGCGTTGCAGAGCGGTACTGTTGCATAACACTGTACTTATGTGCGTGCGACTTCGTCAAATAATTATAACACTATACTGCTACAGAGACGCGACAGAAATTTATTTTCATGCGAACGTACAATGGGTAATGTCAATCGCTTTCAAAATAGTTTACTCTCGTCCGGTAGTTAAAGAAAGCAGAGAACAGGTCAATTAGTTAACTATATTAACTGATTTACTTTTTATTTTTATCGAGACGATATAATGCACCAATTATAATATATTGATGTGCGGTCGTAGGGCTGCAATCATACTGTGCATACCCCGCACGCCATGTAAGGAAACAATAAGTGTAATGTCCCCGGTGTCGAGCGATTTCTTATCATAATCTCAAGGAACGAAGGACGCCACTATGTTTGCATGTGTGTTGAATTACATTTCTCAAAGTCAGTTCGCAAAACAATGGGACGTACCCAATGTGTATGAATGTACATAGGTCAAAACTATTATTTGGATGGTGACCTGTGCACGTGAGGGTGGATAGTCGAGTAGCAAGGACAGCGTTGATTATAATATGTACTAAATATTATAGCGAACTGTACGTGTGATAAAAAGAATCGTCGAATGCCGGTCGGTACATGATCGGTGGTGGTGTCTGCTGTGCGTCACAGCAGAATATCCCGACAAGAGGTACGGATGACGGGTGAGATACAGTGGTAGAGGGAGAGGGGTAATAGTGGGAAAGAGAGGGTGGGGGAGAGAGAGGGTGTGCGCGTGTACATGCGACAAAAGCGATCACGGACGAGCTTTTGTCGGGCGTCACTCGCGGCACCGGAAATTGCTTGGCGCTGCTGAACCGATAGCGCGCACCCCGCCGCAGTCGACACGGTTCCCCGGGAGCAAAGCGTTTATTAAACACCCCGGCGGCGGCGGCCGTACAAGCAAACTGCTCCTCGCGCCGCAGTGGCGATGAGCGGCGCGGGTTTTACCCAAACAAGAGCGACCGTCGTCTTTACACACGCGCGCGCGCCCCTGTTTCGCGGGGCGAGTGGTGCGCGGCGAGTGGTGCGTGGCGAGTGGTGCGCGGCGAGTGGTGCGCGTCTAGCAAGACACCGCGTACGTACCCGGACCGCGCGCGGTGCACGCGTCCGCCACCCGAGCGATTTGATCGCCAACATCACGAGCCGACGGTCGATACGCGCAGGTATATATACGGTAATTAATACGCGCGCGCGTGTCCCGATTCCGAGTCCCATTGCGTGCGTCCGCGCGTATTCGTGTGTGCGCGTGCGCTGCGGCGGATTACCATAATACAGAACCTCGTCTCGCACGACGGGCACTTGAAAACAACTTTTCGCCGCGTCCTATATACCGTAAATCACACCTCGCGATCGTCGCACTGTCGATGATCAAGTTTTGCGATTTAAGTATACAGTACAAGTGGCGAGACACGTGAAAAACTTTCGAGTTCCTCCCCCTCCCCCCCCCCCCGCGGACGCACGTGCAGCGCCGGTATGGTCTTCTCCACCCCCCACCACCCGTGCGCTATGTACAAGAACGTATTACGTATTGTAAGTGTAACGGAATTTCCATACGCTCGTCACGTGTACGTCGCGAGTGTATCATTCGAGTTAACGTATAGTACAACAACTGAATATCGTAAGCACCCCCTAAATTCTCGTGAATGTTGGAAAGTTGAAGGAAACACTCGCGACAACACCAAATCGGTAGGTTTTTTATGATTTTACAGCGAGTACGCAAACTTTAAATTTCACCGAGGCCTTTTACATCAACATTTTTTAGTTAATTATTTGTGTTCGCGAAAGAAAAACATAATATTTTGTGTATTATTCGTGTTAAAAATGCAGACTTTCGTTTAATTTTGAACACTGATGAACATTTTGGCCAATGGATAAAAGCATTATATCAGGTGGACATTTCAAAAGTAGCGAAAGAAAAAGCAAAAGAAAAAATATGTGTTAATCGTTTCAAAAGCTTTTGACTTATTTTCGAATCATTTATTACTTCGCTCGTCTTTTTTTTAAAAAGATTTTAGCCGAACTCATATAGCTTTCGAACATTTCTATTCATCACTTCGCGTCACACGTTTGTATTAGTTTTTGAAAGCAACCACCATGATCGGTGAATATTATTATGGCTTAAAGGAAATTTAACACGGCACTGTCGAATTCAATTATTCCGGACAAAATACGATCTAACGAGTCACAGCTACAGTACAACTTTGTATACACCATATCAAACGCTGTGCCAAGAACATTTTTAGATGAAAACAAAAATAAAATTTTACGCCCACAGTACTTCCAGTGGCCTTGAATGTTTAAAGCGGGATTGAGACATAGAATTATTAGCAGTCTCGGAATAAGTTTGACCCCTACAGCTTTAAGAATCTTGAAATCTACGCCATAAAAATGCAAATCTATAAATAATACGTAGAATTTGTTGGTTAAAGTGTTTACTGACGTATAACAATCTATATATTGCAAAAAAAAATCCATGGGTTCAAAATAAACGAATTTAGTCTAAACTTTAGTACAATATAATAATAAATAAAAATATGTAGTTTAAATAGTAATAAAAAATATTGCATCAAACTTAATTTCTTAAATGGAAATAAAAATGTACAACATTATACTGTAAGAAAATCGAAATTATTTTAGTAAAATAAAAACGCCTGTTTTGGTCGAATTCAATCATGAGTCAAAAATACAACTAATAAACGATTGATTTTCTTTTAAAGTTTTTTCATCCCAATCGAAATTCATTGTTATTAGCCGTCGACTCACAGATATCATTAAATACTTTTTTTTTCGTTAAACTTAAATTGCATTCGAGGTAAAATATCCAGTATTACTACCAGTTCAGACTGCTATATAATTGTGACAAAACTAGGTACATCAAAATCAATTTCGAGAAAACCATTAGTTTGTAATTTCATTTGTCAATATGTTCGTTTCGGTTGAACACCGAACAGGGGTTTTGTTCATTGCAATAACCAGTGAAATATTGGGAATAAGACCCCTCGGCTAAAACCGCTTGCCCGTCGGCAATAGGGAAAATACATTTTCTGCAATAACGAAGTTTTCCCTTTTGGTTTATACGTTGTTCCGGTGATAACATTCTTCAGCATTGATTTCTATTCTTTTGCCAGACAAACGCTATTACGATTATAAAAAGGAAGCGATTCTTTTAACGTATTTATCATCCGATAAATGGTGTTCCGGTTATATGCCCAGAATTGAATTTATTCCACACTAGTCGTACATAAACGTATATTTATTCGCATGTATAGTATATACAAAATATTAGCAAAAATAATATTAATTGTAGTGTATTTATATTGAAATTGAGCGCCACGCGTTTTAAGTAGCACGTATGGTGTACGCACTTTTTGAACCGTTAAAATTCAGTTATGAGTCATGCATGAATAATAAAAGAGAAAAATGTTTAAATTATTCAAAAAGTAACGACCACCATCAAACGTGCATTAGGAATACGAAAATAGTTTTTAAAACTTAAACGTCTATAATCGGTAAACCGAACAATTATATTTTTACTTTCATTATTTATAGCGAAATTTATTGGCGTCTAAAATACACGAATAAAAAAACTTGTTGTTAGCGCAGCGCACAATAGACAAACATTCTGCAAATTAATATGAATATCAGAATACTACACTATTATCTGTTATACCAATCATAATGAAGTAAAATATAACTAATGTAAAAATATTTGTGATTATTACCGATGAAATATGAATGTATTACATCAATAATAAGTTTAAAGTTCTACCTTAACATACCTAAAAATAGTATATATGCTTATGGAAAAATACCCTATTATCTACTAACCATCAATAATGATATTGAATATTAAATTGAATAATTTCTAATGATGTTATAAAAATGTTTGTTCTGGTAAATTATTTTATTTAAGAAAAATATAAAAAGCTATAACCAGCTGTTGTTCTTTTAACTTTAACAACATTCTTAATAAATAACATTTTGCTAAGACTATACACCTATACGAGTCAAAAATTTTTGTTACGTATACGTTATGTAACTAATTACCGTTACCAAGTAACCGTAAATAGTTACCGTTAAATGTAGATAGTTCATGTTTATTACTAAACGCGTTCATCGTTTCCATGCTCCGACTGACCAGTCATTTTCTTTTTATAATTTATTTCTAAAATATATTTTTATAAAGAAAATCAGTAAAAATGATAGAAAAAAACTTTTTTGTCTGGAAATAGGCTCTAGGTATTATACAGTCATTATAGTGTCGTGTGACCGCGGGTTACTAGTAAAAAAACATAGTATTTTTGTACGCATAGTTTCAGCACAAAAATATAAATAGATACCCTGTGTACTTAAAAGTGGGTGGTATAAAATAGTTTTAAAACGGTATGATTCGTTTCTTTCGCGTTTTCTACCATTTCTTTTTATCAAAAAAAAATCGAGAAATCGTTGAATTGTGTCGTCAGAACACGTTCCGCACAAATACAGCGCACCCCCTACGTATTATTATGCGATTAACCCTGTCCATACGTGCTTCTACGACGTTTTACTTACAAAATACAAAAAACCGGGAGTAAATCGAGTCCGACAATAGTTTCGGAGATCATCGTTGCCGAACAATAGGGGGAGTACTTGCTCTTACATGGCTGTGTACGCCTTGTGTGTACGGAGATGTTAATAGATTACAGGGGTAATTGTCGGCGATTGAAAAAAAATAACACCTTTAGCTTCCATTGAATAACAGTAATAGTTTTGTATTGTGCAAATGTATATTATAAACGCGCCGCTCTTCCGTTGATACAGGTAGCATATTCCCGTCAGCATCGTCGTACTGGACCAACCCGGGAGCCAACCTGTACTCGAACATAGCGGCCGCGTCCGCGTCCCACTCGATGGGCCACCACCATCATCCGGGAGCGAGCACCGCCGTCAGCCACCACACGGGCGTCTCGCCGCACCTGGCCAGCTACTCTCACTACGCGTCACCATGACCGACGGACGTGCACTGGGCCGCCCGGTCGCTGTCAGGCCCCACCGCGGCCCGACCGCCGCAGCCGTACAAGCCCATCGAATGAACGGGACCACAAATCTCAGCCTGCACGTCTAAGAACGACAGCAAAAACCGCCGACGTCGTCGTAGTGGGGTATATAACTAGAAGCTGCTACTACTACTACAACTACAACTACTACTACAACTACTACTACTACTACTACTACTACTACTACTACTACTACTACTACTATATTACTGTACAAAAGTACTACTATGATATCCATAAATAAGTATGTGTGCATTTCATTTGATGACATTATTTTTTATTTTCTATGATAATGGCGAAAACGCGGATTCCATTTGGAATCGTTCGTAGTACAAACAGACGATAGACCTAAGCTCGATTTGTCTGGTGCCCGCGTAGATATTACAAGGCGCTAATGTCCCGGGTGGCGATGCATTTCCGTTGTTTTGTGAAATAATTTTAGTTGTAAAAAAAAAAACCTTCGTTTGTGCAACTCTAAATGTTGATTAGTTTTAGATAATTTAAAAAAAAAAAAAAAAAAACGGAAAAAAATTTATTTTTGACACAAAAATGTACTACACTCAGTTTATGAGCTTGCGACAATCAACCCATTTTTCACTGTACAGCGCACAAAAACATCCTTCAAAAACTCGAAATATCCTAAATTCCTAACTCGAAATATGAAGTATAATATATGTAGTTTAGGTCATTATGTCCACCAACCGTAATAATTTCTATTTTGATATAATACGACTAGCCGGTTATAGCTGATTTCACACAATCTGTGACTATTTTACACGAGTACAAACTAATATCAATCCTCACTGCGATCCTTCCATGCGTGCATGTTGTATTTCACGAGGATCTAATGTAAGAGTTACTACACCTTTAAGTCTATTACTTTGAAACAAAACATTTAATTAAATGTGAACACAAACCATTTTCACCGTATCCGCAAATCAATACGACTTGTACAAAATGTATTTTGGCTCGAGATTTTATTATTCTGTTCCATCAAAATAAAAAAAATTCCGTTTGTAATTAAGTGTATACCAAGTGATTCGTGTTTATATTTCATATCTTAAAATGCCAAAATTATTATTCCAATAGCATTTACGAGTACAAATGTTATAAATATTCTATTGATTATTTTTAACGCGGCACTATTGAAATATCAATATTGTTTGAAATTGTTAACTCAACAATTCTAGTCATTATGTGATCAAAACTGGCAATTCAGATCTCGTTTCTTCATAAACAAAATCCTTTAAAGTACATATAATATATTAATAACCATTAAGAACAATATTATTAAAAAATATAATATATACCCACAGTGTCCGTACAAGTGTACAACATTGGTTTGTTAGATACTTATATGAGTTATGACAATCTAACATAGCTAGATTATTGATAAACAAGTTTTAAATTTTAATTGTATCATAAAATAATAATATATTAAGAAACTAAAAATACTTAGCTCTGTGCTAAAGTAAAAAAAGTGCAATATAATAAAATTATACATTTTTGTTTATAAATTTAAGAGTATTATTAGTTCGTAGTTTAATTTATATGAATGTAATATTAATCTTTGTACAGGCCTAATATGTACTATAGAAGGCATCAAAACTAGTCCTATATATGCTATTATTATATACATATGATATTACATTTACTATATAATAGCGTCATACAATAATGCAATGATCATTGGTCATTATCCAGTACACACATTGTAAATACAACTTCATATTGGAGAACAAAATAAAACCATTATTATACTGTGTTTTTAAATGTTTGTTTAGATTATTTATAACCTATCTTCCTTTTCAAGTATTCTTTACGAAAAATAAAAAGTTTTGAAAAAATTGATTTTTTAAACATCCCCAACGCTACAAACAATTTTCATTTATGTCTGTACGCACAATTCACCGGATGGGCTTTAATCAAGCCGACAATATTACACAATTTTATATTGATTATTTTTCATTTAATTTTTGGCGGCAACAATGACCACTGGCCACATTAAGCACTGGCCCACCGGGAGGCCGGGAAATTTCCCGGTGGGCCAGTCCGCCCCTGGTCAAGACAGTGCAAACCATATATACTCCTGAATTGTATACACTAAAATATATGTATATTTTTGTGTGTGAGTGTGTGTTATTGTGAACAAACGTAAGAGGGTTGTTCTCAAGAATAATTTCAAACGCCATCGTGGAACAATGACGGCGCAAAGCGAGACCGGAAACGAAGGAAAAACTGAAGACATGAGCCAGTGTACGCGCACTACCACACGACAGTATATTGTTCAGATTTTCTCCGTTTGTTGAGCATGAACATTAAAATGGGTAGTTTATAGAACCGAGTAACAATGAATATGCATGAGCCCAACTACTTGATATTTTTACCCTCGGAAGCTATAAAAAAAGCCCCGCAAAACTTCGCATTGTACTCGTTGCAAGCGTGTCGGGAGGAGGGTATAACACACTCCTAATGTGCATTACTCATTGACACTATTGACGGGATTGTAATTATTTTACTATATTTTTACGCTCTGCCGGACAAATCCTTACGAATAAAATTTCTATGTACATGTGTACGAATTATCGAAATAAAACGTACTTCGTATCAAGCTAATTGTTTTAAAAATCGTTTCCAAATTGACAGTTTAAAATAGTAACTCCGATTTTATTACACACTATTCACGCATATATGAATGATTTTGATACGAAATATACTCATTGAGTTTAAATTTAAAAACCTAACAGTTTATTAATAATTTTATTTCAGTGGATCATTACGAAGGCTTTTTATTACCAATCGTTTTTAGATTAAGCTTTTTATGAACCATAAACAGTAAACAATATAGAATAATAGAATTAAAACAATCTCCGTACAACTTCGACTTATCGATGTAGTTCACCTAACAAATAATATCATTATTCGTGTTTTAAATTACAACAACATTTAAAACACTTTAATTGAATGCAAGAAAATTATTCTGTCATTATACAAGATACGGAAGATTTACAAATATACCGATGTTAAAATGGTTTTGGTGTTCTAGAACACACCACTTATTATGTAAATGGGTATTATGAGATGTTCTAGAATATAAGTAAATGTAAGATTTATGATAAAAAAACATGGTTAAGAGAGTCCTAATAATTATTATACAAGTGCCAAATTACCTTTGATGAAAAATCAAGTTAATCGGTCATATAAGTATTAGAACAAATATTTTTTGGCTAGACTAGATAAAAATATTCGCTACTCCAAACTATTGTATTTGTAGTTTATAATAGTAGTTACGACACTGAAAAGGTAATATAATAATCAGGACTTGTAAGTTCATGCATCTGCATGTTTTTTTTGCTACACGGGAAAACATGCTTACTGAGATAAAAATCCGTTTCACAACATTAGTAATAATAATATAAAGTTTAATAGAGCACATTTTTTAATGTTTTGGGTGTAAGCCGTAAAATAAAAAATATGTTAGACAAATATTTGAAAAATGTCTTGTTTATTTACTTTCTCGTTAAAAAATTGATAGGATAGTGTTTTATTTGATCTATTTTTATTCTTCAGTGACTACCTAAATAGATTTAATGCGTTTGCGTTTTATGCATTACCGCGGAATTTATAAAGCTTTAAACTTCACAAGTATTAATTTTATTTTATTTTTATTAACTTTGAGTGTTAAAATGTACAAAAATTAAAAGGAATAAAATACTTTTAAAATTAATGTATATATTCTTATAATTTTAAAATTTGCTCATGATTTTTTACATAATGCATATTTTGATTGCATCATTTTAAAATGTTAGGGCGCGTAAATGCATATTTTCGAACTTTTTAGTGCATGAATGCATGCTTATTTATGCATTTCTTAGTGTATGAACTGACGATCCCTGATAATAATGATGCAAATTAGTAATTACTACACAGAAATTGATTGCTAAGACTTTTGTTGAAACGTGTGCATATTAAATTTATAAACATGCAGGTTGACGAAATACATAGTTTAAATTTTACCAGTGGGAAAGGTTTTAGTTACTACATAATATAACAGACTATAAGTCACGGCAATTGTATCTCGGCGCGACTTTCTAGGCGAGGTGGTGACAAACGGCTCAGGATGCGCTTCTACATACCTACATAAGAATAACAACTGTTATCCGATACGCGCGCGAGTATACATGTATAAGGGTAAAGAGTAAGACGGCGGTGGAGGCACAGAGCGCGACGACTTCGAAGGTGGCCACGGTGGCGGGGCAAGCGGATCGGAGTGGAGCGGGAAGCTTTTGTTATGGAAATAGTGGTAGGGCCAACCGGAAGTTGGTATCGACCACCTGCGCAACCAACCGACGTTTCCGGAACCTTCCTGGCACAAGATGGAGACAACGGTGGGACCACACCTACCGCCCGCGCCGAAAGCTTCGCTACGCCGCCGCTGCCGAGCTTTTTCAATCCACCTTCACCACCGACCCGACACTCTCCTCCCACGGCGGCTTTATCGCTCCTGTACGATGTACGAATATACGTGCACCCCGTGCCCTACCGTCCCCCCCACCGAAAGCCACCCCTGTTGCCGTGTCGACGAATCTGCACCCGCACACGAACGTCACAAAACACCGTGAAATAACTGCGCGAGTATCGATTATATTATTATTATTATTATTTTACGGGCACCGACGTCGTTGCGGTGGATGCCGGAGACGGCTACTTGCCGGCATCGGATTTCCCCGTGCGCAGATATGTGTCGAGTGTATCTTCCGCCACCGAGTGCGCCCAGTGTTTATTACGTTACCATGCAGTTACATACCGTTATTATACTTTTTTCCACACTATATCAACGGATTTTCCTGTTTTCGGTACGCCGGTACACGCATCAATTAGATTTAAATACATGTGTGTGTACACAAGACCGTACGTACACTACCTACGCCTTATACCTATTGATTTTCATTTTCTCCTATCCCGTGTCTCGGAAACGGACGAATAAAAATGTATTGTACGTCCGTTGTATGTACAATAATTGAATAATATCGCATTTGGCACAACACGAAAGGCCGCGTAACGGTTCGTCGATTTTACATCAGAATGCATTAATGAAATAAAATAAAATATGCATACATGGCACGTCGCACATGGTCAAATGGAATGACATAAAGCCATTAATGATACGTTCTTTTGATTAACCCTCGAAAAATTAAAACTGTATTAAATATATTGACTAATGACAATATATTTGATCTTTTGAACACCAATCATTAAAATAAATTTTTATTTTTGGCATTTCATTAAAATGATTGACGTTAACAGATAACACAACACATTTTAGTACAGTATCTAAACTGTATAACATAATATTATGAATTATGATAAATAGAAAATAACCTTAAATTTTTAATAGTTATGACTTACGAGTACCATAAAATAGCACAATATATCGAATTGGGAATTTTTAAAAAAACATTTAAGTTTTGTCGGCAAACTGGGGGTCGGTGAATCGAGAATGTGTTTGAACAAGTATAATCTGGTTTTTTAGTCGACGAAATGGATATGAACCCTTGATTGACAATCATCTTGTGAACCAACCTCCGCGCTCAAAATTATATTTTGAATAAGATTTATCAAGAACTCTTAATTGTCAAAAAATATGAAATGCGTATAATACAATACCAATAATTTGCATTGGGGTGAGTAAAGTAAGACATATTTTGTTTGTCATTTTATTTACCAATATTTTTGTTATTCTTGTTCAACAATAATATTAAAGTTTTACGTTTGCTGGATACATAAGTACAATCAATCATTTTAAACCTTATTGTTATTACTGTTGGCTGAAATTCGAAAATTTTAAATATTTCATAATTGCACATACCTATATAACTAATATTATCCTTTATATTTAAGTAAAAAGGTTTACCTACAATCGTTAGACACAATTACTTTTTCACTGACACTTTTGATATATACCTATGCACCACAACTGCTTTGTTTCTACCTTAGAGCATATGTGAGGACTTGCTCACGCATCGAACATCTAAATCAGGGACCCGTTGCGTCCCTAATATCGGCAATATTTTTTCTAATAGGTGGTGGCTCCATCCATAAGTATATTTCATTGTTATTATCTAAGGTTGCTCCGCACGAGCAATTTCGGTCGAAATGATACAAGGCTCGCCATCTAGTGACGACAACTTTAACCTAATGGGATCATACCAATTATTTCACTATAACTATATTATACATAAAAAACACTCTAATACCTATAAACATTTGAAACCGTCATTGGCGCTATGCGGTCGTTCTCCTAAAACACGTATATAGCTGTAAATAACGGGATAGTTCACGAATTATATTGCATATTTCAATGTTTGCATTCCAATTGGTCGTGTCGTGTCGCTCGTGTGCATACTCGTATATGTGTGAGAGAATCCCCCTATGCGCGAATAGCAGCGTTAGAATTATTCACGTTCCTTGAGTAAAATTATTTATTTTCTTTGTTACGTTCAAATATTAAACTGATTCAATAAGATAAAAACGTTATCATTATTAACGGAAAGATAAGTGTATAACATAATATATTTACATTATATAGCATAATATAGCACATAGACGATTATAATTATTTTTTTTTATTTTATGTTAGTTTATTAATTATATATTATATACGTCATGACTTTGTTCCTAAATTACTACTTCTATCGTAAAATATACCTGATAAGCGAAACGCTCTACGCGTAGAGTAGTGGTGTACACATTATATCCGCGATGAAGAATAATCATTGTCTCTTACAAATTATAATGTATTATGAACATTGCACATATATTTTGACGTTATATGTGTTATACGCAGGAAAATCGTGGATTTTATCCAAAATAGCATTCATTTTCAAACACCGTTTAGTTGAGAGCATAATTAGGTATTTTAAGATCGTATGGACTACTTTAAACACATATTTGGTTTGAAGAAAATGAGAGTGCTCTATTTTTTAAGAATAAAAGTTTAGTTTTAACTGATAACAAAAAGTACCTGTTTGCACTATTGTAACGTGAAACTATTAGTAAAACGGAAGCGAATGTCCGATAGCCCTGATGTGGACCTCCGAGGGCTCTCGTCAATCACGAAAATATATACTTATCAAATGTGGAACACAACGGTGTTTATTACATAAAGTGTAAATTTTAGTAATTGTAGTAAATGTATTATTACTATTATAGTAACGTAATCGTAAATGTATGCACCTGGCATAGGGATCACATCGTTGAACAATGATGGTCCAATTGACAGGGCGATGACACACACGAACGTACGCAATACTGTTAAGATGCTAAGGTACTCGTGCTAAGATGATAATATGTCGACTGGTGTTTTAAGCGTGAGGATTGAACGTAGACGTCTTAAGCTGTCTCTCCCGCCCCCTGTCGTACTATATTGTACTCGATATTTATGCCGATTCTGCTAAGAACGGAATAGTGTAAGGATCGCATAAAGACATACCCCGACTACCGAACCTAACCGAGTGACCGACTATCGAATAAGACTGAACTTGGGATTGGATAAATTGTAATTACGTATAGATGTATACGGGTGAACTTTAACCCTAAAAGCCGCGGCGGACCGTGTTTTCGTTTTGCATTATACGAAATGTGCGCGCCCCGTATGGCCGTATACACATAATAGATAATAAATCTTTGTTATCTATGGTTCCATACGGACCAACAACTTACTTTACTATATTACAACAGCTGGTTACCGATACCGCGGTAGTATTATCCAAAGTAGTAGAATCTTGCGCGGGCGTCCGTCTTAACCACGCGACGTTGCCATGTCGCGGTGCGTGTTTCTACAACGTCGCATCTGTGGCGGCGGTGGTGATCGGCCTGTTCGGCTGCGACGGTGCCGACGGGACGACGGTCGACCACCGTGTAACCCCGGCCCTACGATTCGTCCGCCATGCCCCGCGCCGCACTCCGCCGTCCAAGAGGACCACCCCGCTACCCCCCCCCTCTCGGTGGCCAACACGCACGCGCACGCATTCCTTCCCTCCTCGTGATCCGTGACGTCGTCTTGTTGTTTCCGTGTGTCCATTTTAACGAAAAACTGGTCGCGCTATTGTGTGTCCACCGAACGTCCGTCGACGCGTCACACGGCCATTGCTCGCTACTCTCACTGTACACGCGCAGTTCCGCCGCAACTCGCAAGCACCGACCGCCGCGCCGCAGCCATCTCCGTCCGCCAGTCAACCAGTCACTTTCCGCGTCGTCGTCGTGCAGCGGTGTTCCAAGAGACCGGAGTATATACCACAGTAGACACGAACATACGCATGTCAATCCAGAACCTCAACGTATTCGGTAAGTGTTGTCGCGCGCGCCCTGTCCCCCGCGCGTTTCCCCGGAAATTCCACCGTGGAAACCCAGGCGTCCGCGGTTCCTTTGTTCGCTCGGACGTGCGAGGTTGTCGCGTGGTTCGTTGCGTTTCTTGGGTTTTTTTTTTCCGCGTCGTAGTACGCGCCCATTGGACGGGCGTCGTCCGCTTGTCCCTTGGCGTTGCGTAATATTGCGTCGACTACAACGCGCTGTATCCGCCGAGTAATGAGGTAAACCATTTTTTTTCCGCCCACGCTGCCCCTTCAAATCGTATTTGTGCTCAATTTTTTTCTTCAATGTTTCGCGTATGCGCTCCATCCTTATTATTTATTTTATTTCGTATAATATTGGGCTAGTGTACCAATTTATACTATAACGCCTGCATTATAAATATTAACAAAGACTACTGACAACTGACGTTGTATGAAAATTTCCTAGTTTTTCTAAATTATGTTTGTAGCGATAAGAATAGTTTAAAAATAAATCCAATAATCGCCCTACTTACCCAAATATTTCAAAATTAATGTCTTCATCCAAAAGCAGCTTTCTCCTTATTCTTCTATTCAACTCCAATGGTCTTAAAAATCACTCTAACCAACTCCAGTTAGTACTTCAGGACAAACGTATCGATATTGACCTGATATCCGAAACTCGCTTCACAAAATCCATACAGATCCACTAATAGCTTCCCTCAATCTTCAATTCCACCTTGACCTCATGGCTGATCTGTAAAGAAAAATGGTGAATCAAAGTTTACCAATCCAAATCACTTCATACAACATTCACTATTTGCCTTGATCTGTATCCTATGGTGTCTCTAGAGTCTAGACAATATCCAAATCCTCATCTCTCAATCGGCCAAATACTTAGGTCTAACGATTGATTGTCAACTCACTTGGTCATACCACATTAAAAGCGAAAGGCTTGCCTTAAACGCTCTTCTCTCCATCCTTAAAACTCTAATTTCAACAACAAACATACGCCATTAAATACTAAGCTCTTAATTTATTATTCCTTGTTTAAGCCAATGTGGACTTGTGGCCTACAGCTCTGAGGCAATGCCAAAAAATTGAACACTAATAAAATCCTTCGTAAAATCTCCAAATTCTCCACCTTATATCTCAAACCTAACATTACACACTGATCTAAAAATCAAAACAGTCCATGAAGAAGCAGTAACTTTTTACAAACGATTTCACTCCAAACTTCCTTCTCATATCAAACCTTGCCACTCGCGCAATTCTTGGAAATCTCCCTAGGAGGCTCAAAAGAAATTGGTGTTGAGATCTTCTTAATGCTTAATCTAAAGAATAATTAAAATAAAAATAAAAGTTTTTGTATTCTTAACGTTTTTCCCAAATGTTTTCGCGATTTAAAACTGCCGTCCATCAACATCTCTTTTAGACTTTCAGTTTTCCCTCGCAATCAAGTTGTTTACGATGATGAAAAATGTTATGCTTATAATTATATTATGATATCGATATGAAATCTGATTTAAACATTATATAACCTGAGTAGGTAGACCAAAACAAACATTGTTTTTCATCGTGTTTCATCCTGTTCATCGTGGCTCAACTATGTATATAATAAATTGTTATGACATCCAGTTTTGCTGGTACTGATCTTTATTCATTGTGTGTATGAGGTTAAACAACTTAAGTATTTAGGAACTTATCTAATAAAAGAATATAAAAATACATAAAAAAAAATATAAGAATAATTCACCCGATCAATATTAATAAACTAGAATTAGGTTATTATTTTTAATGTTATTATACTTCTTTCAAATAACTTATGTTTGGTATTTTATATTTAAGACCCGTTTGCGGATGCAATCAAGGGTGCAGACGATGACGTTCAAGACGGGCTAGTTCACATCAGAATTCAACAGCGTAATGGTCGTAAAACATTAACAACGGTTCAAGGGTTGTCATCGGAGTATGACTTGAAAAAGATTGTACGTGCCTGCAAAAAGGTAATAATGATTTTTTTGTACATTAAAATATGAATAAATGGATTTGTTCATTGGTAAGTCGATGAAAATGATTAAATAATCAAAAAAATTTGACACACTCATTAATTTTATCAAAAACCGTTCAAGACATTACTGTAGTTAGATACAACAAATTAAAATATGAATTTACTTAATATATTGACGTAGCAGGCAATTAATCATCATAGTATTAAGTACATTTTAAACTTATTACCATGTTGTCATGCATTTTTATTTGTCTGTTGACTATATAACTCATACTTCTGTCAATTGTACAAACAGTAGCTTAATGATTGTCTACACTGTACCTTGCATCCCTCAACCAGTTTTTGGAATCTTTCCCATATTTGAATGTCTTTTCTTACAACCAAATGCATGATTTTGTTAAATGCTCTTAATTCTCTAAATATTCCCCTCAATCTTTATTTTATTTTAAACACAAACTTTGAATTCATCATCTTCTCTATTATTAACTTTATAATAGAGACTGGTTCACCATTTAATAATTGTTTTAAAATGTTGTATTTCCCACTATATATTCAAATTATTTTGTTAACTTTAAGTAGTTGCAGTATCATTGTTACACTAAAAGCAAATAAAAAATATAGAAGCTATAATTTTCTGTACTATCATTCACACAAAATAGAAATTTAGATGTTTTCAATTTCCAGTGTACTCATTGATCTTTTAATTTGATACCTGATTTGAATTTTTCATTTATTTTACTTTGACCCTCTTACTCTGATTTTTTATTTTATCCCTTAAAACTACTAAAATCAATTAAAATTTTAAATTGACATGAATCATTGACTGTCTTAAATTTTTCCTCTACAGTTATAAATAAGCTGACTTATGTCAATTATAAATTTAAATTGGTTTTGTATGATTTATAAGATAGATATAATTTAAAAAAACTAAACTCCTGGGTCCAGTCTTGGATACAGGAATGGGTCTATTCAATCATTGCTCTTGAAACGGTCAATATAGTAGTGTAACCATATTGCTTGATAATGTAGGTTGAACTAATACAGTTCTTACTTTTGGGGAAAAAATTATGAAATTTCCTATTAAATGCTAATATAAGTATATTTCTAGTCACTATGATTAATATCTACGTAGTAACAACTAAATAAATCTTATGAAAATCTTGTATCCATAAAATATAAACAAGTGGATAGTGCAAGACGAAATAATCTAAACAGTGCAAGTTTCAATTTGAGAAATTACCAACTACTTAGACAAAATTTCCCATCTGATTTTTTGTATGCATCAAATAAATCCTAGTTAAAATTGTGTTCACAGAAAAAAAACATGATAAAACCATTGCATTCCTCGTTTTACTCTAAATCTAAAACCCAGACTTGGTAATGAATTCAAAATAGTTATCAAAATCCTTATCTCACTAATAGATGTGTTTGAAATAGAAAAAGTCTAATACAGTTATAGACAAGAACAGAAAATTGCCGATTCCTATCCCCTTAATAATATTTAACATCTTTTATATATTACAAACCAACCAATCTAAAACTCATGTGTTCCATAAATGGTTTATTAAATTTAAATGTTTTTTTTTTTCAGGAGTTTGCTTGCAACGGTACAGTAGTTGAACATCCTGAATACGGTGAAGTGTTGCAGTTGCAAGGTGACCAGCGAGAAAACATTTGCCAGTGGCTAACCAAGTGTGGTCTTGCCAAATCTGATCAACTCAAGGTTCACGGTTTCTAGAAGAAACAATTGAATATGCTGAAAAACACCACTGATTACTATACCTCAACTCAGACAGACAAATCGCAATAAATTCAAAACTCAAAATTTAATTTATGAATATGCTTGAATAAATATAATGTTCAATACTAGTGATTTTTCCAATCATATATTTTTTATTCAATTTTCAACTGTGTAGATTTTAATTAGCTTTAGAGCTATGTATATCAACGCTACAGACGTATTTAGAGAAAAGTTTCACGTGGTTCCAATAATGAAGTGTAAAAGAAAATAAATTCTGTATTTAAATTTGTTCCACACTCGTGATGTGATGTTTTGGTGTTCTAAAGTTCATTAAATGTATGGTATTTTTCTTTTATAAATGTACATTTTTTCTTTGTGTTCTTAAATTGTAATTGATTGCCACATCCTAAGAAAAATTTAATTTAATTAAAATAAAAAACTATGCACTCATTGCCATTAAGTAAACGCTATTTAATTGGATAATAAAATACTGTAAAACAAATTATTAATAAAATATAGTCATATATTTTTACTATAAACCAAAACATGTATTAAATGATACTAATACATCCATTTATACATAAGTTGTCGATTGAAAATATTGCTCACTTGTAATAGCTAAGAATTTGTACTGAAAAATAAAAATCAATAATCGAATATAGTGTTTAAATTAAAATCTTTAACTACTTACTTGAGTGTGTTTGCAGTTTTCTTTATTAAAGAGAAATTAGAATAAAATGTTTTTCTGCATTTCCCATGTCAGCTATTTTTAAACTAAAATAATTGATGCATTTAATTTTATATTGTAATGATCCATGTTCAGTATTTCCTAATAGTAATATGTGCATGCTTAAAACTATAATTATATCAATGACTTCTATTATGTTTCTATCTGGATATTAATTCATAACTGACTAATGGATCTGATTATTAATTTCTTATTTAATTTAATAAATGATATATATATATATTTTTTAAATTAAACCACTGCAAACTATAAAACTAGTTTTATAATATGTATGTGTTCTTATTGTTGAATATTTGCAATTAACTTGTAACTTGTTAACACAATAACATTAAAAAACTGATATGGTTCATTAGAACAATAGTAATACTATAACTGAATGTGACATTAATCGCCTTATATTGCTTTACAAAACTGTCTATATCTGGCTTATTGAGATATTCTTATCTGGTTATTAGAACGCCTATGAACAAGAATAAGTTGACTGTCTAGCCTAAACAATTAACACATGGTATTAGTACAGTAAAAATCCGTCACAACGAGTTTTAAGGATCATCCAGTTTTTCTCATAAACAGTTAAAACGAATGCAATGATGTCCACCAACAGTAGAATTTTTTTTTCTTATGGCATAACTAATCATCCCAATAATTAAGAGTTTTTTCAAAAATTGATGAGGTCATATAAGCTTTGGTGTTATTTTCATAAAATACTGGAAGTGATGAAACACCTAGGGCTTTTCGGCTTTAAAATAACAAGTTTTCTTTTATCAGTTCCGGTCATGTTGGCTGCCACTAAAACTGTTATTCTGTGTCTGGATAATCTTTCCCCCTTGAAGCGAAGAGTTAATTTGGAAACCTTACCTAACCAACGTAGACAGCCGACGCTACATAGTGGAAGTCTTCACACAGCTATTTGTAGTATACGTGTTATTTGTTATTGAAAACACCAGAATTTGTAGGAATCATGTTTATTATTAAGTAATCCATATCTACACAACTAAAGATAATATGTCAATGATTAATGGCCAAAAGTTCTTATCTTGCAGGTACCTGTTCGTAGTGACCGGTAGGTCGTTGGTCAAGATCGTTTTATTTTACTTGTAAACGTATATTTAAACATACAACCATTTGGGCTTGTGCCGGGACCTAGCGTTTTGCTCGTTGTAGTGATTTCTACTGTACTTAGTATGGTTACTCTTTTTGTTATTCCTGAATTCTTCCAACTTAGTATATTGGCTATATATAAATATATTATTGTATTTGTATTAATATTTATTAATGCCTTAGGTTTTATTGATTGTACAGTAATGTGATGATTTATAAACTTTGAACATAGCATTTTTGTGAACCCTATTGACTTCTTATACATTTTTACACTTTAATTTGTCAAAAATGTTAGACATTGTTTAATTTTAATTGTATCATTATTAATCCAACAGTGGTGGATTTTGAAGATGTTATGTGTAGGGAATAATTGTAAATACTGTGTTAATACACTATAGCAGCGGTCTCTAAACTTATCATTCAAGCCCACTAAAAAATAAAAATTTGAATCAAGTAAGAAACAGCCATGCAGGTTACGTCAATAATTGTTGGCCATATATTATTCTAATGTTCAAATGGTTCTACAGATATATGTACTTACTATATACTCGCGAAGTGATTGGGTTCGGAATCGCTGCACCATAAGATTAATACAATCAGACACAACCGTTTGTTTCAATTTTTGGTATTGATAATGTTTTCAATTTACAAAACAAAATTGAAATTATTTCAATATTATATATTTGATAACCACCCTTTTATTCTCTATATTGCCTCTTTTATTATCTTCAAAACTGCTAATATTGTTCAGCAGATACTTAACATAAGTAGCTTAAATAATAAACATTGGTAATCACTAGGTGTTTATTTATGAAATGCCAAAATTAAATTTAAAATTTTATTAACTAATTTAGTCATACTTGCTTTATAATTACTTGTTATTATGTACAATAGATTTCCTTTTTTTTAAAAAAAAAAAAATGTAACTGTGAAATAATATCATTGAATACATTAAAATCCGTGAGAGTTCAAATTTTACTAATTAAAAAAAAAACTGATGTGTGAGCTAAATGTTATACCTTCTACAAAAACAACATAATATTAAACTGGTCATATCTAATGAGCATACCTTCTCTTGCTCAATGGAGTAATGAGTATACAATATGCATACTATTTAGACCTTACCAATGATGAATAGACGTAATTTTTTTACACAAACCTATTATAAATTATTTATTTTTAATCATCTTGGCTGTAATTAATTAGTGTATTTTATGGGTTTTTAACAAAAGAGCCTGATTACCCGAAGAACCATTTTTCCACCAGTTCTCTCTAATCATTTTCTGGTTGCTTTTTGGACAATGACCCTGCAAGCAAAACACTGCAGATGGACATTGATACTATTAAACCTAATTACTAATATAATTATAAGTGTAAAAATATTAAAGAATTCAAACCTGTCTAGCCTATGGTATTTTATATGGGTAACTGTTAATTATTATTAGCTGTCTGCTATCCAATAAGCGGTAAAACTGCTTAATATTTCTATATAAATATACATAACGAAAAGAACAACAAACAAAATATTTTTGATAGAAACTGTGTAATCGACATTAGATGGACACGCCATTAAATATGTACATTGATGAGTCAAAATTATTCATACTTTTCGTATTAATTATCAATTAAAAAAATACTTCCAGAACCTTGTACAGTTGTACTTGTATAATTTTTGTAGTATATTTGTACAGTCTTAGTTATAATTAAAATAGCATGACTACTTACATATGCTTAAACGGTACATCATAATCGATTTATTTTTATGGTGTCGTGAAATAAGAGTAAACCATTTGATTTCTACAGTTGAAATATTATGAATTGTACACTATAGTGAAATTATATGATTCTTTCCTTTGTAGAATGTTGTAAATGAAATATTTGGTTTGGAATGCATTGTTCTTTAATATTAAAGAATAAAAAAATTGTAATGGTAGCTAAATAAATTGATGACGAACGTATCTAAGCCAAATCGAATCATTTTTGTATTCGCTGATAATGAAAAATTAATGATTTTAACAAAAAATATTATGCTTACCTATTTGCAATTATTAAAATGTACCTACGCATACCTAGTGCCTAAAAACTATGAAATAAGTTTTCATTTTAAATTAACATTTATTATTTTCAATATGTTAAGTTAATAAAATATAATTTATAAAGGCATAAAGTAAACCAATTGAGCTTAATATTTATTTATTTATACTTATGCATCATCATTATTTGAGATCTTTTATTGAAATTGCTATTCAGCTATTGTATAATATAATCTATAATATACCTATTGTTTTTAGTTTGGATATGAAACGAAAATAGATTATTATTATTATAATGCACATTAAAACTTAGTTCTATTGCGATTGTCATTAAATTCCTTATTTTAATTTTGTATTAGCATACATATATAGTGATGGATAAAATAATAATGCAGGTATTGTTTTGATTTATGAATTTATCTATACATAAACATTATTATTTCTTAGTACATTATTCTGACGGCCTGCACTTAATTCACATTGAGAAATACTCAAACACAACAGCCAAAAAATATATATATTGCGTTGTTTCGTGCCAATGTACTTCTATAGTCCGCATGTACGACGTATATGCATGTACACGTAGCATTGTAGGGTGTCTAAAATATTTTGAAATGTTCTAAGTATATCATATTCAAACCGTACATTAAATTTTTTTCAGCTTACGTCTTTCAACTTTCAAGATTCATTATGTCCGTAGGTATTAAAACAGTAAAGTATAAATTATATAAAAATATCAAGTATAGACTCTGACATAGTCCACACGACATTCTAAATTAGTCGTTTATTTTATATATTTTTTGTTATTTTTTTCTCTTTCACAATTTATTTAAATTTACGAATTTTTAAAAATTATTTAATAATATATATAATTATATATTATCGCATATATTTTGTAGCCAAAAGATTTAAATATTTAAAACTAAGTTTAGTTGACGAAAAAAAAAATAGAATAATAATAGCACACGTTGCGGCGATTAAATAATCATTTCCATTACGATGCACGTGAGATATCATTTTCCCGGTCCCTAAGTCCGTTAAGGCGTTTAGGCGTTAGTCGTTAGGTACATGGTACATACTAACATACAACATATAAATATATTATGGGCACATAATATAATGCAGCGCTAACGAACACTCGTATTTCGTGTGCATTCTATAAATGGCCTATATAGTATAAACCAGCGGTTCTCAAACTGCGCTCCGCGAAACCCTAAGGCTGCTCGAGAGTAATAAGGGTTCCGCGGAGACATCTGATTTAAATCTAATTCGGATATCGGTATCAGTTGAGTCGTTTTTAATTTACTTATAGATTTTTGGCTTTTACATTATATGTTCAACATTATTTGGACCGCCGCCGCCGTACCGTCTGAAAATAACAAAGAATTTATACATTATTAGTAATAATAATATTAATAAGCTCATACTTATTACAAAGCCATACTGCTTTATATACAAATCAATTTAAAAGTAGAATATCATTGGTAGATCATTTTTAATGAGTTGTGGCTTAAAATTGGCATTCGTGGTTCTTGGATGCATTGTAGAATCTCAAGGGCTTCGAAAACAAAAGTTTGTGAACCGCTGGTCTAAACTATTTGATGGCTTTTTGTTATTTGACATTTTGTTTATTTGTCAACAATCATTAGCATTTGTGGTTTTATCATTACGACATAAGATATAACAGCTAATATTGGCATAACTAATATTGGATACAATTGAGCGATATATATTATATATTATATTCTGAACAATAAACTTTTTGAGTTGTATTCATTATTTGACCAAAACTATCAAATATACCTCATATCAATAATCCCATGTCTTATTGTCTGGACAATTTATTTGGTGTCCACTACGGCTGTAGATAGTATTATCTGCAGCCCTTGTGTCCACTGAACTGATACACACACTATTACACAAAACACAAACGCTATTACTAAATAGTAAATACTTATGTGAAATGCATAATCGTATTCATTTTCTTTTGTTTGAACTTTCATAATTTTATAACCAAAAACCAGCCAAACAATAACTGCCCACCTATCGGTATGGAGTTAAAGATATATAATATCTCATAATTTAAAAATAATGTACATCTAACGAGTTTCAGTAATTCAATTTATAAAAAGAAATTTGATCGGAGTTGGAATTTAATCAGCGATTTCCAATTAAAGCTATTCTTTAACTTGATGACTAATATAAATGTTTACGAATACAATATACATGGCTGATTACCGATATTTTAACTAGACGATATTATAATAGTATAATATACATATTTTATAATTTAGAATGTTCTGATAAATCAGTAATATAATTGATTACAGAATAGACATAGTCACATGCTCATATCGAATAGTATAGGTATTTTATAATCAATGCTATAATACCACGATTCTTGTAAAAATCTGTCTTATATGTATATTATAATAGACTCTTATATTATGTTACACGGCAATCGAATTAAACTAATGCAGTTTTATGAACTATGTTAATTCGTTCACAAAATATATTATCGTAGTTTATCCTTGAAAGTTCAAATACTTAAATACGCATGTTTAATCTAATATTATAATCTGCAACCGCACGAGGTCTATGAATTCGGACTATAATTCACTATCGAGTTGATATATTAAGTGTCAAATTATTAAAATATTTTTCAAATGATTATTATCAAAACTTCCATTTTTTGAAACACTTGAATGTATAATCAAAGATAAAGGTAGCTCCTAAATATTTTACTCACTTCGATAAAATGAATCGAAAATATAACAAAAAATCAAAAAAAAAAATAATATTCTAATAAACAATAAATACAAATTTATTTATTTGTCAACTCATTACTCATTTGTATGGAACTACTATGGAAGGTAGAAATAAAACAAAAGTAAAGTTTAACGTGAGACGAACCATAGATTAAATTTTATACTATACCATACACGATACACAGTATGGTATTTTTATTTAGTATTATGCATTAGTGTTAGACATCAGTAGCTTGCACTGGTTGAAGCGAATATTGGAGGGGCTAAATTGGAAAACAAAAGTATAATAGTAAGTTGTTTAATAGTGTAGATTCAATTCAATACGCGTGAGTATATCATAATTCATAAACATGATATTTTATATTTGTAATGATCTTAATTTATATACTTTAGTCTAGGTTATACAATTAAATAATTTAATTTTTTTTTTTTATTGAACTAAAAACATCGGCTACTAGGCCATTAGTTATTATTATACATAGGAATGGTTTTACATTTGCTGTGGCTTAAATTAAATTATATAGATTAATATCCTACAGGAAGTTAATAATTTAATTGTTTATTTTAATATTTAAAAATATTAAATGACATAGAATTATTCATTTAAATCTCGTATAATATTATGCAGTCTAATTTGCCTGTCAGTCTATTATCTCGAAGTCTTTCACTCCCATTCTCTTCTATTTTTCATTAAAATTTCAGGACACATTTCGTACTTCAAGTTCAAGAGTATTACATGCATTTTTACCCTCATTGGCCTCATTCATTATTAAATCATAATTCACTTGTATTGCAGTCCACGGGCTCGTCTGTCGAGACAGAGAAAACACGATAAAAACTTAAACAGCCATAAACATGTAAAAATATCTATTAATCTTGATCATTATAGTAATTAAAACTATATTTATTTTAATTCCACAAAAGCTATTTGCTAAGACAAAAAAATATGCCTAATATAATACATAATATACATACAAAATGTATTCCTTTAATCTATTGCAGTATAACCCACTGTAGTATATTCTGGTATAAAACTTGAATTGCATGCATTTTGGTAATGTGGCAAAGGGCCGACCTCGATATATATATATACATATTATATTGTTATATCAGTCACTGAGTACACGGATGATCATTTCTTTTGGCGGGATTATGGGACTCAGCATATTATAGAAGATTTCCTGACCACTGGAAAATGCTGTCTTCCATGTCGTCCATGTTAATATATGCCGCACAAATAGAATTAAAATATACTGAGAAATGGCTTATTTAGAGCATAGTTCCTACATATAGGTACGTGTTATTTTTATTATTCCTCGATCAGTATAAAAACTGTTTTCGTTTTGAACAATAAAAATATAACATACTTACATAATATAATAATAAAATATTATAGTCGACCGAAAATCGATTTTCGGGAGTCAGATGACCGATACGTGGGTAGATAGGTACAGAATATAGATACGTCGTGTACATGCATATTGTCGCGGTGCCGGTGTGGTGGGTACGCGAGATTGCAGCGAATAAGTTTTTACGCAGGAACGAACCGCACTTTCCCCTTTCCCCGTCGAACCACCTCACAATCATCCGGCAGCACGCCCCTTACAAATCCGTTGACTGCAGTGTCGGTCTGGCCCATCTGGCTACTCGGCGATCTCCATGGAACCTTGGATATTTTTAAATATTGGGGAGGGAGGCAAAAGGAAAAATTATAAAAATTATAAAATGTGCATCGTATTTTCTGTTACCTAATCAATAGGCGGCAGTTATTATTTATTTTTTTAAAGTCGTTGAAGATTATTACACCCGGGGCCCAATCACGAGCCACACCAACATAGGGTCTACTATACTCTAACTCTATATCAGCGGTTCTCAACCTTTTAATGTCCGAGTACCACCTTCACACTTTGAACTTTTTTACGTACCACTTAACTTAGTAAACTCTGATTTTGCTTACAAAAAAATTGTATACATTATCGGTTAAGTACGAAGCGTTTTATTAGGTTTGATTAGGAAATAAATAACTATAAAAATATTAGCATTTAATGAACAAAAGTAAGATTGAATATGGATAACTATTATTAAAATAAATTTGAAATCAATTAAATTACTAGATACTAGAAATACTAGAATTACTAATTACTAATTTAAAAATTCTTGAAAATATCCACATTATACAATTCAATATAATAAATCTGATCTAGGGCAATAATATGAACTTGTAAATAATTTTAATCTCAATTTTAACTAATGGCCATTGTTGTCGATGTTGTTCAGATCAATAAAAAAAAAGAGATAGTAAGAGTCGTATTGTAATTTGTATGGTTTGTTTTCTATGCACATGGTCGTCAGTATGGTGTACGTAGGCAACTTTAAGTCTAAAATCATTTTCTACGTTCAATTAATTTCCGCACTTCTTTTTTGCATATAATGAGTGAACTAATGTATTTCCATACACATACGTGGACACAAAATGTATTAGAATTTTGATTTTTCCTTTTGCGATTGTTCTTCACGAACCATCTCCGAGCTTTACGCGTAGGTTCAGAAACGCTGCTCTGCACGAATTTGTGCGTGCGTGTGCTGTACACACTTGCTGTACACACTCGGGACGCATATGTCAGAACACGGCAGCAATGCGTGGCGAACATCAGCTGTCGGCGACGGGCGAGAACGGTCGATATTATTTCAACCGGCGCGCGGCGCGGCGCAGCGGTCGGGGGCGGCGGCGGCGGCGGCTCACGGTCAACGGCGCGCGGCCGTATTACATCGTGTACGGTCGAGCCGCGGCGTGTAGCGCTTCGCCCAGCATTGCATCGCGACGGGCGGAAGGGTGCGAGGAACGGATAACCTACTAGAGACTCACCCCGGGGACCAGGCTCACCCGCGGCTGTGTACGCCCTAACGTTGCAATCGTCGCATACAATACGATAGCGGATAACATATTATACGCCTCGTACAAAATATACGATATATATATAAATAATATACTCGCCGGTGCTATCGTATCCTGCGCTCGTGTATGAACGGTAAACGCTATTCCGGCTCACACATACACGCGCGATGTCGTCGTCGTGTTGCGTCGGTGACACACGCATACACGTACGTATAATACGCGTGTTTCCCTGTCTCTCTCGTCCTGCCGCCGAAACGCGCACGTATACGGCGAGTCCGACGATACAGCAGGCCCGTAGCCAGATCAATTATTCAGGAGGGGCAAATCTAGTTGTAGTGGGGGCAATATAAAAAACCTATATTATAACTAATTTTATTTTATTTTTACAAATTAATTAATAACACAGGTACACAGAGCACACGCTACACTGAGCCGTGAAATAAAATGAAAGGACATAAAATGTAATAATATTTACTCGTGTACTGCAATAATTCGGTTGTGAAGACGTGAAAGCGATAAAATTGTCGTAATCTATCGTTACTCGTCGCTCATACATTATCCCCTACAATCGAACTTTAATCTCGGTTATACCTATTTATAAAATTATCGTATGATTACCACCATAACCAATTCACATTTAAAGTATCACTTATTGATATACTCTTTTTTCAATATATATTAATCAATTCGGAAATCGCCGTCTTCAGATAAAAAAATGCTAGGGGGCAACGATCGGATCTAGGGGGGGGGGCAATGCCCCCTTTTGCCCCCCCCCCCGTGGCTACGGGCCTGCGATACAGATAACGCGAAATATTGCCAAATCGTTCGGATTTTCACCAATCCACTCATCTGTGGAATGGACCAACGTGGCTTTGAACATTATCAGATCAATAATCCTTTTTCCCGTACGTGCATGGCAAAATGTTTCTGAACAGGAACACTGCTATTTCCGAGTTACTTTGACGGTTTTAATCCCGATTTAAATCGAGTATAAATCGATGTAAATCAAATTCACCGCAATATATTTACCGATCCACTTAAGACTTCAAAAATCTAGTAAACCTTGTTAGTTGTTACTACACCTACCTACATGTGTTGCCACGTAGGTAAACGTGAAAAATAAATTCACTAAATCACTCGGTAACTCGAAATCATAAGTATACGTCATAAAGCTTACATAAAATCGAGATTTTTACTCGTTTTCATACGATCAATTTTGAAGATAGAAACAATAGTTGTATTGTAATAAGGTAATTCAGTCCAACTCGAATCATAGTAGACAAATCCTTTTTCAAGTAAGATTTTATTGCAAACCTTTGAAAACCATGTTGTTCATGATTGTGAATTTTTATGTCCTCGAGTCTATTCCATAAAATTCAAAGGTAAAATGTTATATGTACCTTAATAGTTTTAAACACTCAACACGCAACATACTGTATACTATACAGTGTACTCGTATAGAATATTATTATGCTTATGCTTTATGCATATTACATTAGTTTATCGTTGTACACTGTTATCGTCATCCTGTCGTGTCGTACGACGTACATGCGGGACGCACATGCATTATGCGATAGAAGTTCTAGAACGATATCTTTTTTGGTAATTTTTTTTTACCACTCGTAACGGCCGTTAAGTTAACGCATTCGTAATAAACTGAATCTACGTCCTACTGTTATAAACTAAACGTATTCCAGTAAGACGAGCGTGTTTCCGTGCTGTGTTTAAGTACCTGTGTAATACGAGTATATTACATAATAATAAATAATATATGTGAGATGACATTATGGCAATTTCAGAGGTTATAGGCTAAAAAAAAATTGAAAAGCCATGTAGGTGACTACAATGTGGTGGTCCACGAAAATACCATATTTTTAATAATTTAAACTTCAGAACTAAAATTATTTACGACAAAAATACATTTAATTTAACTTGTTTACTGTCGCGTATTCAACACTTCTATTTAAAGATATGATATTCTATAAAACCATATTTTTTAGTATTCCATTGTTTGATGTTTCTCAATAGTCAATACACATTATCATGTATCATTAATAATATTAATATTAGTAAGACTTTCGTTAAACTCCGTGTAAATAATCAGAAAATATACAGCGTTATAAAATATAATTTTCTATTTTATGTGTTATTACATACTATCTCGATTGATACTGAATATAAATAATTAGTTATTATTTATTACTATGATTTGGAAGCTATAGTAGTTAAACGCCATTAAACATTGAATCACCTACTCATTAAAAACAGGAAAATATGATCCAAAATTGTTTTTCCTTATGGGTACAACAGAAAACAAATTTAAATAATATAAAATTATAGAAGATAATAAATATTACTATAGTTATGGTAATCGAACCTAATTTACTAATCAGTAGTGTGTTTTTCTAAAAATAAATTAAATTTAATAGCATGAGTGTTGACGAACGAACGAACAAAAAAATGTATACAAGGAACAACTTAATCAGAATGATTAGTATTTTTATTTTATATTTTATGTGGGTGCCTGCTTTGTCTCATCAGTCACCAGTTGGTGAAAATGTTTTGTTTTATGTTTCTAAATGTATTATAATATTTCAAATGATTATATTCATTGTATATAAAATAAAAACATAAAAAAAAATCAAAATTTTGTACTATGAATATTCAATATATGTATAGATTTTATGTTAAATAATAAAAATATGCAAATTCCCATTTTGGTAATTATAGTGTCAAGACACTGCAAATATTGTACTATATAATTTAATTAATTAGTATTTTCAAATTTTTTTCAGTGTTGGTTGTGGAAGCCAAAAGTGTACATATTAATATAATAATATTTTTTGTCGTATAAATTTGGTAAAACATACACATTTATTTATACATTCTGAGGAAGTAGAAATGCAGGTACTAGGCACTAGGTAAATATGTCACCGAGAGTACACACACAATAATAAATGATAAAAACAAATCATTTTATAGCCGATTAATAACTTTTTAAATTTACCAAAAAAAACCAATTATTCCATAGTCCATACATATTGCAACAAAGATTCTTTGGATTAATCAGTATAACCCAAGAATATAATATGTTTTATTATCTGATTTATCAGATTATGACATGACATTGGACAGTGGTAATGTGGATACATTATATTTAAACGTTATTCAACAAATCAGCATTTAAGATAATATGTAAACATTAACCAATGTTATTATATTGAATGCCAAATACCTTTAAATTTGTAATGATTGTTTTATAACAGCTTTTAATAATTAATGGTCCGTAGCATTTTTAATACATATTTCTTAGTTTTGTTCATCATCTTTATATAATGACACCGTGGTTACTGGCCACTTTCAAGAAAGCTTATGAGTGTCATAATATAAAACATTTGTATATACTTTTATACGAAGGTAGTCAAGTACATGTTTTCACTGACCCCCCTTCGAAATTTCATTTTTGGCGAGTCATTAGAATTAAGAAATGTAAGATCATTAGCTAATTACGATGAGCTTTTGTACTTTTTGGAAATTATTATTTATTAGTCAAAAAGTTTTTGTTTCATAAAAAATTATTTTGATTGATTTAAAATGTATATTGAAAATGAACAATCGAATTAAAATCATATTTTTATTGTTATTATTCTTAAAAACCCGTTGTATATATAATTTGTCTTCAGATTAAATCAATAATATGAGTATACTCGTATAATGATTCTTAGGTGTAATACTCGTATATTATATTATGTAACTAAATAACTTGAATAAAGTCTATTTTTAAATACTTTTGAATAATAAATTTTATTAGAACCCAGAGTAATGTTTTTGCATTACACTGTGTATATTAATTTATTTTAATACATTTATTTTGCGCTAGCGCTATAACTAAAACATGATGGAAAAATTGATTATTTACAACTTTACAAGTGAGTTATTGTAACTTATATATGCTGTTCGCTGTTACCGAATATATTACATGATACCATATAATAATATACATAATCCACATTCAAATATATATGAATTGTATTCATGCTGACTATTAGTAGGTACACGTCTAATTTTAATGATATATTTGTCATAGCCATTACCCATACGTTGTTGAACCATCCTCGAGTATGCAAGTGTCGTGTGATAACTCTATTATATTATAGGTATTTTTATACCTGAAACACTTTGACATATTTGGTATCATAAAAGAAGAGATTAGATAAGTTTAAAAATATCTTTATTTTCTACTGATATTATATTTAAGGATTTGAAAATGTTTACCAACCATGTAATTAATGATCACTGATAATATATTCACTATATAGTGATAAACAGTCACTTTAATTTTTAATTGAAACAGTCGTACATAGTATAATGCTCTAATTTATTATAAAAGTTTTATTTTACTATATTTTAATGTTATGTATCATGGGGTTTTTATTGATTTCCATAGAACTGGATATGGTTATTAATTGTTCTGCTCTAATGATTCCCTTGATGAGAAGATACTTAAGTCAAAAATAACAATTTATTTTAAAATAAAACTTTTTTTCTTGTACTTAAAATACATTTTGTTGTTAATAGTATTGGGTATTATTTTATAAATGCAATCGCAAAAAATGAACGATCTATTCAACAGTCCAGTATTTAAACCGTTCGTTTAGATAGGAATTAGTTCTGTTCCTCCTTTTTTATTTAAAAATTATTTATTAACAGAAAAGTATTAGTTCTGTTATTTTTTCATTAAGAAAAATTTGTTTCCTTGCCAGTCCTTTGGGAAATTAACGAGTTCCTTTTTTAGCTCCAAATAAAAAAATAGGTAAAAGTATTGTACGGCTTTTATGCAATTCAATGTATCAAAAGAAGTAGGTACTACATATTTCTTCTTGTGGTACCGATAATGGATCATCTTACGTCGTTGTCCTTTTCACTGAAATGTTCAGCGTTAATTTATTGTAGGTGGCTTCAAAAACTTGTTCATTACTTATGTCTTATTAGTTATTATTCTAGTAAACAGCACATTTATGAGGTTCGATTCTCGATCTCGTTCTCGAGTAATGTATTTTTCAGAAATTTGTTGAGAAATGCAAAAAAATTATCTCTTAAAAATACTTATTAGACCTAATTTCCTTTCGAAAAAGTACCATATTTGTATACGTTGGAATAATCCTTCTGATCAAAATAGTGTACACATAAAACCTATAAACTATTTATTTATTATTTTATCTATATGTTAGGAAACGTATACATAAAATATATATGGGCTTCATAGGTGAAAAAAATGTATATTCTTCTTTGGATACATACTACATTTTAATAGTTACGAAACCATTATAGATTTTAGTCGATAAAATATTATAATGTACATACTACAAACATTTCATCGAATGCCTTTTATATATTAATTTAGCATGTATTTAGTGAAATAACTAAAGAATACTTATATTAAAGTGAAACCTTAATAAGAATGATAGTAGTTATCGAATGGAAGTAAAATAGTGATTAGTTTTTATGATTTTTTGTTCTGTTAACATATTTACGACTGAATACAACGCCTTTTTTTGAGTATAGATATTTCAAAACAATTAAAAAAATGTTCCTAAAAACAAAATGTTTGAATTATATTTCACACTATCAAATGTAGATTGAAATTTGCAAAACTTAATAATGTATAGGAATTAATTATATTATCTCATATAAAAAGTAAATAGTAAAGTTAGTGCTATTTCGTACAAAATAAATATTTTACCCATAAAAGGACAATATTACAGTTTACTATAAGTACCTTTTATATTTTATCACGAGTATCGTTATAATGTACCTAATTCATAATAGCTATACAGTATACACACTTAATAAAATGTTCAAATTAAATTCAATGTCATAAAAATCAAATCAATTATCGGGGATACCAGATAAGATCGTCACAATTTTAATATGTTATCGTAAAAATAGTGTACATAAATAATATACATAGTATGGACGTTATTAGTTATTAGTTTATTACTCTTAATATAATATAGTTTAATACCTAATTTGTACATAAAATATAAATAATATAAACTCTATTATAAAATGTATCTATATTCTTATGAAGTTATGAACACCGCCCAGTTGTCGAATAAAACTATTTTATATTCTGTTCATTAAATTAATTTCTTGTTCCGGTCTACAATTTTTATGTGTTTTTATTGTATAAAAACTTTCCACCGAAAATATATGCTAACACTATATTATCCTTATTATTAATCATAACGAACCGTCCCTTTCGGTTTTGTTTCTTGAAGAGTACCTATTAAAGATTTCTATTTTCTAGACTCTGGCAATAAAAAAAATTAACCAATTAAGACCACGGTCCACGTTATACCACAGATCTTTTCAATATCCAGTCCCCACGGGATTACTCGGAAATCACTATTATATTTAAAAAAGTCTGTATCGCTTATTCAGACCAAATACAATTCGTCAAGTCCTGGTCGCGAAGTACGCGTATCGAAAATCGAGTATTTGCATTTCGCGGTAAGGGTCGCTGGACTCGGGCGGCAATATGTAATAATTTTTAATGGATGGGACGACGAGACGGTAGCAGACGCTCTAGATGACACACGCATTGTAAATAATCATTGGAGAACCGCCACGACTGTCGTCATAATAATACTAATTTGCCAGACGTATATTATATAGTATTTCCATTGACGGTCTATTATTGTCGAATTATTGTTATTTTCTATTGAACACGGTCCGGGGCCGTCGTTGACGACGAAAAAGCAGCAGCAGCGGTGGCGGCGAGCGTCAAGCAGCGGGTGACGAATGGAAGGGATCGGTCACGGGGAGCGTGTCGGTTAGCGGCGGCAGCGGCGACGGCGGCGGCGGCGGCGCCTATAGTCAAAGCCGTACCGCTCTCGTGCTCAACAGGTCCGGCGTTATCTCCGTACGTCTAGCGAGCCGAAGCAGCAGTCGCGTTGTACCTCAACGCAGCCGGTAAAAATACCCAATAACAAAAGTAAAATATAATCGAATACACATCGTACGGTTTCCCTTCAACCGCGTTCTACCGCTTGCACTAGCCGAGCCCATCGGGCGTACGTGTCGCGCCGGTACTCAGCTCGCTCGCCGCAGGGCGGGTGCGAGAGCGCTACAGCTCAGCGTGTGCAAGCTGTGCAGCGGTCGGCGTGTAGTGCGGTCCCGCGAAAACAGTTCGATCGGTACTCCGGTCCGCGCGCGCACGACGGGGACTTTACTCGTCCACGGACGGTTCCGGTGGCTGCTGCAGTCCGCCGCCGGTCATGACGTTCCGCACCAAGGGTCACAACAAACAGCAGCAGCAGCAGCAACTGCAGCAGCAGCTGCAGCAACATCAACACGACCACCACAAGGTCCACGGCAACAACAACAACCACCGGAACCGCTACGAAAAGACCGCGGACCAGCAGCAGCAGCAGCAGCAGCAGCAGCAGCAGCAGCAGCATCAGCAGCAGCAGCAGCAGCAGCAGCAGCAGCAGCAGCAGCAGCAGCAGCAGCAGCAGCAGCAGCAGCAGCAGCTCGGTACGCCGCGGCCGCTGCTCAGCGCCGGCGGCGGCGGGCCCGCAGCAGTCGCCATCACCGCCGCCCCGACCGCAGTCGCCCACCCAGACGCCGGCGGCACGCCTTGCATCTGCACCGCTTACGGTCCCCGGTGTTATGTCATACAGAAGGTAAGCGAACGCACGTACCGTATTGCACCCATCCGCGCGGTGATATGTCGCGCCGATCGAGCGTACCGGACTGCACCGGAACCGCCCGCGATCGTGAACCCGGAACGCGAATGGAGAAAGATGGAGGAGAGAGAGAGAGACGCGAGAGAAATGCGCAAAGTGAGAGGAGACGCGGCGGCTCGCGCGCGTAAACCTGTATTTGCGAGCGCCTTTCTCCGCGGGGCGAACGTTCGAGAGAGCGGTCATCGGCTGCGTCGAGTGAGAGACCTCGCAGACGGCGTGGGGCCTCCGCGATAACGTAGTTGTGACGTTCTCACGCGCGTCCCCGAAACCGCGTGTACATATTATATGCACGGTAAAGCAGAGTCGTCGAATCGTTGTCGGCAGCGGCTGGGCCGTGGTGACGGCCGTCGAAGCTAACATATGGTAGAACCGCGCGCGCCCTGCGATTCTCGCCGGGAGACCGGACGGACCACCCCTAGTCCCCGTGCGTCGCGCTCGGCAGCCACCGCCGCCGCCGCCGCCGCCGCCGCCATCCCTGTCGATCACCGCCCGCCACCCCTGACGATCACCACCCGCTTTCGCGATCTGTGGTCGGGGTCGCTCCTCGCCCGTTAATAATCGATTTATGTCGCTCGCGCTGTTTACGTATGTCTAGACCGTGGATGCGCTCGCGCACATACCTACGTATCAAACACGCATACAAATGTGTACGTATTTTATACGTGTGGACCGCGGGTGAAACACGTATTATGCACGGACATTATAAGTTCGTATCGAACGGCTGACGCGTTTTCTCGTATTTCTTTCGACGCCCAACGGGGCGGCATGGCGGCTGCAGACACGCGTCCTCCCCCGCGCGGCCACTTGCACTTGTTGTGTACACTACAGCCAGTAGAAGAAGTTAGACCTCAATCGCGCACGTATTGCGGTATCTGCAATATATATATATACACATATATTATATATGTATATGTAATATGTTCATAGGGTGTGCCATAAGTGTGGGCTCTAACCTCTCATACTTATTGAAAACATTCTGTGTATATATACCCGAGACACTGCTCGTTTTTGCTCGTGTACTCATTATAAAGATATATATTATATATATAAATATATATGTATGTGTATAATGTCACCACACTGCAGTAATCACAAGACTTATTAACCGCATGAAGTTAGTTGTGGAAAATTGCATTTCAACGGACGTATTATTGTTTATTGTGTATATATACCAGTATATATGTTACTATGTTACATGTATATTATATACGTGCACCTATATATATACACATGATTGTGTACGTCTCGGACTGATTCGTATTGTTGTCGCCGAGGAAAAACTCGGACGAATTTATACGGATAATAACTTTTTTTTATCGACGTGACGTTTAAACGTTTTGCGGTATTTTTTTCTCGGTATATTCTACGTTAATAAGTCTCGTGAAATCATTATAGAGTCTCGTTTTCACATGATAGATGCGCGCACATAATTGCAAAATCGTACCACTGCAATTGTGTACAAAAACTACGTCATTACAGTATTTTAAAATAACGTGTACAAGTAAACAAATGTAAATACAGAAGCAAACATGCGGCTTAGAATTCGGTACTTAAAATTATTTTATTTATATAAGTGAACATAAATGTCGCACTCTTACGGAAGAGTATAAAATCATTTGTAAATAATGGTAGTCACGGATAAAAAGCTATGAAATTGACCGCGATATACCAAAATGCATTTTTATACCAATAGTTGCATGATTTCAACTGAGCTTTTAGTAATCGGTTATGTTGTTTAATCACACTTAGTACATATATCGTATCCTACTATAGTATAATGATGTGTATGTGTGTGTGAATACTTAATATAATTCGTAGAATACAGTTTAATAATAGTTCAATAATTTATAAATTTACAATTTTATTTTTTTATTTAAAAGACATACAAGTACAAGGGTGGATACAGAGGTCCTAAACGGAGGGGGGCAATATATATATATGTACATTAATACAATTAATTAATAGAAATTGTCTTATTATTAATCGACATAAAATTAGTTGTGTACAGAAATCAGTCATACTCTCAACAAAAACACTGGTGATGGGTCTTAGAACGTAAAAACTTTTAATTTTGAGAATGAAACTTAAAATTTTACACTCAATGCCTACTAAACCATATTAAAAAAAGTATTTTGATACAAAAGAAGTCGAAAAGTGTTATTGAATATTGATGTATAGATACATATTTGTATAAATTATAAAGAAAATATTGAACTTGCATGAACAAAATGTTTGCCACAGTTCATTTCAAACAAAATATTTGATACTTTTTTTGTGTACGGGGGGGAGGAATTTCCCCTATTGCACCTCCCTTGTATCCGCCTTGTATAATTATGCTACATGTTATGAATTTATTGAATTATTGATAATCAGCATTTTACAGAAAGACACTACCTATTCTACTTACGATAATTATTACGTACGAATTATACCTACGTCATTACGAAATCGCTGTTTTTTCATTACTATTTACTAGTAATTTTGTGAGATTCGTAGGTAGGTAATGGGAATAGTTTATGAGTACTTATAAAATGTAGGTTGTTGGTATAATAGGTAGTATTATTTTACTGGAGTAATTAAATCATTATGTTTTCCATCAAAATAATCGACGAATAATTACTATTAAATACTCGTAAGTATAGCAGTCGGTTACCGGGTTACGTATTCATCAGATAAAATTTTATGGGTGGGTCAGAAAGTTCAGGTTCAGTACGTTACGTAAAGATCGTATTACTCCTTCATTTCGAAATAAATCGTTCGATTTGTGATAAACATATATAAATAGTTTTAATATAAATAAGAACTTAATTTTATACTAAACAATTTAGATTTATGTAAATGATTATTGTAAATTAAGGTAATGGATTTGTAAATCATAATTTTGTCTATACAGTATTACAATAGTTTTCGGTTTATAGTACTTTTGCACTTAGTGCACGTCAAAAGAAAATATCGTTAGAACTTAGATTCGGTGAGATAAGGGTTGTTAGCTCCCAACATTCGATGTATTAAAAATTATCGGTCATAAGTTTTTAACTCTTGTTTTTTTGTTAAATTATTGATTTTTTGATTTGATTTAATATTTATTATGATAAAATGACTGAGCTATACAAGTCATTTAAGTATATAAGTGTTTTCATTTTATATAACATGAGTCAGGTACATGCGAAAATTCAATTCAAACTGATCTATTCGAGGTCGTTCTAAAATTGTACTGCTGACAAGCAACAAGAAAAAAATAATTTAAATAAGATATCTTAATAAAATAATAATGCTTTATCGGTTTCTTAATGAATAGTTATCACCACTTACGACATGAAGATTTATATTTGGTATATATTATGCAGTTAGTATAATAATATAAAACATTACATTTTTTTTATTATTTACTGAAATATCGTCGACATACTTAGTTGTGATTCAATTTGTCTAGAACTGAAATTTGAATGTCGAACTATCAGTATAACAATTTTCAAAAACCAATGTTCGTTAAAACGAATTTCTGTCCTTGCTTATCAAGTGCCATTCGTGTGATATTATCCCCACGAGCATTCCCTTATATAGGTACGACCCAGGACCCTGACCTAACGTAATACAATTAACGTTAAGATAATTTTATAATGTAGACAATTTCAACTCATTACTTAAATCATATTTGTACTGTTTGTAAACTGTAAATTAAAAATTAAAATAAAATGTAAATCACTTTTATATTTAGATGACGATTTTTTTATATTTAATCACTTTTCGTAAAATAATTGTTTTTTTACATAGTTCTACCGACTCATTGGGTTCATAATAAACAGTTCCGGAGCGTTATGTATTGCTGTAACCTTGAAATATGCTTATCATTAAGAGAGGATACAGAATTCAAAACATTCATAGTCTTGTTATATATATAATACCTGTTGGCTGTTAATATTGTCGTCTAATGTTGTCAGATCATAATGCAGCTATATTAAATGTATATTTGAATGTCTGACGGTCAAAACTTGTTTTAGATCAATTCATTGCTTGTAAAAGAATATCAAATATATTTATTTAGTATTTTTATATTAAAATATAGTGCGATATATTAACATATATTTTTGGGTGAACTCGAGGTCCGTATGTGTATATGATTTGGGCGGTCCAATACAATATTTCTCAAAACCATTCTAATAAGTATTAGTAGTAAAAAGTAATAATTAATAGCAATAAAACATAACATATATTATAATATAATATACGTACTTCTACAAAAAAAAATGGCGTGTTCTCTGTTCACCAATATCTATCCGTTTTTTTTTGGTATAAAAATATTTTTTTTCTTTTTAAAGTATATTTTAGGTATTATGTAGTTTAACAACATTGTTGTATTTATATACGTGTAAACTTCTGCTTTCAAGTGCTATTAACCTATACAAAAATATACATTTTACTTTAAAATAAGGCTTCGATGTAAGTACCTATAATTGTGTATAATGGTCAGCGGTCATTAGTTTGTAAATTGTATTAAGAGTTTATACATTTTAAACACGCCAAATGTAAATTAAATATGGAGATTTAACGCGACTTTACACATTTGAAGATTTGAAGACTACACAATTTCATACATAACAAAACTAGGTTGAAAGCGCGTTGAAAAAATCGACAAATCGACTCAAAAACTGTCAGTGTATGATACCGAATAAATATATTTTTTTTGCGTCCATCGTCAACGCCATATCGCCGCCAAATAATATAAGATAAAACCGTGTCATCGAAAAACCGAGACGTATATCTGAGACACGAGTGCGCACACGAAACCATGTAAACAACCGGGTATAAGATAGGTTATGTGCGTGTTCGTTATATACACGGTTTACGAGGTTCGCCGGCGTTTCCACGTATGGCCTCTCCCTTTCTCTCTGCACAGCCAAGTGAGTCATGAGAGGGAAAAAAACTTAATTAATCGGGTAAACACGCGGAAGACCGTCATTTCGTACGAAGTGTGTACCAACTACAACTACCTGGTATACGATCGTACCGTGTCGTGTCGTTGGAATGCGCTCGAGCGCTGCGCATGTAAGAACATAACGGACTTTTGACTGGTGGCGCATTCTAACCGTAAGCTTAATAATAATAATAATAATAATAATACGAAAATAATAATTAATTCGAAGGGGGGAAAAGTAACGTATGGCGTGCGCGTAAAAAGCGCACTTACGTACATTTTGCGGGTGAGGTGCTGAGCGGTGGAGAGGAGGATGTCCGCCGTCGCGGTCCTTGACCTTCGAAATCGTTTTAAACGAGTCTAATATACTTTGCGCGTACCTACACCGCCGCCATCCGGACGCGCGAACACACTCCCAACAATAATATATACGGATATACCAATGGTGCACGTCGCACGTGTAAATCAGTCGGTGAAATGTCAACAGCCAACAGGTGCTATGTCGGGAGGGTTTTCGATTCTTCGAATTGGAAGGAACCGAGTTTTATCGTAAGTGGCGATCGACTCAGCATTTTCGAATGGTGGGGTAGGGGGCATATTAATTGTTCCAATATAATTGCAATGCATTACGTTTCGCCGTTAGAGCCTGCTATCTAACAAGTCCTGCTTATAGAACATTCGGTTTTTTGTATCAATTATAAACAAATATAATATTGTTCAATCGTATTTCGTACACCGAATTATTTTTGGTTTGCATCGAAATTAATCGGTTATAATTATCTCTAGGGAGGGTCAATAATTTCAAATAAGTAAATACTATAAAATTCTGCATGAACCGAAACTGAAACCGATTGACTATCGTTATTGTTATTTTTACCAACTGATATACGCCAGGGTTCTACTTTGATGTAGAGTCTGTAGAAGGAAAATCGATAAACAAGATTAAAAAAAAATGGGATGTATAACTCCTTGTATAGTGGTACGCGCCTTAGTCATACATCTTTAAAATAATGCTTTTAATAACATGAGCATTAAAAAAATGGAGGTGTGCAGTCCTACAAATTGTATACACGTAGAGCAGGATTAATGGGAAGAATTGCGGAGAAGAATGCGCGTAAAAGTGTATTGTATCCAACGAACTAGTGCGTGTATGTGTGTGTGTGTGTGTGACACGGTGGCGTGAAGTACATCACAAAGATAGACAGTATATACGTACTATATAGTACATAGACGTAGTGTATCCTTGCACTATAATAACTATATAATACCGCTTCGGCAAAATTCTCCGCAAATGAGAATAGTATTATGTTATAGTTAATAGACCTATACGACCACGACGCCTTGTCTTAGTGAAAGTGCATCATACAGGTCGTTCATTCATTATAATGATTATTATTTTTTTTTTTCTTATTATTTTGTATTCCGACCACGGACCAACACATTAAAATATATAACTAAAAACCTACTAATAATATATTTTATTATATGTGTGTGCTTATATAAACGTGCGTTCGTAAGTATGTGAGTTCGTTGTGTTTCCGTGCCGCAAAACGAACGGACGAGCCGACCGGAGATTTATTGTATCTCCCCCAAGGTCCCTTGTAACTACAATTATTAAAACATATGCTGATATATGCATTTATATATATATGTATATAAGTGGACTTGCGCTGAGTTGTGGCAGTCGTATAACACGAGTATATTATTTTCGCATCACGTTTCCCATATCGTTCGACTAATTTTTGTTTATATTATAGTTTATATATTTACCAGTATGCTATCAAATAATCCCGTTTCATTCGACGTTCAACGAAAAGTTGGATTCTTACTATTGATTATAGTGTTAAAGACGTTGAATATTTAAGGAATGTAATTTCACATTATTTTTTGAAATTGCAAAATAAATCTATGATTTGGGCCACACCGTCAATAATGAGAACAAGTCTGTTCATTCGAGAAATGTAAAAAATTAAAATATACGCAAGTAAAAATATATGAAAAACACCCTCTTGTATTCTATAATAATAAATTACTTCACTACTGGAATTGATTTTTACCTAGGTTTATAAATTATCAGTCTCACACCGGCGATCTGATACATTATAGAGTATATCCTGAGTATAATAAATAATAATATTTAGTAGCTGGACGCTGGTATGTAAACACGAGAACAACATTTTTCAGTATCTTTTTCATTTCTCTTGACAAAAAAAATTGAATTAGAAAATATTTATGAATGTCAGAAATTAATACACCATTCGTGCATTGATTATTATCACAGACGGATGTCTAGACTCCAGATGTCTGAATTTAATTACTATTTAACACATATTAACGTATAATGAATTTTCAAAAAGACTATTACAAAAATATTATGCAACTTTGATTTATTTTCATATAAAAAATTATTTTATTGTAGTATTATTTCATTCATTTTTTTGTAGGTTACTGCAAGTACTCTATTGTATGGTATATTTATAGTAAGTTAGTGGTTACTGCTTACTACTTATACCAACTGCAGATCATATTATAGTTTGATACATTATTATCTTCAATATCGTGAACAGATAAACATGTTTTGGTGGGAATTATTTAACAGAGCTGCGAATTTATTGTTTATTATAAACAAAGATTTTTTTTAGTAAAAATTCAAATGATGTGTTTCGCGTCATTCGTGATAGTAATTTTAAAGTGGAAATGGACATTTTATATAAGTATAATATTTATGTTTATTAATAATTATCAAATTAAAAATAAAAATTCAATAATTATTCTTAATATTTTATATTTATTATATAGGATATATAAATACAAAATAGCTACCTCTTTACATAAGATAATTTTTGACAGATGGTATATTTGTTTGAATTTTAAGTGCATTTTATGTTTATTAGAGGATTACAATTCATATTCTTTGAAAAAGTTTGGTATTAATATAATAAAATTTTAACATATACCTATGTATAGATATTGAATATTATTTTACTAAATAATAAATTATGCTCAAATCCCAACCTAACGCGTACCTCTTGTTGTGTTTAATAAATAGGAAAACGAGTATTGAATAATGTATAACATATTTTCTAAGTAATTAATTTTAACGTTACAGCTCGATGGGAAAATAATTGTTGATAAAATTTAATAAAAAATTCGATGTCAATAATTCAGTTTGCCGAATAAAGATTATTTATTTATAGTTAATTTCATTATTTACACTTCTATAGTCATATCTATTTAGTTTCTACGTTACGTTGTCGATGTCAAGTAAATAAAATTAAACTGTTAGCTTTGGTATAGGTATAATTGTTAAAAAAATCTGGTTTGACTGTCGTAATCCGTAAATTGGCAATACGTTTTTTTCCTGTGGGGGAGGACAAGTAAATTTTGTTTCTATAAACTATAAAAAACTAGGTATAACAAGCACCCCAACGATCATCCGTGATGTTGTGTCCTTAACCCTGACACTGGTAATAGTTACGTAGTTTCAAATGCATGTTATAATAACTTCGTGGAAAAAATTCAAAAGTCTTTTGTAAACGATTTCAAGGTATTTCAACAACTGTTCAAACAGGTTTTTACTCTCTATTTATCGGTTCACCCAATAAATGTGCTCTTGGCGGCTCACTAAACTTAGTCGGACAAAATAACATGACGTATGCACATTACAGACAGTTGTCATGGTAGGTACGTATGATGAATTTACATTTGTTATTTATAGTCGTATGGAAATTAAAATAATATTCCAAATGGTTTATTAAACATTTAATATCAAAGTCGGAAAAACGTAGATAGATAGTGGTTCAATGTACTCGTATATGTAGTGATTATTGAGTATCTTCATACAAATATACAAACACAAAATAATGTAAATATAAAATACTATGTTACTATAGATATTATAAGAATAGATCCGGCTACAAATAAAATGTAATTACATAAATTCGTGCATCACATATAAAAGTAAAACCTTGAGGTTATTTCGACTATAAATATATATTTTTTTAATTTCATCATTATGCTGTTCCGATTCATGAACTCCTATGTATGTATACGATTCATATGTGTTCCCAACCAGTGAAATAAAATGTAAGCCAACATTTTTTTTTTACAAAACTGCACTGTCGAGGAAATCCGTCATTATTCAATATTATATTACATAATTGTATATCCCAAAAAACTTGTTTATCACACGCATATAACTATTGAATTGTGTCAAAACAGACAGCTGTACACGATGTATACAATATATGTATGAACATGTACACATTTTTATAATTTTGACGAATTTCATAACTATAGACTTATAACCACTGTTTTTCGAATCGTATGAACTTTTTTTATAGTTTTGGTAAAGTACGTCATTTTTATACTATGCCATAAAATATGATTTGATAGATCAACAAATAATTGATTTATTACATATGGTTTTATTTATTTAACGTCGAACATGTGCTTAGGAACTTTTGACTTTCAGTAGGTACCTCTCCGAACATAATATGGTAATTTTTACTTATGGAAATATTTCAATAGAATGGAGGTGTGTTGAATTATCAGATCTAATTTCACAATGAAACATTTATATATATTTATTTATATTCATATTATATTATATATAATATATAATCTGCACTGTCCTTTGTGTCTTACTCATGCTAAAAAATGTAATTATTTTAATATAAAAATATATATGTATTACGTATACGATATACAATTTCTAGTACTGTAGCAACCCGATTGTTTTAAATATTTATATTTATACATTTAATTTACAAAAAATATATTCAAAATAATTTAAAATATATTCATGTTTAATTAATTTACATTCATAAAGAGGTTCATTGTCAAAAATAGGGTATGACTTTAATAGCACATCAATTAATTGTATGTATAGTTTTACGGAATTAATTAATTAATAATTTATATTATTATATAGTAGTCATATCAGTATACTTTTGATAGCCTAGATTTATTATTATTTAGTTTTGAGTTGTGTTAGTGAGAAATGAACTTCCTCATATTATAATATGTAAAGTAGTTTTTAATGCGTAGTTGCCTACTAGTTTCTATTTATTGTCATATGAACTGCTAGCAGGTATGACTCAATCACTGGTACGAGAAAATACAAATTATTATTATTTAAATTCATCATACGTAACTTACATTTTTATTTAATTTCATTGAAAATTCCGATGAAATTTATATTATGCATTTCACAATTGTATTGTAATAATATAAAATAACACGTCCATAGATTAAATGATGTGCGTATTATATAGTATTTGAAATAATGTTCTACTTTTTATATTTTGACAAGCTAAAACGCAACATAATTAGGAATAAGTGTTATTTTTTTTAAGTTTGACAGATTATAATATTAACATATTACCACACCTATAGTCATGTTATATATTTTCAAATAAAATATTTAAAACATGTATTTCTTTCATGATTTATAATATATACAATATACATACATACACATACATATTAATATACACATTGTTTATTAAAATCTACAAAGTTATTATACCTATTATTACCTACTTGGCTACTTATTATGTTTGCATAATAGTGTTTTAATATAAATTATAATGAATTATATTTTTTGAAATACTCCTATTTTAGATACTTACTACTCCTAGTAATTCTATCGGAACATTGAACCCTGAAGCGCACGAATTCAAATACAAGTCATTGCCTGAAAATCAACCAAAGTCTGACGAAGAACCAATTAAAAAAAAATTGGAAAACTTCAAAAAGAATAAAGGTAAATATGATTTGAAGAGGTAATAATAATATGACTTAATCAGTCGTTAATTTATTGATTTTTAAAACTGCATTATATATAATTAACAGCTAATAAGTTATTATATATGATTTCAAACCGTAAAAATAATTCTCGCATAAAATTGTTTTAGCTCGTGTAGCATTTTTAATATTGTATTTGTGGTTTGTGAAAATGTAAAAGTTTGACAATGATTCATTGCTGTGTAGCAGCGCTATAATACTTTCGAAGTGAACGTAATATCAGACTGAAAAAAATGTATCGGCATAATAATATAATAATTTATCGGACACATAAATTATTTTATTCGAAAAATTCAGACGCAGTATTTTAAAAAAAATATTAAAAGGGAAAACTTTCACCCTAAGTGTGTAGGAGATTTGCGCCGTGTGTTTTCGATGGAAATAATGAAACGATAGAACGAATGTGCTTGGTGGAGCTGGAAGCTGGAAGCATAATATAGGCACAAGTAAGAGGAGTTGATGATCTTGGTCACTAAAACTTATCATAATTCATAGATAGGTACCTTAAAACTATTTAAGTTATCAACAATTTGTATCATAATGTATAATATCAGGATATGGATTACTCAAAACTGCATACAATTTCTTGCCAGAAGCACGTATTTTTTTATGAGAATAATTTACACTATTAAACTTAATGCGTGTGCATCGGTAAACTTGTTCGCTGTTAGAAACACATGAAATTATGTTAAAATAGAGACGATTTCCGACCTACTTTTATTTAGTATTATAACAACAAAAATATGCAAATGGACAGCAAAATTGATACTATTTTGAGCGTAGATCTAGTAAGACGTTGTTTATAGTTGGAGATAAAAATTTTAATGTTAAAATACGTCTTATTTATGCACTTGTGGCTTGCATATTCCCACTTAACCGGACAGCTTCTATAAATATTGGATTTATTAATTATTTCATTATAAGTACTATTTTGTGCCTTTAATGAATTTTTTTAGTAATTGTACTCATCCTGTTTCTTATATTTTCTTAAAAATTAAATTTATCCTTCCTTATATCTTGTGGTAATGTATGTAAAAATATAAAGTATATTAGTGTATATTTAGGTAAATTAACTACATCTATTATAAATAGATAACAACCTCTTCCCGCTTGAAAAACTTACAGGAATAATAATGGGTGAGATGAAATATCTCGGAAATAAATCAATTTTTTTTAATTTATGGAATCTCAGAAAACCTATACTATTTCGAGACGTTCAGACTTTTTTTTTTTTATTTTAAGATGACATGTACAATCTATATCAGTAGACATAATGAGTATATATGATAAAAGCAACATGACATGATAAATACTAGTGAATAAAAGAAGCCACCCACTGATGACACTTTAATTTTGATTGTTAGTTGTTGGATAGTTTACATGTTTCTTTTTTTTTATTTAATTATTTAACTATTTTAAAAGATCTCTGCACCATTTGCGTTTTAATCGTCTAGGAGGACTACCTGGAATTGAAATGGATAAGTTTTTTATTAGAGGATTTGAGTGTGAGAAAAGACGGTTGTGAAATCTTTTGTAGAAGCATTTAGCTTCTTCGTGGACTGTTTTTAAATTCAAATCTGAATGGAGAGTGTGATTTGATATGTAAGGGAGATCTTTAATTAGTTACCTTAAAGCAATGTTTTGAAAGGATTGAATTCTTTTTAAGTTGGATATTTTTGCATTTCCCCATAATTGTAGTCCATATGTCCTCAGACCTACAACCCAAAAATTAAGATTGAAATATCATTATTCATTACACTATACCAGAAGGGGTATAATATCAGAATCTGAAATACGAAATATTTGATTGGGTCAGTTAAGCAAAAATGCGTGCACAGCGAGACACTTTGGAATCAATACACGACTTATAAGTTATAACTGCGCGACATCCGACTTACGTGTATACTCAATACTGTGTGTCTGTGTATGGTACTATGGTACATCCGCGAGGGGCGACTCCTCCACATCCCACCCCCCTTATCCACCGGCAGTGATTGAGTGATAGCGGAGGCCGCGTTGTCATCGCCGTTTCGGCGGCATAAACGGACGAGTGAAAACTAAATTAACTGGAAAGGGAATTTGGGCGGCGCGAACAGATCGCGCTTGGGTCGCCGGGCAATGGTGATTTTCTCTTCCACGAGCTCCGTGTTCGGTGGCATGTGTTCGTGTTGTCGTCCATTTTGCAAGGCTTTTTTATAATGGTAACACACACAGGAATGATATCCCATTAAATACGTTGACCGTTCGGTTGTTGTTTTTTTTTTTTTTTAATTTGTCCGGGCGTCGCGTGTCGCATACATTTTCTCTGCGGTGCTTTTCCGTCCGTCCGCCGGCGTGAGACCGATTCTCCCGCACATAATATTTATCGGGACACGGCGAGTCGCTTAGCGGACCGGGCACGTTGACGACGCGAAGCTCGCAGTCGTAAGTGAAGAAGAAGCGGGCAGAACGAAAAAAAAAAAAAAATACAATAAAATAAAAATTCCCCGTCCGATCCGTACGTGTATGTACCAGTCGTGATAGTCCGCGTAGTGTGTGTCGTGTGCGTATGTGTGCGCGTGTGTGTGCGCGCCGCCGTCTAGTCATATAAGGCTACCCAGTGGAATTTGGCTTTTGTGCACATGGTTTTCGGTGGATGACTTCAGGTAAACTTGTTGAACGAAAAAGTCGCCACATCGTCGTGTACACCGTGTGCGCTAGATAAATATGTGCGTCGCGCTCCTCCGCAGCTGAACCGCCGCACAGCTAGTCGGCCGCCGATAGAAAACACACGCGCACACGTACTTCGTTTTTCGTGAATTTTTTCTTAAGTTTTTTTTTTTTTAAATGTTCCTACGCAAGGAGGCGGCAGAAACAGGTAAGCACCAGTTAACTCGTCTCTAACGACGATCTTTTCCCTCGGGGGGCCGTTCCTTCGATTTTCCGCCTCGCGAGTGTACGGCCTACGTACACGGGTTGTCGCAATGTTATTAGGTTAGATGAGATAATGTGTAACCGGAAAACGTAAGGAGTTAATTGAAAATAAAATGTAAATTTATCATAATATCAAAGAGTCGGTCGCCATTGGCGTTCAACGGGTCCTTGTGATAGGCGTTCTGCTTGCGTTTAGGTTAGTTAACCCGAGAAGTTGTGTACTCTGTGATAACCTACAAAAATATGTGTGCATCAGTGCACCACATTGAAAGGTTTTTCGATTGCGAATTTCGCCAATGAATTTTATTGTGAGTGTGTGTGTGTGTGTGTGTTTTTACCAGTTAGTATTTGGAGTGTTGTATAATTAGACTGCCGTTTTCATTTGGGCAGGTATACTGTCGTTACTCGTAATATTATCGACGTTATTAATATTACCAATATCGGTTTCCGTTTATTCGTATTCACGTCTCTGTCAAAGTGTCAACTGAGTTGATCATCCGCTCTGGATGGTATTCATGTTGTATGGATGTTGTATTCTTACGCTTTTTCTCTAGTAAACTGGAAACCCAAACACTGTTCAACTCGTGATGGAGTGATATTCTGTCTATGATCGGTCCACGCCCCTAATTCTAACATAATTTCATGTTATGTTTGTATTATGCTTTATGTGTAATGTTAATTCTTTCTATGTATGTCACTATAATACTATAGTACTGCGATGTCAGTAAGTTTTTTATCTTGTGCATTTACTAACTGTTGTGCAACTAAATCTTTGACTGTACATAAGCACACTTTTCTTGTTAATATTGAAAGAATTTTTGCCTTTAAAATCCATTGGTTTTTAATGACTAGTCATTTTAATAATACTTAACATGTCTTATGAGTTATAATAAAAACATTAAGTTTAAAGAGACTTTTAAAAGCACCAAATCCATACACTAACATCTGTTAATATTAATTGTCAAGAGTTCATATCCAAATGAATATTAAAATATTTCACGTCCCTAGATATAAATTTAATTAGGTATAGCAGAATAAAGAAAACTACTAATATCTAATATTTTATGTATATAAATTAGTTCATCTTGTATAAATTTTCTGTACCTTCATGATTTAGAGTTAATCAATATAAATAAATATTCCATAATTTGTACTTATTATTTTGGGAATTGTTAAATATGTAATTATAGAAATTAAACATTTTTGATTTTTATTTAGCCATGGAATTATTGACTTATGCTTTGAATTAGTATGTTGATGAATTGGAAAATTATTTGTACATTATATGTAATTTAAATTTCTAACTTAATTAATAATTTGTTTCTTATTTTTTTTGTCCGTTTTATCCAATTACAGTTGTATGTTAACATAATATTAAATTTACATTTTCGTCAATAATAATAGATATTTCATTGACTTTCCTAGTATTTTCATATTGGAAGCAAATTGTTTTGAACAGTATATCCTATCTAATCAGATATTTTATGTGCTTGAGAAAGATTCTTTAACCTGGAGTTAATTTACATTACTTGAAATGCTGAAGTAGTGGTTCCGTGGCCTTTTATGCTAGATATCTATTAACAAAATATTTATTTAAATTTTATAAAATCTTTGATCCAATATTTATTTAGCATTAAAGTTTTTTAAGATTACTTTAAGAAAATTGTTTGGTACAAAAAGGTGAATGATACCTTCTTAATTTTAATAAGAAATAATTTTCATGATAACAAGTAGCAAGAAGATTTTAGAAAAATACTATTTCATTGGGTTAAAATAGCTTTCATTGTCGGTTCAAGAATGTAAACTCATTAAATTGGTTTGCAAATAAAATTTTCTTTTACATTCTATTTAAATAATTAAGGGTTAAATGAGAAATATCATGTGTTAAATGTATGTTTTTAATATTGTTAACAGGGTATATGTACATGAATGGGGACGTAGGAAAAATTTCAACTGGGGCGCATTATAGTCCCCCGGAACAACCACTGACTGTTTCTACTTCCACTAACACTTCTTACAGGTAAATATTAATATTTTATTGTTTTTGGTAAGTGATTTATATTACGTTGAATTTGAGGTATAAAATGCACATTATTAGAACCTAATGGTTAGTATATTATGTTCATTATAGTGTCGAAATGTTGCCAAAGAATTTTTAACTTATTTAATATTAACATTTAAGTAAATGTTTTAGCTTTACTTTTATTTGTGTAAGTAACATTATATTTTACTGTTAAATTTTTATTAACTTATTCTAATACATTAACAATTTTGGTAAATATTAAATATCTTATTGTTTTTAGTAGGTGTTTTATAAGTTATACCTAGAATTTGAGTTATAAAATGCACATTATTAGAACCTAATGGTTAGTATATTATGTTCATTATGGTGTCGAAATGTTGCTAAAGAATTTTAAACTTATATAATATTAACACTTAAGTAAATGTTTTAGCTTTACTTTTATTTGTGTAAGTAACATTATATTTTACTCATTTACTGTTAAATTTTTATAAACTTATTTTAATACATAGACAATTTGGGTAAATATTAATTATCTTATTATTTTTAGTAGGTGCTTTATAAGTTATAGTTAGAATTTGAGGTATAAATGCAAATAATTAGAACCTAATGGTTAGTATATTATATTCATTATGGTGTCGACATGTTGCTAAAGAATTTTAAACTTGTATAATATTTATTCTTAAGTAAATGGTTTTATTTTACTTTTAATTTCTGTAAGTAACATTATATTTTTTATAAATTATATACATTTTTTTCCGATGCACGTAATTAGAACCTAATGTTATTGACCATGTTCATTATGGTGTCGAATCGATGCAATAGTATAACATTCTTCTTTAAATATTTATATTTATGTAATTTATTTTACTTTTATAATTTATTGAAGAAACATCTTTTTTCCACTGTGAGTTCCTTCACAATTTTCTATATTTATCTATTTTTAATTTAACTGATATATTTAAGCTATCACTTATCAATGATTTTAAATTAATTTTTTAAAATGGGTAAAAATCAATGTTAAATAATTATATTGTTATGCATATGAAGTATCTTTTGATAATATATTATAATAATGTATTTTTATTAAAATTAAAATGAACAAAGTTTAAGTATATTGTTAAATTAAATAACATTTTAATATTACATTTCATTAAACATTATCTTTAAATAAAATTCATAGGTACTATATATCGACATTCATTTAAGTTATTGTTTGTAGAAATGTGTCCTATTGAATGTTAATAATTAATCAACATGCTGTTAAATTAATAAAATCCATAAATTACATTTTTAAGAAGTGAAATGAATGCATGATGATATGAAATTCTTGATATTATACATCTATTACAAAAAGTTGAAGATAGGATTAAAATTAAACTTTATTAATTATTATAATAGTTTATATTAACTGGATATATTATAATATTTGGCTTGATTAGTATGTAAAACAAAGTCTATATTTAACCTAAATAGTAGAATAATGTATGTAGTCCCTTAATCGGTAAACACATGGTATGTACACCACACATAGTATACCAACTAAACCATTTCTTTCCCAGTTTTTAAATAATGAAAAATAATTAAGAATTAATTTCTTGGAAAATATAATGTGCATTTTTATTTTTTGAAAGATTATTATTAAAATGTATATTAGCTTAAATTTTTCATCAACACAGTTAAATTGTTTTATTGAATTGTTTTTAGTTCTATAAATGGAAGTTATGAAGTGTCTGTATCGGATAGTAGAAACAGTGCAACAATTTTAACAGGACAAAATAGCACAATGGTAAATGCTGAGACTTCTACTGAAAATATGCCATCACAATCAGTAGAACAACTCAAACAACTTTTATCAAATCAGCTGGAATATTATTTTTCTAGGTAAAATTGTTATTAATCTTTAAAGAAAATAATCAGTTTTCAAAACAAAATTTTTGTTTTCATATATTAGAGAAAATTTGGCTAATGATGCATATTTGTTATCACAAATGGACAATGATCAATATGTTCCAATATGGACAGTTGCCAATTTTAATCAAGTAAAAAAATTAACTAAAGACTTAAAGCTGATCACTGAAGTATTAAGAGGTATAAATTGTGCTTATCTTAATATTGTATCTTACAATTAATTACCTATATATTTACTTATAGAATCGCCTAATGTACAAGTTGATGATGAAGGATTAAAAGTTCGTCCAAATCACAAGCGTTGTATCGTAATCTTGCGTGAAATTCCTCAGACAACACCAATTGAAGATATAAAGGTTTGCTTAAAATTGAACATATTTATAAATTCATTTATATTTTAATAGCTTAAACAATCATAGTTTATTGTATACATTTCTCCCCCTGTTCTCTTTCCTTATTAATTTCTTTTTGAAGTGAGACACTCATTTTTCATTTTAATTTAAAAGTACAGTTTAAAATATAAATATATATTTATCCCATGATGAATTAAGAATTTCTAAATAAATGAGTATATGTAAAAAAAGTTAAAATGTAGTTGGATATCAGATATTTTTTTTATTAAATTTTGGTGCATTTATTTATGATATAATTTTCTAAAGTATAATGTTCCTCTGAGTTTCTATGCATTTTATAAATATTTCAGTTAAACACTATTCAACTTTATTTTCAGGGATTATTTGCTGGCGAATCATGTCCTAAGATGATATCATGTGAGTTTGCTCATAATAATTCATGGTATATCACTTTTGAAAATGATGAAGATGCACAAAGAGCATTTTTGTATCTCCGTGAAGAGGTCAAAGAATTTCAGGTTAGTAAATTTTTATTTTTAATCAATTAAATTATGCAAATATTATAATAAAATATTAATTGTCAACAAACATAATGTTGCTGGGGTATTTTCATTTCAAATTTAGGTTCAAATAATGAGTATAAAAATTAAATGCTTATGATGATATTTTATCACTAAATGATATTGAAGTGATTGTTTATTACATGCACTACCAACTGAAGCATTATATTTATAATTAGGCATTATATTTATAATTAGGCATTATATTTATAATTAGTATTCATGGGTTTGAAATTAGGAATATTTTACCTTTAGTAAAAAAATTTTAAAATCTTTTGGTCCATACTTATGATGATATTCAATCACTATTCAAGATTTTTAATGACTGTTTATTACATGCACTACCAACTGAAGTATAACATTAGATTTTACACAGTTTATAAATACTTTTAATGTCTATTCAAATTAGACCTTAAATTGTAATGTTTATGATGATACTTTATCACTTTTTAAGAATTTTAAATGATTGTTTATTACATGCACTACCAACTGAAGCATTATATATATAATTAATATTCATGGGTTAGAAATTAGAAATATTTTACCTTTGGTAACAAAAATTTTAAAATCTTTTTGTCCATACTTATGATGATATTCAATCACTATTCATGATTTTAATGATTGTTTATTACATGCACTACCAACTGAAGTATAACAATAGATTTTATACAGTTTATAAATACTTTTAATGTCCATGAAAATTAGGCCTTAAATTGTAATGTTTATGATGATACTTTATCACTTTTTAAGAATTTTAAATGATTGTTTATTACATGCACTACCAACTGAAGCATTATATCTATAATTAATATTCATGGGTTAGAAATTAGAAATATTTTACCTTTGGTAACAAAAATTTTAAAATCTTTTTGTCCATACTTATGATGATATTCAATCACTATTCATGATTTTAATGATTGTTTATTACATGCACTACCAACTGAAGTACAACAATAGATTTTATAAAGTTTATAAATACTTTTAATGTCCATGCAAATTAGGCCATACATTGTAATGTTTATGATGATACTTTATCACTTTTTAAGAATTTTAAATGATTGTTTATTACATGCACTACCAACTGAAGCATTATATCTATAATTCATATTCATGGGTTTGAAATTAGAAATATTTTACCTTTAGTAACAAAAATTTTAAAATCTTTTTGTCCATACTTATGATGATATTCAATCACTATTCATGATTTTAATGATTGTTTATTACATGCACTACCAACTGAAGTACAACAATAGATTTTATAAAGTTTATAAATACTTTTAATGTCCATGCAAATTAGGCCTTAAATTGTAATGTTTATGATGATACTTTATCACTTTTTAAGAATTTTAAATGATTGTTTATTACATGCACTACCAACTGAAGCATTATATCTATAATTAATATTCATGGGTTAGAAATTAGAAATATTTTACCTTTGGTAACAAAAATTTTAAAATCTTTTTGTCCATACTTATGATGATATTCAATCACTACTCATGATTTAAATGATTGTTTATTACATGCACTACCAACTGAAGTACAACAATAGATTTTATAAAGTTTATAAATACTTTTAATGTCCATGCAAATTAGGCCTTAAATTGTAATGTTTATGATGATACTTTATCACTTTTTAAGAATTTTAAATGATTGTTTATTACATGCACTACCAACTGAAGCATTATATCTATAATTAATATTCATGGGTTAGAAATTAGAAATATTTTACCTTTGGTAACAAAAATTTTAAAATCTTTTTGTCCATACTTATGATGATATTCAATCACTACTCATGATTTATATGATTGTTTATTACATGCACTACCAACTGAAGTATAACTAGATTTTATACAGTTTATAAATACTTTTAATGTCCATGCAAATTAGGCCTTAAATTGTAATGTTTATGATGATACTTTATCACCTTTTAAGAATCTTAAATGTTTGTTTATTACATGCACTACCAACTGAAACATTATATTGATAATTAATATTTATAGGTTAGAAATTAGAAATATTTTACCTTTAGTAACAACAATTTTAAAATCTTTTTGTCCATACTTATGATGATATTCAATCACTATTCATGATTTTAATGATTGTTTATTACATGCAAATTAGGCCTTAAATTGTAATGTTTATGATGATACTTTATCACTTTTTAAGTATTTTAAATGATTGTTTATTACATGCACTACCAACTGAAGCATTATATCTATAATTAATATTCATGGGTTAGAAATTAGAAATATTTTACCTTTAGTAACAAAAATTTTAAAATCTTTTTGTCCATACTTATGATGATATTCAATCACTATTCATGATTTTAATGATTGTTTATTACATGCACTACCAACTAAAGTATAACAATAGATTTTACACAGTTTATAAATACTTTTAATGTCCATGCAAATTAGGCCTTAAATTGTAATGTTTATGATGATACTTTATCACCTTTTAAGAATTATAAATGATTGTTTATTACATGCACTACCAACTGAAGCATTATATCTATAATTAATATTCATGGGTTAGAAATTAGAAATATTTTACCTTTGGTAACAAAAATTTTAAAATGTTTTTGTCCATACTTATGATGATATTCAATCACTATTCATGATTTGAATGATTGTTTATTACATGCAAATTAGGCCTTAAATTGTAATGTTTATGTTGATACTTTATCACCTTTTAAGAATTTTAAATGTTTGTTTATTACATGTACTACCAAACATAATATTGATAATTAATATTTATAGGTTAGAAATTAGAAACATTTAACCTTTTGTAACAAAAACATTTTAAAATCTTTTTGTCCATACTTTTGATGATATTTAATCACTACTCATGATATTCAATTTACATGCAATCCCTTCTAAAGCGTTGTTTTTAAACTTTTATTATATTTTCATATAAACAAATGTAAATGTTGAAATATTCATTCTTTAGAAGAAAATAATTTAATAAAATAATAAAATAATAATAATAATAATAAAATAATTTTATTAATATAAATGACATTTCATAAAATCTTAAAATTCAGTTAAAAACTGAAATAAAATTGAGTATTAACTATTTATTAGTTTTTTAAGTCCATAATCATAAAAATAGATATAATGTTTAATGGTTATTTAAAATTTAAGTGTTTGTTTTGGTTTATTTCTTAATTAATTAATTTAGTTTAAAATAAATTATTATTTTAATATTCAATACATCTTAAAGGGTCGACCAATTATGGCACGTATCAAAGCAAAGCCAATGAATCGTATGGCAGCTCCTATATCACCTGGTACTGTTGCTGGAATTCCGGGTATGAAAAATGTAAATGGTTTTAGAACTCCACCTATCCCAGCGCAACCCATCAATCCATACATAGATCAAGGTTCCGGTGTGACACCTGCTGGGCCTCCAGCACCACCTCCACAGCATCCTCAGGCTACCAGGTTGTTTTATACAAATGGAGGACCAACTCAGTATGCTCCAGTCAATTATGCTGCTAATCTGCAAGTATATGTAAGTATATATGATTTTTGATCTTAATGTAGAAGTATTATCTTAAATATGTGAATGTATGTAATTTTATTATAAATAATTATGTTGGATATTGTTACTAAGTTACAGCAGCAACAACAGTCTCCATATTACCCTACAAATATGATTCAGCATTGGGCTCATCCTGCAACAGGTGCCTATTATACAACTGATTTAAGTGGAATATTTTCTGTAAATGGATTAGCTCCCCAAGGAGCATTTACTAAACCTCAAAATGCAAGATACAATGTTTCACGTGCACCGTAAGTAGTTTTGTACCAGACAATAAATAATTTGTTTATTAACTACAATATTTTCTGGATTAGTGGTAGAAGCAATGGAAAAATGCGTCATAATTCTGTTGGTGGTAATGAGTACTATCGAAGTTCTGCTTCGGATAGTGGTTTACCATCTCGTCCTGGTAGTTATACATCAAATGGTAGTCTTACTAAGTCATCAAGTAGTAGTGGATCTTTGCATATTACTAATGCAAACCGAAACTATGTTGACAATCAAGATTCTAATGTGGTGGATAAGTCTAGTGGAGCAATCAACATCCCAAAAGACCCTACAACATTGCCACAAAGGTATTTCAAATTTATTGTATCTTTTAATATTGAAAGAAAAGTTTAATAAAAAAGTTTAAAAAACAATTTTTATATGAACTATCTACATAATTAATTTAATGTGGTCATGATAATAATTAATTTTAAGATTGGCATATATTGCTTCATTTTTAATGAATTTTTTCTTTGTTTTAATGAAATTGTATGTTTCAAACTGTTGTCTTGTTCTTTACTTTTTACCGTTTTTCTTTTGAATGAGTAAATTAAGCCCTGTATTCAAGTATAAGTGAAAGAGGGTGTTTATGTTGTTCTTATTACATCTATTATAAGTTATAACTACATACAATCTACTTTTAAAAGGTTAAAGGGGGTTTACAACAGATTTTTTAAATTATGGTTAACATTTTGCTTTTAACTAGTTTGTATTAAATTTGTTATAATTATAGATATAGGCGAAGGAAGAAAGATGATGAAGTTGGACCAGAAGTAATAACAGGTACTATACCCCAACCAACTGGATCGCAAAGTTTTGATTTGGCTGCTGATGCGTTCCCTCCGTTACCACCTCAAGTTGTGTCCATACCACACCAGTCACCAACTCCACTGCCCCATGACCAGTTGTCACCTCGTAATATTTTTGATCCTAGGTAATATTAATGGTTTTTATTAATACTAGCATTTTTGTAAGCTTTTTTTAAAACTATGCTAATATAGCTCTTTAAGTATATTTTGCTATTTTAAATTCATTGCTTTAAAAATACAATTTATAACTAAGTGTATTATCAATTTATTTTTTTCTGTAGGATTTCTCTAATATCATCATCAAATATGCCTGTGGTTCTTCCTGAACCTTCTGTGCTTAAGACTGAAGATATAGACTCAACTGTGAGTTCAGAAAGTTTGACAAACGGTTCACAGATAATACCACCTGTAGCTGTTCGATCTGTACCTGTCACTCAAATTGTTGATGACCTGTCTACTATGTCTCTGAACTCTGTAAACTCGCACACTAAGGTTTTTATTATAATTTAAATGTTATTTTTAATCTCAATTAACTATTTATTTTAAAATAATTGTTTTTAGGTTCAGGATATTATTACACCTTTGAATTCTATATTAAGCCCTATAGATAAGACTGTAATGCCAGCAAAATCTGACATACCAACTACTATGCCTAAAGCCAATAGTGCATCTCTTAATTCTAAATCAACTGTACCAAATATTAAGGCTGCATCACCATCACAATGTGCTTGTGTTATACCACAACCACCTGCTTCATTTTCTGCAGATATGGCTAACAATAATCCTGTTATTATTGGAAATGGTTCTCCTAATATTGGTCATAAACTAAGTTATGCTCAAGTTGCACAGCATCACAAAGAAAGGAATGAAAGCCACATTCCTACAGTTATCACATTTGGTCAATCTTCTATAACAGAAGAAGAAAAGAAAGAAGAAATCATACCAGTGGTGACACCACAATCTAAACAATCAAACATCTCAACAGGTATATAGTGAATAAATAGTAAATACACATTTCAATTTGGTGTGTATTGCCAGATGTAATTTTGAATTATACAAATAATCTATTAATTATATATATTTGTATTGTATTATTTTCATATTTACATTTTGGGTATATGAAATTAATATAAATTAATAATTATAAAGTAAAATGATTAATTTTAAACTAAAAAAAAAACCTCATTAGAAAATTTTAATTCTCTGATAATAAAGATTTTCTTAAAAACATTTTACTGTGAAATCACCTTCTAGTTTATATAAAGTATATTTAAACTGTTCTCTATATTCATTGTAAATTTCATTTTGTGATCTATTTTTTAAGATATTGAGAGTAATATTTTAGTTTATACTAAAGTGTTAAGAAATAACTTAAATTTTGTCTACCAATGAAATAAAATTAAATAAATAAAATTATCTTGAATATTTGTTAATCCATCATTACATCTGTTTATTAAATCAAGTTGAAAAACTAGATAACATTTAAAAATATTATGTTATATAATGTTTTTATAAATAACTATTTAATTTATAAGCAGTTAAAATAGTTTGGTAATATAAATTTTTTTTTTCCAAAGACGGTTCCGTTACCATCAAATCTGGTAAAGGAAACAGAGCTGCAAATAGTGAGCGAGGAACAACACCTAGAAAAGAAAGATCGTCTAAATTCAATCGTACTAAGTCACCCAAGTAAATCTTTAATGAGGCCTGAGTATTGTTATGACTCACTATTTAAATATCGGTTTAGTAAGTATTGAAATTAATTTATCCTCTTTTAACCTTCTAATTTATAATCTTTATGATCTTTATTATCTTTCTAGTCTTTATGAAGTTAAAATATGTTTTATTAATCATTTAAATAATTAAATTAAAATATTGTTATTTTATTTATAATATCAGAATTGCTAGTATTTTTAACATTTACTTTTTTAAACACATAAATTGTGTAATTATTTATAGCACAAGATTATTTATAGTTAATTTTTCAGTATTAAAACCAACACCAATTCACAAGTATGGCAAATAAGTGGATGGAACTGGACAGTATCATCATAACAATTATAGTATTGTTTAATGCTTAATTTGTTGGGCTTAAAACATAAGTGATAGATAAATATATCCCCCGTCCTACTGTCATTATATTCTAATCAAGATGTCCAAATTATTATGTTTATTGTTAGTTTTTATACATAAGTTTAATTTCTTATGATTGTTTCCTTTTATGAAAAAAAATACATAAAACAAAACAACTTTAAAACAAATATATAGTGATATACTCATATGTATATGTGTCTATATACATATATATATATATATATATATATATATATATATAAATATATATGCTTTTCAAACAAATATATTTAAAGATTTAAATAACATAACTGTGATAAATAATTATACATTATTACATTATTAACATGCATAAGTTTATGTTTTATGTTATATATAAAATATATAATTAATATATATATAATTATCTTGAATTAATTGTAGTCATAATTTTCATTGACATAGTATTATTATGAATTACATTAATTACAAGCACAATATTTCAATAAATATTCTCCAATTTAACCTTCTAATTACATTTTTACATTTTAATAAGTTTTTAATATTATGCTTAACCTCAAGTTTTCAGTTGCATTGATATTTATTTTTGACATTATTTTAATATTTGTTATTATATGTATATAAAAATTAATTTGTCTTGTATTGACTGAATTAATTTATGGATATGAACAATTTTTAAAAGCTTAATACCATATTTATTTATTTTTTGTTATTTGAGCAAAACTGTAGATATTTAATACAAAAAAGAAATCATAATTTTTTACATTGCTTATCACAGTATGTTATGTAATTCAATAATCAGAAAATTAAAAGTTAATTACAGAATGCTTATATTATGTATCAGTATATACCTATTGATATATGCTCATAAGTTATGACTTATAAGCAATGTTGTTTTGTTTTGTCTTTTATTTTAAATTCGCTATGTGAGTAATTTTTTAAATTCTTAATTTATGCAATATTATTTATTTATGTGTTAAAATTACTTTAATTTTGATTGTATTATTTTAGATGAAAAAAAAAATATTTAATAATAATCCCATAAAACGATATGATAAATGTGTCATCCGCATCCATAATGGTCCAATTTAATTAATTGATTTTTTTTTACATTCTTATTTTAATTTTTACTGACAAAAGAAATTTAAAAAAATAAAAATAAAAAAAAAAGTAGGAGTAATAATAATTCTAGTTTCAAAATACAGTAGAACACTTTGTTTATGTATGTCTATGTTTTTTAAATCAGCTTATAAAATGATAAATACATCACGTTTTTCTTTTAAAAGGAAAAATGCATCTATAGTTTTCATACTACTTAAATTTTGTTTTTGTTTTAAACATTTTCAAATTTAATAATTAAAAAATATATAAATATAAAAATAAAAAAAAATAATAATAATATTAAATGTGAAATTAACAACTGTAGGTTAGTGTTTTTTTTTAAATTTTACAGAGGCCATAATGGCATAAGGCCAATGAATTATTTAAAAACTGTATTTAGTTTTATAGGATAGTTCTCTTACAATATAAGATAATAATATATTATATTATGATGTAGTCAAATGAAATCCCGTTGGTAGATATTATAGAATTGTCACAGGTTGGGTTTGTTGTCTTTTTTTTCTGTCAGTGTCTTTAAGCACAAGTTCCAAATCCTTATTATTTTTTTCATTGTATGTTGGATTTAATTATTTATCAAAATTTTGAGATCGACCACAAAAAAAAAAAATCACTTAACAATTTAAAATATAAGATATTTATTATAAATTGGCCTGCTTAAAAAAAATTACATAGTTGGTTTGCTCAATTGTTGCAAGGACCGTCCTTATAGACATACATTCGTGCTCTAATTTATTTGTATTGAGCATTAATCTGTTTATAATTATCAAAAATAAGTCCATGTTCCTGCATTTGTTTAGAGTAAAATATTTATTGAGTCCATGCCTACTTTATTTGCTTTTCCTTGTTGTAATTAAATTGTTGGAATTTTTATTGAGTCACAAGTTTTTGTTTTGGTCTTGATGTTCAAAAGATGAATTTAGTGTTTATAACAATTTTTTGCATAACTATCAAAATCTAAGAAAAATTCCTTCAAATCAAAAACCGAAAAATGTACTTCTGTTAGTTACCATAATATATTAATGAATTGTCTATAGTCTAAAATTGAATACTAACATAAATGAAAAATAAAAGACAAATTTATCTGGTGTAAATATTTATTTATACTCTAAATTAATGGTAGCTAGATATTTCTTTTAATTTTCATAGTTTGAATACATTAAAACTATGAATTTTTATTTTTATTATTTTTAATTTATTATTATTTTGTTTATAGTTACATAGTGGTTGATACATTTTCCAAGTGTATTGTAATGGCCATATATGTGTTATGTTTGTTGTTAATTGTTTTAAAAATAGAGTAGGTTATGGCTTAAGAAACTATAAAATAATAAAATGTGGTAAAAAATTAGTTTATAATGGAAGTCCATTAGGTATTGTTTGTTTGTTTTTTTTCTTTGTTTTTAGTTATTTAATAATTTAAATATTTTGGGTTATTTTGTGTTATTTGTAATCTTCAAATTGAATGCCTCTACAATGGATATTTTTTAATTTTCTTTCGAGAACATTATAAAATGTATTTAGTAGTTGGAAGGATACTGGGATGACATTTTTTCTTTTGATGAAATGTATATTTTTTTATTAATCATGTATATAGTTGTTATTTTTTTTTTAAATACCTAAATAGCTAAATTAACATAAATAATTAATTGAAGTGGAATTAGGAATTAATTTCCCTTAGTGCTAGTCATGGAAGGCTAATATTGATAAAGATATATATATATACATAATTATCTATACAATGTGTGTTAGCTTATGGATTAATTTCTTAGCAGAATTTCCAATCATTTATAAACTGTTACTGTTAAATAGTTTCGCCAAACAAGTGTGCAAAATATTTCATCGGAAATGATTTCAAACCAGCCTTTTGAACATGAACTCTAAAACTAATAATATATAATTGATACATATGTACATACCATGTTTTGTTTAATGTAATTAGGCCCTGTAAAAAATAATATTTCTTAGTATGTTTAAATTGTACTGTCTTGGTATAAAATGGATTTCCTTAAATTATTATATGACCCTGGTAATTAATGTACTTGAGTGGTGTTATGATTATTACTATTAATTAAATATGTTTTTTAAACGCACAGTGCTAGAGTTAACATTATTTCATAGTTTTTTTTAAAAATTATCTGGGATTTGCTTGATTGGAAAACTAGTAATTTTTTGTAACTCAATGGATCAATAAATTATTTTTGGCCATGTTCTGACACAATTTGTATATGAAGATGTATGTATTAATATATATAGTCCTTCCCAATTGTGGAAACTGAAAAAATAATACAATTATAAATAAAAATAAAATCATTTGTTTAGAATATATTTAATTTAATTAACAGCTGGTTATAATTTAAAATATAGTTATTCGTTTTTGTTTTTTTTTGTTGATTTATTTTTTCTAGGTGTCAAATGTATATTCTATTGTAGTCATTGAATTAATTTGCAAAAGATAAATAATGTCAAAGCTCAATAGTATTAAATTTTTTTTCTTTTACTTGCCTTGATGACGCATTGTTTTGAAATCATTTAGTTCCATTATTTGTTGTAAATGTTTAGTTTTGTAATTTAAGTCAAATTTACTAATATATATTCATTTTATATACCTATAAATAATCTTAAATGTATACTCTGTTATCATAGTATGATAATTGAAAATATTAATTTTTCCACGGTAGACTACTTTTCTAATAATATTTAAGCTACGGTGCATACTATCATTTAATACCTAGTATCTACTACATAAATTAATTGTTTTCGCTAAAAATAAAATATTTGTTTTTCTTTAGCGTCTTAACTATGAATGACTTGACATTACCTATTTAGTATTTATGTAGGCCTTCCGGGTTATATAATAATAGTTAATCGCAGCCAACCCTAATATTCCATATGTGAGGTTTAATTACTTTTCATGATTTTAATATTATAACCTTCCCTTGCCCAATTTCCTCCAACCTGTACTTGTTGTGCCTAATTCCACTGTTTTTGTTACAATATAATGTAATTATAAACATTAAAACTGAGTGTTTATTGAACATATATATTATTAATAAATTGTTACATGTGAATTCAAACGGTAACTCGATATACGGTTATTATAATAATTATAATTTCAAATCGCATTAACGTTTGAAACCAGTTGACTGATCCATTTATTCTGTTTTAATCGAAAACTATTTTAACTTATTTATATTTATATTTTTTAAAAATTCGTAAAACTATTATTATACTGATAATTATAATAATATGAATATTTAAAAAAGAATAATCGTGGTTATGTAATTGTTAAGATGTAAATAATTAATGTTCTTTCAAACTGGATTTCATGACCAACTAGAAAAAATAAAAATTATGATAATTAAAGCTTCATTTAGTTGTTTTTCCTCTCAATTCGGCGTGCGATTCATGCCGATGAATTACGTACGAATTAACGTGTTTTTTTTGTTCATGGAGTCTTGTTTGATTTGGAATTTTTGTGATATTTGATTATTAATCTTATAAATACATACATTATATATTATATATAAAGAAAACAGATAGCAGACATTGTTTTATTGTATTTTATCATAGAAATGTAACAATTATATGGTATTTGTACATTAATGTGTGTTCTAATTATTTTTCCTCTAAGTTTTATTGCATATACAAATCATATTGTGAAGTAGTGTTTCATTTTTAACCCGGAACTTAAAATAAATTGTTAAGGTAAGAATTGTTTAACAGCTATTGCTCAAATCATTATTTTAGGGTTTAAATTGCAAATCTGATTTTGGGCGTTTCAATGATTATTAACTGTGGAACTGTAACTAGATTATAATTTTGTCTAGTCATCGACTTACTTAACCCGCCAAAATGCAGTAAAGTTTCTCCTGACCTAACAAACAAAGGATGTCTGCTTCTACAGAATATTTTGAAGCAGTCAGCGGTGTATACTGGCGCGAATGTGCATATGATATTTCGTTATTTTCAGTCAACTTTGAATATAACATAGACATAGCCAAATTTGTTTTTCAGAGTAGGTATGCATGATGCATGAAAAAGTACCATGGTAAGCTTGAGTGGCTTTTCCCCTCCGCCTTATGGGTTCCCTTTTTTTTTTAACTTTCCTTACCTAATCAAGCCGGATAAATGATCATTAATACAATACAAAATGATTCCCAAAAAATAAAGAAAATGTACTATGAAGTAATAAAGTATTACATAGTAATAATAGTATTATTATGTACTAAGCACCAATTATAAACTTATTAGGATTAAATAGTGCATAGATACCGTTCATTGATGCTAGTGATACTATCTTTTAGTGAATTGAAATGTGTACTAGGTACTAATTATTTTATAAAAAAGAAATAACACCAATCAATGATCATAGAGATGATTCGTGGCAAATGATTTTAAAAAATCATGAAGATAATGAGATTAGCATTGGGTAGTCTGGATTATTATGACTAGTTAGAAAAAACCTTATGAAGCTGTACATTATAGTAATTATCTATTTATCCACTTGTAAGGAAAAATATCTTCACAAGTTCAAAGAAAAATGGTAATTACTAATAAGATATATTTTAAATGTACATTTATGTTATATTCTGTCTAGTGCCTATTTAAACACGTTGCAACTCAGATGTTTTTATTTCCTACCTCCAACAGTTACCCTGTTCATCATCATAAATAATTTCACCCGTGGAATAGCGTACGATCGCAGATAACTAGAAACAATCGGTAGTAAAGTGAAAATATATCAGGTTAAAATGTGTGTTGCATACGTCCAGAGGCGCTAATTATTGAACCAGAATCGAACCAAAATAGAACAGATCAGTTCAGTTAGTAGAATGTAATATATATAGAGATAATCTTTTTTTTTTGTTGCAGTCGTAATAATTCGTTAAACATCTCCATCAAACTCATTTTATTTTTTAAAAATATGTATATTAATATGTGTTGAACTTTTTAATCTCCTAACAATACACTAACTAATATGCATCCTGAAAAAGAAGCTTTTCAGCATTGAAACGTTTAAAAACACATATAAGGTGTACAAACGGGCAAAAACAAATAATTAAGATATTATACACTAATATATAGATATACTTCTTCAAGTAATTAAAAAGTTTGACGAGTCGTTAACAATTAAAAGAATATATTTGCATTAATAAATTGTTAAAAATACACTATTAATTTCTTAATTAAAAATATGTTAAAAAGTAATTTATTTCTTGCGGTTATTTTTCTGAAACGGTAACCTCAATTATTTTACCCAAACGGCGCCCCTGCATACGTCAAATAGTAATTTGGTTACACTCTGTAAACGTCGATGAGCCGGTTGCCAAAAACCATATTGTGACGGCTATCCTTTCTTGTACAGGATGTATGACTTCGAATTTCAGTGTCTTGTTTAAAGTTGTTGGATCTATTAAATTTATTAAAATAAATTAATGACGTTCCAAATGAAATTTCTAAACGGCCCATCTGTGTTAGACGTATTTAACACCAAATACCGACAGGGGCTAATTTTATGAAGTTACAAAGAATTTCACTTTTGTCTATTATTATACCATATCAGGGCCGCTATTAGTGTGAATTTGATTTTGAACATGGTTATTTGGAATGGGCTTCTGTTTTCAATAAATAGTCAATAAAAGCTTTCGAAATGAGAATAAAGGGCCCTTTCACACGCAGCCACTCGGCAGCGCTACTGAGAAGCTCTGCTGTTGGAAAACCATTAGTTTATATAGATGGTTTCACACACGACCACGGCCACTGATTTGAAGCGCCACAGGGCACAGACGGTGTCAGTAGTTGACTTCGCCGCAGAACGCAGCGTCTAAAAGTCGCGCTTCTCGTAATAGAACATATTTTTAGATTGGGGGTTTCACACGTGACTGCAATCGCGCGACTATTTTTGCAGCCCGTTGGTAGCGCGATTAATCAGTGTTTGATAAAACGATATTATCTACTGTCATATCTACTGATATATTTAATATTATATTGTCTACTGATACACTTTCGCAGCGCCACTGACGCGCTTCTAAAAAATATTCAACGCTACTGACGCTCTGCTAAGAAACGCTGTAGAGTGGCTGCGTGTGAAAGGGCCCAAAAATATTCAACGCTACTGACGCGTGGCTAAGAAACGCTGTAGAGTGGCTGCGTGTGAAAGTGCCCAAAGAGTTGAATTTATGAGAGGCCTGAAAACATATATACATGTATAATTGTGTAAGAAAAATAAAATAGGTACCGTACAATTAGTTAAAATATTTGTATTTGTACCGATATTCTACTTTTTTCGTTTGTAAGCAAGTATAATAATTAATAACACAGTAATTCAACAATGAATTATAAATAAATATTTTATTTATATTTACCTATGTAGAATGTGAAATTAGGAGGGTTTCGTAACTTTTACGTTTTGCGGCCCTGTGTCGTTTATTACCAACATACATTTTATGTACCTAATTTATGTTTACAATTTTAAGGGCAGTGCCCACTTATTTCTTGTTGCCTATGATTGTTTAATAAATTTGTCCCTAGATTTCTACAAATAAGTTTGATACGTCTTTTACTTTTTTTTAAATCCTGTGAATTAGAATGAAAGATGTGTTAGCTACCTGTAATTACCACATTGTATCCATTGTTTCATAAGCACAAACTGTGAATAACTGATGGATTGACAAGTCACAAGTGAACAACCGATTCGCAGTAATGCCCAAACGGGCCGAACTGGTAGCTTATTATGTACCAACATAGAAGCGATCATGAACTCTGTTACATAGGTTAATAGGTAACACGATTACACCACAAAGTACAGAACTTGATGATTATTTTTTTTTTTATAGTATGTGCCCGCTTTATACGTGAAATGGTAAATGGACTGCGAGTGATTTCTAATTCGAAAACATACTATTATTAGTTGTTCTCGGGAAACCTGTAGAACATTGAACTTCAACATTTATATTTTCTTCTGTTCTAATATTTAAAGCATCTAACACTTATCAGTTATCACCATTACCCATAAGGCACGTTATCATTCGTGAGTTGCGATTTTGGTAAACAAGTCAGAGGACTTTGATTTAAGGACGTTATATTTCCTCGGGGCGTTGTCGTCTTGTCGACAACAAAATGCGCCAACCTCGGTCTCAATCGAGACGTACACGAAAGATGTGCCAAAACCAATTATTATAGGCGTCATCGTTGTTGTTGATGTCGCCGCTGCCGAGGCCTATGATATTAACCGATGGTGATAACCAGACGCCATTTTGATCGGGGCGTGCGCGCGTTATCACATGCTCAGTTGCTGACAATAATAATATACATTGTCCCGTGCGTATGTGTGATTGTGTATTAATCGACAATTGTGTTGGCTTAGTGCATTCTGCGGTCTGCAGTATTGTACATCATTTGCGTTGTCCTCTCGTGATATTTCTGCAACGACCGCAGTGGTGTTTAGACGACACTTCTTTGTTCGAACTTTCGTTCGTTCTAGCCGTTTCCGTCCGGTATCCGCAGGAAATACCACACAACGATAATTGTCGTTCGTGAAGACTTCGTATTGCGGCGTTTCAAAGCCGTTTAACACCCGTCGCCAATGACACAGATCACCGGGTAAGCACCTACCTATATTTTCATTACTATTTGTTGCGTTCCGTTTCCGTTGCTACCGGACATCATCCCTCCATTGATACACCATACACCGGTGGCTCTCAGCTCGCCGGTACCCGGGATACGCGAGGCACGACAACGGTGAATTCCACCGATGTGTTCGCGATGCTGCAAACTTAAATAAACGAAACGAAATCGTGAACGGTGTTTACGTCGAATTATATAGTGTAGTTTGTAAAATGTTGCTGTTAGGCCGGCAACGAAAAGCCCTCTTTCCCGCCCTAGTCGGAACGCTCGTGTGGAATGTGAACCCGTGGCGTAGTCGTTTTGCTTTTCACTTTCCAGAACGTTCTCGCTTGGTTCTCGAGAGTACGGCTCGCGGTCTTGAGACCGGTACGTTTTTATGTAAGCATGCCTCGACGCGATATCGGCTTATCCGTCAATCTTAGCGTTACCGTACCGGACTACCGGTTTCCTGTTGGTATATTTTTTTCTCTCGTGTGAGCTATTGTATGTGACAACAGTTGGCCGAATTTCTCCAACAACGAGAAATTCATCTTGCCCAGACTGTATGTAATTCTACATTTTTTCGACCTTATTAATTCATCGCATTAACTTTTTACATTTTTTTCTGTCTTTAATTTAAACATAAGTGATATGAATATAATACCTTGTATAACTGGCACATCATCAATTATTTTCGCTACGGAATTGATAGCAGTTCCGAAATACTGTGATTCACTAGAGTACACTACCTTGATTCCCTGGGTTATATATGTTTACATTGTACTTACATTTGATTTCAATAAAAAAAAATCGAAAGTCTTGTTTATTTATAATTAGTGTACAATGTTCTATTAAATTTTAGAGCAAATAATTCATCAATCATGGGGCGTCGTTTATCTGGACCTTCTGCCAGAACTCGTGATGCACAACCACTGCCATTGTCGACGCAACAAAATTCATCATTGACAAATGATCGAAATAATAGTGTGTCACAACACGACGAGCTTATTCATTTTGTTAGTGGTTGTAAGTATTTTAAATAATATTCAAAACAAGACTATATCATTTGTGGCATAATAATATTAACTATATTAAAGAAATATAACCTTTTTAGTATATTTAAATTGATAATTAAATGTAATTGGTAGATAGCAATAAAAAAACATAATGAGGATCTCTTGATTTAATACAATCTAAAAATAGAAGATATGATTGCAAAGATTTTGCTTGTTGTAACATGATGATGACAACATATTTACATTTTGAATTTTTTATTTAGAATTGTGCATTAACTATGAGTCAAATTTATATCCCAATAAACATTTTTATTTAGTTATCAATTATAATTAATTAGGTAATAGTCACCATAAAATAAATTGCCTCTTTATTTTAATACAACAGTGTTTATAATTGTATGATAGTGTTTCAAACTTTTACCAATTTTAGTTTTGAAAGACTTCATATATTATATATATTTCATTGAAATATAATAACTATAGTTAATGATTTTTATATTATGTATTAATTTAAGCTTAAACTTGTTAAACAAAAAATGGTTTTAAGTATTTATTTATTCTTACATTTTTTCTTTTTATTACCTTTTAACTTAAATGTCTCTTGTATTATGTATCATAAGTAAAATTGTAGAAAAATAAAAACTAAAATTGTAGACTATCTTTTCAAAATAACAAGTTGATATATTTTTCAATTTTTCCTCTATTTTTAAAAATGTATCGGTATATAAGATAATATTATCTTTATTTGTCTACTAATTATTCATGAAATGGAATATTCGTCCATCACCTCTCTTTTTTTTTATCACAAATGAGCAGTGATGTTCCCATTAATTTTGTTGAGAGTATAGTGCAGGGGTCGGCAACCTATTTTACTTCCCAGGCCATATTTTTCATAGTTTTTCTCTGGGGTTCGCATTAAAAATTAAAATAAAAATTACTCAAATTTCAATTTAAACATTTTAAATTTCAATAATCAAAAACACATTAGTCGTATAATGTCTCTATATTTTTATTTATTTCAAATTATATTAGTTTAGAATTTTGGCTTCAATTATTGAGATAAGCTCGTACATTAAATTGTAAAAATATAATAGCTATAAATCAAAAATATACTATAAATGCTTCATATTTTTCAAATAGAGGTATAAAATTAAAATTTTAAAAATCATCGAGTACCGTTGGTTGCCGGTGCCTGGTTTAGTATAAACTAAGCCGAAGAGTGGCTGAAATTCTAAACATGGTAATTTTTATGATTAATAAAATGATGAAAGAGAAGGTGTAAATATTTAAAAATACCTAATATTTAATTAGTTTACTGTAAAAAAATGTAATTATAAGTAAATAAATTATGGTATTATGTTCAACTAGATATTACACTTTTCATAATTTAAAATAAAAAAATCTTAAAAATATTTAAAGGTATTTTATAGAATTTCAAAATAGTTTGATACATTAATTGTTATAACTAATTATTTTTTATCAATTTTTTTTAGCATGGAATGTTATAATTCAAGAATATGAAAATGGTTTACAGGGAAATAATGGTATAGTATATTATCTTGATATTTATTAAATAAAAAAAAGTAAACACACAAAATGTATTGTTTGTATCTTAAGACGACAATTTTGTTGGTTATAAATTATTATGATGTTTATTGAATTTAAGAGAACGCTACACCCTATTGTTTCGTCCCCGTCTTCCAAATAATCAACATAGCAAATTTGTGGTCAGTAGTTCAAATGTAGTGTTGTTAGCTTTAATATTAGAGCAAATTTACTTATTAACAAAACTTAAAGGAAACCATTATCTATGTAGTATTAATGCTAACAACACTACATTTGAACTACTGAATGCAAATTTGCTATACTGTATGTTTGTAAGATTGAGACAACACATGCAGGTGTGGTGTCTTCTCAAAAGTTACATTTTTCTCTTTCAAATATGTTTGTACAGAATGTGTATAATCTTTGATGAAATTGTAATAAAGTGGGTTTTAAGAAAATCTATTCTTTTGAAATTTAGTATAAAGTTACTTTTAAGTATAATTTAAAATCTATAACACTACAACACTTGACTTGTCAAATACTTTACTATGTTAATAAACTTTAACTATACTTATGACAGTAATATTATAACTTATAATAACTATAAAAGTTATAGGTTCTTTTTACTACATTCATTTATACGAATAATTATGTTGAATAATAACATTAATAAATTGTTGTACATTCAATATAAATTAAATCTAGGCACGCACCTAGTATTTTTATTTGTAGTTATTCCACTCAATATGTATCATCCTTTTTTATTCAGTTAAATCATTGTACATCAAGTCTATATTTATCTTCTTAAATTCAAATAGTTATTCATATTATTTGTTAAGGTACTATGAGCATTATAGTGTTATACTGTAAAGTAAATGTTAACAATAATTAACATAAATTGTTACTAATTTTATTGTAAATGACTACTATGGCATCTTTATTTATTTCAATAAATATATCATGTGTAATCAGTGTTTTATTTTTTAGGCCGTTTTCATATACAGTTCTATGAAGAAAAGGGAGGACATAGTGACAAATTAAAAGGTATTATGCTTCAATTTTATTAAATTGTTTAAAATTTCTATTAGTATATTGTTTTGGTTTGTGTTTTAAAATAGTATATTGCTTTATTCTTATTCTTTTAACGCATTAAAATATTTCCTAATATTTATTAAAATATTTTTCAGGATTTAAGCCTTTTGATTTAGAAGCTTGGTGGGGCAAACAAACTTTTCAACGATACCAACAACGTTCCTAACAATATAATACCTATGAAATGTATTTTCCAATTCAATTTTTTCCCCCAATTATTTAATATTCAAAATGTTTATGTTGTAATAATTTAATATATTGATACTGATAATTAAGTTAAACTTTATTATCTGTCATCATATAATAATTGTCTGCCTCATAAAGGTATGTACAAATAATAAAAGCATGCCATAACTGTTTTGATAACTAAAACTTCGTAATTTGATTGGCAAAAAAAAATTAATAAACAAGTATTATCTAATTTAATTTGCTCTTTTAGAGTTAAGTGTATAATGCATATACTTTAATTCAGAGAGCAGGGATTAAATACAATTATTCCCATGTATTAATTTGACATTCCAAGTAATTGGATATCATAGAGTAGCATGTATATTCGTTATTATTTATTTTAATTTTATTATAATTATAAATAAAGATTATGTTTACTATTTGTATGCTATATATAATTTAACCTTTTTTCTGTAACAATAAAAAAAAAACTAATAATTTATTGATACTATTTTTATTATTTTCCAAAGATAATTAGTTCATGTTTTACTGAAAATAACGTAATAATATTGCAATTTGTTTGTTAATACTACATTATCTTTTTAGTTTTAGAATACATTGTAATATTTATTAAATAATCAATTAAATGTACCTATAATAATTCATAGTTATATATTTTATACATAATTTAGTTTTAAAATAGGAAATATAAACCTTTCTTCTTAAATTGTATTTAGAAATACCACTTTTTCTCTTTTTTTAAAATATATTATTTTTTACTGATATTGCAATTTGTCTCTTTTTATAACGAGTTGTTTTTTACTCTTTTACTATTTTTATTTATTACTATTTTCTGCTATAAACTAAATATTTTAATCAAATTGTTTTGTGTTATTTCTTATTTATTTCATATACATTATATTTATAACTAATAACTAGGGAACGGATTTAAATGCTCTAAAAAACAAGAAAAATGCCTTAAAAAATACGATTTAATGTCTTAAAAAAATGCTTTAACATCAAAAAAATGCCCTAAAAAACTCTAAAAATGTATTTATATTCAATAAAAACACAATTTTGAATTTAAAACTTATAAAAAAAAACACATTACTATGAAAAATCTGATAAAAAATATTTAAATACAATAAAACTTTAATAAATTAACTCTCAATTATCTTCTGTACAATTTAGATAAATAGCTTATCTTATCTTTACCTTAATGCGGGTAATAATCTGTTGTAACTTGTATGTAAACTATGTATTTTGTGTCTACACGTGTCAACAATAATTTGGTAATTTCGTAACATAAAACATATTTAGGTATTTTTATTTTTTTTAGTATGAATGTTGAAAAGATGTTGAAAAAATGACTTAAAAACCATAAAAATGCACTAAAAATGTCAAAAAATGCTCTGAAAATGTAATAAAGTCTTAAAAATGTAAAAAATGCAAAAAAATGCAAAATAAAAGTTACATTTTTTAATTCCTTGATGTATGAAATGAACTTTTTGCTTGGAAACCAATGTTTTCGGACATTCAGAAAAAAATGCAATTTGCTTTCAAATCCGTTCCCTACTAATAACACATAATCCACAGTTAGTTTGTTTCAGTAAATACTAAATACTGATATCGTTTTGTATGTTTAATATAACAATTAAACTTTAATATTGAAAAAGAAAAATTGTTGATGTTTTAGTAGATATTAATTTATTTTTTATGGTAAATATTTTTGGGTTTTTTAGTTGTGTTCTATATCCTATATTAGAAAACAATCTATGTACAAATTAGTACACAAAACTAAATTTTATTTTTCAGTTAGATTTAGATTTTATTTTTCATTTTTCTCATCTGGTTGTAGTAATATAGATATTATATAGAACTGATGAATGAATAGTGGTGTCGAAATAATTTTTTATGCAACTATAATGTAATTTAGGTTAGAACCATCAATTGGTATTTCACTCTTAATATCATAAGCATATCTGATCAGTATTTTTCAGTATATAAATAATAATATTATTTATGTGTAAATAGTGCTTATTTGTCAGACCAACAAAATTGGTCTTTGAATTTTACATCACTAAAGTTAGGAAATAATCAAATTCTACTGTTCGATTTATGACATAAACAAATTATCTCCTTTTAATAATTCCCTTTAAGGCTTACTCACATATTATTGTTATAATTACTATGTGAATAACCAAATATGTTTCATTCAAAGTTGTAATTTATTGAATTTAGTGTGTTCAGTGTTATAATGTAGGTAGTTGAATGTATTACCTTTTTTTTTGTTTTATGGTTCTGTGCATTTCTTTCACTTTGGTATTCTATTAGTATAAGTGTATAGGTATCAAGAATTTAAGACATAACTAGGAATTTGTAATGAGGTGTTTTTTGTAGGTCTAAGACTATTACTTAAATTATATTAATGATCAAGATTCTGTGTTTGATTATTGGGATTAGAAAGTTACACTTTAGCTGTTTAAACCATAAAATTGAATATTGTATTTTTTGAGAAATATTGTTTACACCTAAGCCTGGGTAACCTATTTGATAACCTTATTTAGTTGAGATAATAGTTCATTTGTTCATTTGTACTCAGCACTATGAAACCAATATTTTGTAAGACTTAAATTCTTTGAAGAAAATTATAAAACAGAATGTTTGCACCCAAGTATGTACTCTAAAGTCTAAACTGTTTATTAAAATTGACTATTCATAAAATCATGGTTGATATTTTAATTACCTACAATGGTATATTTTTTATGCGAACTCTGATATTCAATCAGCATACCTACCTAAATAACTTAAAGATTATTTCATTGATGGTAGGTATTCATTTCAAAACTTGAATAAGCTTGGATAGAAATTTATCTCTTTTATCCCTTAAGATACGTAAGTAGTTATTAAATAATTAACAAATAGCACTCTAATAAGTACTTGAAAACATGTCGGATACTTGTATATTTAAACAGTGGAGTGTTCCTACATAATTTTATTGATATAGTGTTGCTCTTGTCAAAAATGTTGTCTTTATAGACATTAAAAAAAAAATGTTACCTATACATTTTACAGCAACACAGCACACCTACTTAATGAAATAGTGGTATGACCTTAACAATATTTTTAATTAGATAACTGTAAACGATATAGTGCGTGTTTAATTTTTAAATATTGCAGGCGAGTGTTTCAAAAAATGTTAAAAAGTTTATCATCTCGATCGAAAAATCACGGACGAAACTCTTTGGTCGAGTGAGATATAAGGATGAGTCTTTTAAACTTGAAACCGATGTACCATTGCTCACGAAATAAATGGTTCTGAGTGAAAAAGATCTGTTGGATCAGTTTACATTTTTAAATATGGTCGATATATATGTAAAACTAAATTTCTTAATAAGGTAGGTTGAAATTTTAATGTTCTTACTCCTGTGAAAAAAAAAACTGATGAAACTCCTAGGTTAGGTCTTAGGTGTGATGTTGGAATGGGTTCTTTTAACTTGAAATCAATGTACCATTGCTCTCGAAAAAACGATTCTGAGTGAAAGAGGTCGGGTTGATCAGTCTATTTTTCTAAAAATAGATAATTTTTATACATTTTATATACTTGTATATATTTGTACATAGTATGGTTCAGACCCCGATGTGCAATAGAGTGACTACTTTGTGATATTCGGTGTAGATCCCAAATTTGCTTTTCCAGTTTTATACCTATTATTCGTCCTATGGACATCACTAAAAACTTATCGCAAAAAAGACTTCCATTCGTTGACATATTTAAATTGAAATTGTTATGTAAAATATTAATCTCTACGCAAAGTGCTGTTAGGATCTCAAAATTGACTCTACATTTCAATTTCTGTGTATATAGTACCTAGTATGTACCTATAGTTACAGTAAGGACTGCATAAATGCATAATTAAATTTGTAATGACTAATGACTAACTATGAAAAGTAAAAAATAAAAGCCCTAAATATATTAGACAGTTTTTTGTGGTCTTAAACTTAACAAGACATCATTTGAAATAGTAATTTCCATAGTATTGAATCTATAGGATCAGATAATATTATTTAGTAATGAGTAATGACTAATGAACAAAATAGTCCGTGTATAAAACGGTAACGGTGTATACGAATAACGAAGAGTTAATATGAAGAGTTTTTACCCCACACGTTGTTACGTCGTTCTGATTGCATCTTTTTAAATGTATTGTAATAATATATATAAATACTGTTATATTTATGTTATCTAATGTTGTATATTTTCGTCAACGGTCGTTGACGAACAATATTTTATATTTTATTCCGTCATCGCTTACTCGTACGTTACGTAATACCATTGATTATAAATACTATGTGTATAGTACTTGTATTTATAATCAATGGAAATACGTACAACCACTACTACCTATGTCCTATACGGCATTACAGCTATACCTGTACGGCTTATACAGCTATGCGTAATATGCGCAAACACAGAAGTCTGAAATCTCTCAATTCTCAATACTACGAGTACATAGGCATAGCAATACAGCTGGTACAGTATGTTTACAAAGGAATAAAAGTAACCTACCAAAGTATAAATAGTTGATGTATACTGTATAATATACATGCATAACTGCATAAGTCAATACCCTATGGCCTATAGTCTATAAGTACTATACAAATATAACAAATTTATGATATAATTAGAAAATACTATACTCAATTTATTAAATTATTATTTCATTTAAAATATCTAATACAAGTAAGTACAATAAAGTATGTAATAAGTTCAAAAATAATATATACAATTTTATTGAAAATTATCTAATATTTCTAATATCAATATTGTTTATAAATAATATACCATAAAAAAAAATCTATTGCCCATGAATTATTATAGTTTGAATAGTACGAATATATATACAACCAGTTTTGATTTAAAAGATCATCAGCGGTATATCTATGTACATTTATATACTCGTCATTGTTATACATTTCTAGTTTTAATACACTAACCAGTGGCGTAGATTCAAACTTGCCCTGGGGGGGGAGGGGTTAAAAAAAATAACCAAGACAAAAACCTTCCCTTTAAAACTACCAATTTTTCTAACAATCAAACAAATTACACATATAAATATTAATAGGTAAAATATTATATTATCTATTATTTAAAATATAAAATCTAGTCTCCTTTTCTTATTGGATAGTTCAACCAGCATTTCACCAGGAGTAATTAAATCGTTTAAATCGAGAGCATAGTTAACCCATTCATTTTTCCCTATTAAAATTAATCACAACATTAAATTAAGTTAATTATAATCATTAATACTATTATTTAAATTAAACATACCTTAGAAGTAGAGTTGCGTGCGTAAGTTCTTATTCTTTTGAGAGTTGAAAATGTCCTTTTATTAGTGGTAGAAGAAACTTTTTCCTGAATCACGGTGTCCAGTAAAATGTTTCAGTAGTGTCCCAACTCCCAGTAGATTAGGTTTAGGATTAGGAAGGCAGGGGTCGAGAGGGTTTAAATCTCCGACTGCCGGCGTGATTTAAAGTATACGCGTAATTTATCTTTTTTTCTGGACCTCAGTCATTGCGAAGTCTGTGCGCAAAATATGAGAAGTCCCGTTTACCTCTATGTATTAACATTTTACCTCTCATGAGTGTTATTCTCTAGAAGTCACATTCGTGATTTATCTTGTGCAGTTGTATAGTTCTTAGATAGCTTATACGGTGTACAATAGAAGACTTTATTGACTACTCATAGTAATCACAATATGTTGATATCGTATTTGTAACTTTGCTCAACCTAGCATTAAGCATCCATACAGCGGCGTAGCTCTGAATTTTTTTTTGGGTAGGCCCACATAAACCTCCCACTGTTAGACGGAATAATTCCAATTTTGGTATTGGCCTCCTATAACTTCAAAGTTATCAATGATTATTTTTATTAATCATTAATAACTTAAAAAAAGTTCGCAATTTTTATTTACTTGATTACAAGAGTGTTTTACAAGACAACTTTTTATAATTATTAATTACTATACTCGTACCTTATAATATATACGTATTGTCCATTTATCATATTTTCAAAGTTAAATTTCCATCTTCTTTTCTTTATGATAGCATACTAGTCAACAACAGCCGATAGATTATCAATAAATTAAACACTTTTTTCACTTTCTATGGAAATTAACGTCAAATTGTTTAGCCTAGGGATTTTTCATAGTTGACCTGAGTTATGTTTTCATTCTTCTCATTGTTGAAAAGATTCTTTCCGCTTCTTTCTCTTTTTAGAGAAAATCTGGGTAGCCTACTGGCTACGCCCCTGCATCCATATTACATTTCTGAGAAGTCAATAGGCTATCTACAATCAAATTCCAAATTAACAAATCAAATTGTTCAATACAAATATTTTAGTCTTATTGTGATTCTTAGAATCGTTTTTAGTGTACCTTAGGGGAGTATAGCCCCACAAGACTAATGGGATTTTTCAAGGGGTATGTGGTGCTTTAATATTGTGTCTAATTTGTCCGAGTATTATATATATAGAATATATAGAATATATAATCTACTTCAGCGCCTCTGGTCCCGCATACTCCTAGATTACATTCAATAATATATTGTAATCTGTGCTCAGTGGCTCCTACTGCCAGTGCATTGTTTGAGGATCAAAGCGACGAAAAACACCTGATTTAATACTTTATTTTCCCATTATTTTAAATTATAGTGTAATAAAACGTAATAAACACTTCACGATTTGCTTCACTATAAAATATTTTTGTTATAATGGTTTATAGATAAGTATACTCGTAGGTACTATCTATACGTTAGTTTCAATTAAAGTGGCTCTACTGATAGGCAGCTCATTATAATAGTGATATTATTTAATCAACTTAGAGCCAATGCCAAGAAAATAAATTGAAGAAAAATTTGTAGGTAATCTTAACTTCAATAAACGTTATACTTATTTTATTCTTCGTATTTAACAATTGTAACAACACTATTTACATATAGGCTATATTGTCTTTAAGTCGTATTTATTTACGCTATTGTAGTTCATACTGTCATTGTCCCCATATTAAATAGTACAGAAAATAACCGGGTTCTTATTATGACTGTATTAGTGTATTTATTCAGAATAGATAATTTCTATTTTACTTATTCTGTTTGTATCCTATCCTAATAATCCTACACATTTTTATTTACATACAATTGTATTTAAGGAGGGTGTTTAAATAAACTTGTTTATTTTCTCTTGGGGTTCATACATCATTCAATCATTTTCTATTGTATTATTTCATATTAAAACTATATTGCATATTTGTACACCGTGGTGGTGGACGGTGGTGTACCTATAATAATTGACTTTGAAATTATTATTAGGGAACATTTTAAATTAATTACCCATCAAACCAATAAATTACTCTACTGAACCCAGTTACACAGCCACAATTATTCTAAATATAATTGTATTAACTAGATCATGATATAACACTCGTACAACCAGTCAGAAGCGTATTTAGGGAGGGGGGGGTTGTCCTCTATATCTGAACGCCCCCGACTTAAGAAAATTGGCCCTCATCATTGTTCATGCCAATCAAAATATTTATATCTAAACTGTAAAAGTGAAATTATTTTTACTATTAACATCCAATAACACGTTTTGAGGTATATTTTTTAAAGTAAAGTTTACAGATTATAGGAATATCTGGAAATGAAGTATTTAAATTTCACCGAATCAAGAGGACGTTACACAGGCATGTTGTCTCCTTACAAATGTACAAAATACCAAATTTACATTAATTAGTTCAAATTATGTGTTATTAGCTTTAATATTAGAGTAAACTGACCTATAGCTTTTATATAATAATTTTTCAAATATATGTTAGTATGAATATTTGTTATGTGACAAGTCTCCACACTATTTGAAGTATAGGTAATTGTTTAAATTTTTTTTTCAATTGTTGTAGCAAAAGTATTTCTACAATAGTAATTTTGCTATATCTAAATAGGTACACGTTATCGTTATTCGTTTATTTTTTTTCTATTTACACGTAGAGAAAATTAGCTGAAGTTCAAGAAAAATAAAATTGGACATTATATTGTTGGTAATATTTCAATTTTGAATTAAAAAATTTAATTATATTAATTATAATAAAATACACAATATTTATGATATCCATTGTTATATGCTATAGGCTTATTAGCTTTAACTACAGAAAAAGTTACAAAAATGCTTGTAAATAGTTTTAGATCGATTTAAGAAGAATTTCCTTGTTAATCCTGCCCGGCTTTTATAACTAAACCTCTTTATATATTTCTTGAAACAATTTTAGTAAATAGTTCCTTCATATTTTACATTGTATTTGTGGGTAATGTTTTTTATCAGAGAAATATTTGAAATAATTTAACAATTTTTTATGCGTATGACAGCACAAATATATTTGCCAATTTAAATAAAATATTTCGGTTTTTTTATTTAATTAGACATCAAATATTAATATTATGAACATAATCATAAGCACTTGATATTTTAAATAACCTCTGTAGGTACCACGTACCTTATTATACATTGGTAATCTAAACAAAAAATTACAGCTTATAATAGCTAAATTGATTGTTTTTTTTTTTTTAGAATAATATGTCGTGAAATACCTATAGTTCTACTATTATTTGAATACAATATGCCACGTCGTAAGTATTTGTTAACTATAGTTACAGTTGAATCGGCAGTGACGGCAGAATTTAAAAAAATAAATAAATAAAAAAAATACTAAAAATTCAACACGCTGTTAGAGAACAATATTAGAATGTCGATAAGGTTATTGTAGTTACATTAGGTAATACTGTGCGCACTACGCTTACGCTTGAAGTGCATCTAAAAATAAATATTAAAATTACGGGCGCTAATTTCGAGCTTGGGAGTGCTAATGAATCGTTATTATGTACCTGTATGCTGAAAATAAAAGCGTCTATTATTACTGTGCTTGGCGCAAAAAAACAAACCGATTATGAACGTGGTATGCCACCTGACCGCGATTCCTGGGACTCTATAAAAAACACGTCAACGGAAAATAAACCGACGCTGCTACAAATTTCTGACCGTGATTTACTCTCTATTTGGCGATAGGTCTGAGTTTATTTTTACAAGTGGTTGGTTTAAAGCAGTGATTTATTTCTCACCTTATCTTTTAGTTCGATTCGCGCACGAATTATGCTTAATTTTCAACGGAACATGCGGCCGAAGGTAAGAAATTATTATATCTCATACCGCTATGATCATGTTAAATACCTTATGTCAGTGTGTCGAAGATAGATTACACGCAATGACTTTATTCGTACAACAGGTATCTAGTAACTCGTTTTCACGTACCTACTCGCATGCGCATAGGTATAAGAGGTTAAAAACGTGAAAATATATTTCATTACCTACGTACAACAGCGATATGTTACCCAGCTCAGTATGTTTCACATTTGTTTTCTAAATGGATGTGGTATGCAGGAAGTGTATTCAGCTGTGTGGCTAGAATTTATTAATGAGGTTAGAGGCCAGTAAAAATTGACATTTTTTTTATATTTAAAAACAACATATTCTGTATGCATATATAATGTCGTATATGTACATATATATTTATATGATTTATTAAAAAAAAAATAAATACCGCTTATGGGTAAGGAGGCAGTGGTATTCTGGGTCCTCCGAGATGACGGAGAAGGGCGGATTAATGGTAGCTGATCGAGGCGTTTTTAGAGCCATTGATTTTGTAATCGACGAACGTGTAAATCTATATAGACTTACAGTCACTTTTCGACCGTCCTCTTGTGCAATGTTCTAAATTATAATGAGCTTTTTTATAGTTTACGCGTTGATTTGGGTCTAAAAGTCTGGACTCTGGACTAAGTGCCATTGTAAAAATGGGTTGCTTAAAAATACTAGTCGAGGATGAGTCTTAAAAATTTAAAACGCTCGATTTCCGGTGTAAAACTAATTTATTATATATAGGAGAGGGAGAAACTGAGGCGAATCACCTCCTTCCGCACCATATGCTTTAGGAAATTGCTTTGATTTATTTATCGAAAATTTTATGATCTCAGAATACTTTGAGGAATATTTCAAACTTATTTTTTTTACATAATATACAAAAAATTAATTGAAATTGAATTAAATATATACATTAACTATTACATATTAAATACATAATAGGCTGTCCAATTCTGTCCATAAATCGTATTTTCTTACCCACGTATTTTGTATATAATATTATAATATGTAAATTATTTAGTATCGTACGTAAAGTTTTTTATTTAAATGCTCAAATAGCATGGTTTAGTATTCTGAAAATCATTAAATTACTATTAAAAATATGTATTTTTGTTATATGTGATACTTGTTACATGTACACTAAAAACAATTTATATTTTCTTTATATTTTTTATCAGGCATTTAGATTTGCATCAAATGCCTCATAGAAACAGTTTGTATGAACTCTGATTTCCGATCCCCGCCCATCCATCACTACAGCCATCAAATGGTTTTTGCTATACCTATATATTACATATGTAAGTGCTTATTACATAACTATAGGTGTATTATATTAGACAATGGGTGGCTAATGTCAAATATTTGTATCTCGTGAAATTTACCCGACGAGGTGTTTACAAAAAGTCAAGCTAGAGCACAGGGATGTTTTTATTTGCTGGGAAAAAAGTTCCAATGACTCGATTAATCAACAATTTAGAACCGAATTTGGTTTCGTTTTTCAATAATTATGAAAAATATAAAATAATATATTTATTTAGGTAATCATTATTTATCTATCTATAGATGAAATACGAGAGAAATGCATAATGAGGTATTTTTGAATAGTAATAAATTAATTAATAGTATTAAATAAATTAGGTAGAATAATACTTTATAAAATATAAATGCCTTTATAATTTTTAATTTATTCGAGTAGTTAATTGTACGTATGTGTTATGTGTATCATGGATATGGCATGTGCTTAAAATATACTAGTTGCCAATTGGCAATTTGTTTTTTTTTAAATCTATTTATACTTTATTGTTTTGTTCAGACTGTAACTAAAGAATTTAAAATTTTTCGTCAAACAATGATTGTATTTTTTTAGGTAACGATTTTGAATATTTTTATCTATAATGAGGTAAATAAATTATTATACTTCAATAGATACTATCTATTATCTCATGAAATACATGTAACAACTTAAAAAATAAGAGTATCCTGAATCTTATTTTTAGCAGTAGGATTATGCTTTATGCCTATCAGCAATACTGTACCAATGTAGTATCTTAGGTCCGCATTAAGCAAGTTTGCATACCAGACTAAGGTAAATTAGCACCTACCCTTTTCATAATTTTAAACAAAGGGAAGAATTATTATCAAAAATGTTCAAATTGTATAGTATTTAATGTCATGTCTGTTAAATTAAATTGCCAAGATTAAAGTGTTTCGAAACAATAAATAAAAGAAACATTTCTTACGAATTAACTGTTATAAATAACCTTACAATAATTAAGAGATAAAAAACAGTATGTTAAGGATTTATTCATTAATATAGAATAATGTTTTCTTATCGTAAACCAGATAATATTTCTCGAAATATAAGCAATTTTTCAATTTTTTTCATCAGCTTCTGCTAAATGGTTAGCAATGACTCAAATTGTATTTTTTATAAAAATTATTGATTACTGGAACACAACTTAGCGATTATAAATTGCTAATAAAATTTTGTTACATTGCATATAATATTATGATTTAGTACTTTTCGCATTATTTAGTCATTGAACTATACCTAAAAGTAGTTATAGATTTTTAAAATTTTTTTATTGATCTTAAAGCTTCTACAACGAAGATTATTAGCTATATGTGCTTTTAAATTGTTTGGTTTATATGGTATTTAGTATTTTGAGTTTGAATTTATTATTTACAATTTTATTACTTTAGTAAATTAATTCTTACAATTCTATTTCTTTCAAATAAAATTAATGATTTTGTTTGTTTCGTCCATCTCCGGTCTATGGCTCTTCTATAGTTTATTGGGTGTATTGTTTCCCTTTTTTTTCTTCGTATTGGCGACGTTTGGTGAGTAAGTGTTTTATTGTTATTTGTGTTCCGCATGTTATACATATTATGGGTTCTTCCTCGGCCATCAGGTAACTGTGGATAGGTTTAGTATGGCCGATTCTTATATTGATAACAGTTTCGTGTTTCCTATTTTGAACTTTGTGGGCTATTTAAATATCGATCTTTTTATTTTTCTAATTTTTGAGTTTCAGATTTCCAAATTTTGTCCCATTCTAGTAAGCAGATATTATGTATTTGGTTTTTTATATCAGCATATTTTCCAGCTTTTTTATCGGTATTTGTATTGGTTATTTCTTTAGAAGCTTTGTCTGCTTTTTAAAGCTTTTTTGTGACATTCAGAAATCATGGTATTTAGTAATAAGAAATGTCTTTAAATGTAACTTTTAAATTCCCTTAATATTTTTCTAAGTGAAATAAATTCAACTACACAAATTATCAATGTTTCACTAAAGTTTCTAACAACTATAGATTTATATTATGTACATAGATAAATATTATCGTTATAAGTTGCTATAGAAACTAAATTTAAAAATGGTTATTGTAAAAATTAGCTATGAGGCTTATACGCACTACTAATAAATTAGAGAATAATTTTAGAAGTAATATTGACTATATGTTTTTGGTATATAGTATGATAATAGTTAGAGTTATTATTTGTTGCTTTAACATTTAAAACTGACTTCCATTAAGTTGTTAATAAAACGCAATAATGTTGTTGCATACCAACCAATTTTTATTTCTGTAATTATTCATACATCATACTGAATTCAAATTTTATTTCATAATAATAATAATGACCGTAACATAAATCGAAAATATTTTAAATTAAAATGTTTTTAACGACTAACAAGTCATACAAAATAAGTTATTCGTACCTAATTTTGAGAGTTAAGTTTCCGCAAAACCTTTTATGTTTAAAAAGTCTATGATTTGTTCACATACGATTTTGAACACCCTCAGAATTTGAACATAAAATATAAAATATACAGGGTGATTTTTCAACCATGATTTTTGGACGCAAGATTGGTTAAATTTGGATTTCTACTTAAATGTTTAAGTTACAAAAAAAGCTATGTTTTCCATAATTTTTTTTTTCATATCACTTTTGAGTTCTGTGACAATACAAACTTTTTTTTGCAAAAATAAATTAACTTGTTTTACTATAGTATTTAATTGGGGTTATTTTTCTGTGAATTTTGCTGTATTGAAATCAAAATTCAAACAAGTAGTTTTTGAATTGTTCTAGCTTAAGTATTAAGGAAAATATTCATATAATACCTAACACTATGATATAATTTGTAAGTACTGTAATTAATAATTGCTATTAATTCGATATAACACGAATTTTATATTTTTTATACGCAATTTTAAATTTGAAAAATTCCAAAAGTACTTGTATTGGTCTAAATTTTTACTACGTTACATCAAAAATTCTAGAAAATTTAACTGAATAATATTTTGCTTAAAACTATGGTGTTCCATTTTGAAAAACAAAGTTTGTAAAGCCAAAAGGCATCTTTTAGATGGTATGACTAAAAAGTTATAGAAAACATAGGTTTTACGATTACTTGAACATTAAAAAAAAATTAAAATCGTTAAAATATTACCATATACTCTATACGTATTCCACCACATTATTTGGTGTGGCTATTATTTAAAAAGGTCGGATATTTTCTTTCGCTGTTCCGTGACTGTATGTAGTCGAGTATATTTTTTCACTATGAAAAACCATCTCCCAAAGACCTAGACCTAACTGTGAAAAACTCGAATTTATTTGCCAATCATAAGAATTATTATTTTTATGTTATGGTTTTATAATGTTGATACCTCAATTTTTAGAATATTTTCATTATATTTTATAAAAACTGTATTATTTTATATTTTTATTATTACTCAAAGCTTAATAAATACATTTCTTTGACGTATGAAATTGAATATTTTATATAGTCATTATAGCCTTAATTACTTAAGATTAATATTTTGAAATATTTTTACTGTTTTATGTGTGTTTAATGAAAAAAACAATGCAGTTGCAGGCTTCAGAATTCTTTTAATTTTTATCTAGGGAAAGTTAAACAATAATTATCGACGTGTTTTTATACCTTCATAAAGTACATATTTTTCTAACAGAATCATCACATAAAGACTCTGAAACAAAATTCTGGACTTATGTGCGACGATTAAAATCACGACTTAACGATGCAGTTTGGTAATTTTCTATCCCCAATCTCTCACCAAAACGAAGTACCTTTTTTAATTAAAAAATCGTTTCCATATCCTCGTTCTGTTTAAGAATTATTCTGTATTTTAGATTTTTTTCATCAATTTAACGATTTTTCTTAAAATATGACATTTTACAGTTTACCCAGACGCAAAGCAGCCTAAAATATTTCTAAAAAACCCAGAAACACAGTTAAATAATAAATATATTTTTGATAGGTTTTGAAACTAAGCTTTACTTATGACTATTTTTAATATGCGATGATTTATCATTATTTGTAAGTTTAAAGACAGTCATATATTCAAGTCGCGTGTCTCATATACTAAGTCTAAATCTGTTTATATTTTTGATAATCGAAAGTAGTTTTGTTATATTTTTAAGTTAAAATTATGTAGATTTAATTTTTTTTTATAATACATCAAAATTATTTATATTTAAAACATAAAATTAAAATTAAATCAACGTTTCTATTACCAAAATGGTATAAAACTGTGTTATTTGTATTAGAACCTTTTATGTAAGGTAAACTTATATTTTCTATTCAGTATCTACTATTTAGAGGCTTGTTTAATTGTTTTACATGATATAAATTATAGGCATTTATACAAACAAACTTATATGGTCCGTGATTACTTTAATCCAGCTCTCATTATACCTTTATGTATCTACCTATAAAATAACGCGTGGCAAGATAACAGAAACCGATAAATTTAATACAATTGTTTTTAGAAGAATATAAAAATTGTTAAGCGATCATAATACACTATCATTACAAAACCAACGTCGGGCAGAGTACAAACCAATTTTTGAACTTATAATATTACGTGTATTTTTTACTTTAATATCATATCATTCGTTTCTATTATGTGAGAATATCTAAAAATTATTTAAAAAAATCATCAGACGACATCGGTAAAGCAGTAAGAACGATTGAAAAAGCAACATCCAAGTTTTGAAAAATCGTTCGCACACTTCATCACCATTAGAAGTTAGTGTTTTATAGCTTTATTAGAATATAGACAATATTCCAAGTACTTAATATAAATAAATATAAGGTTAACTTTTTCAAGAAGAACATTACATTTATTTATTTAAAAAAAAAAAACATATATATATATATATGTATAATAATTGTACATTTATAATTAATACTTCAATGAAAAATACATGAAAAATATGTTATAGGTGTAACTATAGGGTTGTATAGCCTCTCAGGACATAAGAACATCAAAAGCTTCGTATAGCTACCAGGGTGGTTGGCCACTAGGAAAATAAGTCCAATATTTTAAAATTTCTCATTGAAAAAACGTTATCTATTATCTATAAATTAAAATTAATTAACTTAAGGTAGCTATGTATGAAATAGTTTTTTTTTAATTATATCTAGAGATAGTAGTATGTAGAATATTTTTTGGGACCGAGATTTAAGGGTTCCTTCATATGGAATCTATTTTCATGCATTAAAAAATACTTAAGCTTATAAGAAACGAAATTAATTTTTATATTGAATGTCAAAAACTCAATATTTCTTTAAATGAGCATAATTGTTTTTATCATTATAGCTCTACAGTTAGGAACAAAAAATTAAACTATGCATTTTACAACACTAATATTTACAAAAACACTAACAAGTGCAATATATTTAATAGTTTAAAGACCAATAATTATAAATAGTAAAACTTAAATTTTTCTGTGCAAAGCTAACTAATTATGGATAAAACATCATTACATGATAAATCTTAACTCGTATTTTTTGAGATATAATCTATTCAAATAGTTATTATATATCGTGTAATAACTAAAGGTGTTTTATTAATTTGTATCTTTATATTATGTAGTAAAAGATAATGTACTGTGTCTTTTTAGTTATTAAGCTAAAGATATTAAAAAAACAATCTTTATAGGTAAGAATTTCAATAAGATCAGCCATAAGGCTCATAAGGCTACTTTTATAAAGAGATAAAATTGGGCTAGGATATTTAAGAATTTGTATATTTTTAAATAATTATTAAATAAAAATAGCTTTACTTATATAGAAATGTGTTTTGACGTCAGACATTTTTTATTGGCATATTTTTTTTTATGTTTGCAATAAGAAATGCATATTTTGTTAGACTTTTATTTAAAAGTGCATATTTTACAGTTATAAAATGGTAAAAATAAACAATTCATAAAATATATTTTTAAAAATGTCGATGGAAAAATTAGTGTCAGCACCTTTCAATTACAATTTCTTGTTGGTGCGACCAATAGTTTTATAAATAAAGATTAGATTATTTTATTAAATAGATATTTTTCGTTACATTTCATTTATATTTTTTTACACTACTATTAAGCATCAAACAATGTTTACCTATTTAATATTACAGTTTTTGTATTAATTTATAAAACAATATAACAACATAACGCATATATAATAAAATTATTTTTTTAGAGCATTGATGCAACAATATTTTAGCTTTTGTATGGAATGAAGGAAAGTACTAGTTTAAAGTTATTAAAATATATACATCAAAATTAGATTTACGGAATATTCAATAATATTCATACACATTATATACATATATATTATAAATTCATTACATACTAACGAAAGTTTTTTTCATTGTACTAATATTTAATATACAATTGAATAATCATATATTTGATTCATCATCAAATAAGGAAACTAGAATTTATTTTAAAAAAGTTAGTTCTAAGTCAGTGCTCACCACCAGTTGTTTTCAAAAATGGTTCCGTAAGATATATGAAAATATAAAGAAATTTCTTTTACACTTCAGTAAAAAAAATTACTTAGTGCTCTCGCTATATAATTGGGTAAAAGTATGGGGAAGAAATGTTCACGTGTTACTTTTGGCCTTGGAAGTCTATCTACACTAACAATTTAATTAAAAAGTGTGTAGCCTGAAATCGTATATACTTTTGGCACTACGGGTTTTCATGAAACACAAATAATTTTCCATGGGTACCGGGTCGTAGAAGTTTGGGAACCGTTGGTTTACATCATAGTATCATGATCAGCGTATTGTGAATCACGTTGAGGTTTTGAGAACCACTTGTTTAAGCTGTGATTGAGGCAATAGGTATGTAATACGTAAACTTCACTATAAAATAACGGTCGACATTTTCATATTATTTTAATTAAATTAAGTTATAAAAACATTTTATTTACTCACTACTTATAACCTATTAAATAAAAACAAAGTTATTGTTCAAAATAAATTAAGGTTAATTTGCTATGCGGAAGTTTATTGTTGAACATTTTGTTTTTAAATGGTGCGTTCATATCTTAACAGGAAATTTGCATGCCCTACAATTAATAAATAGTTTTCCAACAATAATATCAGTGTTTATTAATTTTTCAAAATTATAATATGGACAAATAACTTTAAATTCAATTGTACAGTTAAGTTATGGATTTTATTACTATTGTAATAAATAATAGTGTGTAGCAAACAAAATTTAAATTTCTAAGAATAAATTAAATGTACACTTTTAACTTTATAAAAAATAAATAAAATGTATTAATTTAATTAATTTCATTTAATACCAAATGTATAACGTTAAAAAATTATATTATCAAATATTATATTTGTTTATCATATTTATATCAGTAAAAACTACAGTAATTCACACAAATACTGAAATTTATTTTCTATCAATAGCTTATACAACTATTTATCATTTTTGATAATTATTCAATAACTACTCATATTAAGAGGATACATTGATGTACTCTTGAAACAAATATTCTGAAGTACATTTTATCATTCATAATTTTATTGTAATTCAGGTATATGATGTTCTACTGTATTTTGGATTTCATGTTTGAATAGGTGTGAGTACCTTTAAGATTTACGTGTGGCAATAATATATACTGGCTCATTAAGGCTAGAGTCAGTTTAAAGGTACTTCAGGAAGTATTTTATAAAGCCAGTTCATTAATATGTTTTTATATTAAATTATTATCATGATTTATTTTTAGTTTACATTTCTTAATAATTGTTGTCTAATTACATATTCTACTAATATAAAAATTAAAAATTGATCGATGGTAAAATATACATTCTTATTTGATGAAAATAATAAATTTTTCATAAAACTAAACTTAAAAAAAAAATTATAAATTATTTGAACATCTTAAAACAAAAAATAAACATGGACAGCTCAATTTGGTTATGACTTTTTTATGTCAATATATGAATATATGATATTCATGGTATAAATTATTTTGATAAATGAGTAGGTACTTCATTTCATATTTTAATACTTGTAATTTGAACATAAGAGTATTCAATTTCTTTGTTACGTGTGATATACTTAAGTTACAATATTATATAAGATAAGATGAACGACCTTCGCTCAGAAAAATTTTTTGAATACGATGATTTGTCTTTGCTTTAAAATAAATAAAATAGACCTTATATTACCCATAAATGATACGTCCTTAAATGACTTGCTTACACATCGTATAATTGAGATCCTACTCAGTACGCGTATTCTACCAGTGTTCTGTCAGAGTATAAAGTCCCGACGACCCACCTACATTGCATGTTTTATCGGACAACTTTTTAAAATTGTATTTTAGTTGGAACTCAAATTGATATTTTTTATGGTTTATCAATGGTAGTAGTAATTACTTATAACTTTTAACTAATGCATGTTGAGTAGTAAGTACTTACAATTTAGATTAGGTACGCGTTTAAGTTTATTCCTGATTCATTATTTCACTAGCTAAGATTTTATAAGATATTAATTTAATAATAATAATTTATTGAACATCAAATGGTACATTTACAATTAATATAACATACTATAATGTCCCAACTCACCACGTAGGATAGCCTCTTTCTGGTAAAATTAAAGTTATAATAAAAAAAAAATTATTAAATACAATTAAGATAATATAAATAACAAATAAGACAATACCTATACTGTACGAGTATACATGAAGACATTTAGAAATGAAAAGCAAAACACATGAGTAGCTAGTAGTTTTTTTAATTTAATAACTGTACTATACATTAGATTTATTATATAGATTCATTAAATAGATAAATAGATTCATATCATATACACTTAGCTTATAAATAGTTTGTGCCATGGCTCAACCATATTTTAACGGACTTTTTGTAATGAATATAAGATTTGCTATTTAAGATATGTATTGGAGATTTATTTAATAACTTAAGGTCTACTTGAGAAAAACATGCTTGATTTTAATGTTCTAGTATTAAGGATCTCTATATTATTTTTCTGTCGTGTATTATGGCTTAAAACTGATTTGTTTCAATTGATATGTAAAATAAAGGAGATTTATAAATAAATAACTTTATTAATATAAATATAGCGGACTGCTCACTTTGTGTGTTGCTTTACGACACAAATTACCCTTCAACACAATTGTACATAGTTTATAGAGTAGAATAGAATACAGATGGATATAAAAAAAATAATATTAATGATAATAATCAAATTAATAGATAAACAGCGAAATAAAATATAAAATAATTAATAAATAGTTGTTAAAAAAATAAGACGTTAAAATTATTGAATTTCTACTGAAGGATAAGTTTTGAGCTTGTGTTTATTATTAATTAATTATGCTTTTTTGAGCTCTCAGTTTTTTATTACTTCTTACAATATTTAGTCCACCTCAAGCAGTTATGCCTTATTGTAAATCGATTGAGTGATCAAACAATAGATCAAGCGTAGCATTGTATATTTATTATTTTTCTTACATTAATAAACATATAATGCAATACTTGCATATGAGTGATTCTCATTTTAGGAGCTGGTTGATGGTTAATCCTTAATATTTAATGTATTTGACTTTATTGATATCATTACATGAACAAGTATTAATGTTACAATTTATATCGTGAATTTTTATTTCATTGAAGTTTGGTTGAGTTATTTTATCTTGTGTATAGGCTATACAATTTGATTTAGTGTAGTTAATTCTGAAGTTATGTTTAAAAACCAGGTATTTCTCAGACGTGTAACCGTGATATTTTCTTTATTATTTATATAACTTTTAGATACTGAGTGAAACTATGATGTGTGTTTTTTTTTGTTTTGTGTATGTCATCAACTTTCTTCCTAGAAATCCCAAATGCTGTCTAGTTAATGTATAAAAAGGTAATTTTTTGAATTTATTAACAGTTTTCCAAACAATTGAGGAAAACTGACGAAAAATCGCAAAAAACGGCAACATTTACTAATATGCTAATTTTAAAAACAACATTGATTTTATTTTTCATTGTAATTCAAAAATTATTGATCGTATACTCTTAAAATTTTCACCAAATATTTATATGGCTACGTTATACATATAGTGTGAATTTCACCCTGTAACTCCCCCACCGAGTAGTCTCACCTGACCTAGGAATCTCGCCATTTTTCCCTTACATATTAATAAACATTTAAATAATAGTGTAAAATTGAGTAACAAAACCTATGTGAAAATGTGAACAAACAATAGAATGAAACGCATGTGTTTTCGATTAACTTTTTCATTGTGACCAATGTTGTAAAAATCAAGACAACATTTTTTTTTATTGCGAAGGATGAATTTTTCACTTAATAAATTAAATGTATATAAATGTCTTTAATTGGAGAATAATAGAATCAGCTAAATCATTATTATTGGCTCATCCTGTTTAGTTTCATTTTTAATTCAAGATAGCAATGTGTATATATACACATATATATATACATTAACATTATACATATTTCATGTGTAAATGCATATATTTTATGGTACACCAATGTTAATAAGTTAATTTTTTGACAAAATTCTATGATGATTTAAATATAAAACAATTATTGAACTGATTATGATTACCTTCTACAAACATTTGATTATGTTCTGTGTCTATATTTTTCTACTCCTAACTATAACCAACAATAAACTTAATATCTTAGATAAATGTTAATAATAGCGATAACAATATTATAATAAATATTAATTAAACAGAATATATAGTTGGCCAATAGTTAATTTTGAATAAAATATGATTACAATAAAACCTGTTCAATTCCTCTTAGCTTTTATTAAACTATCATGTTAGAAAAAGTAGGCAGATTTTGTGATTTTTATCAACATTTCAAATTCGATGTTTAATTTTAAAAATTGTGCCTTCCGATTTTTGAAATTTTTTCAGACGAGTAAAAACAATATACAAGAAACATTGTGTTAATATTTCAAAATCAACCGACATTTTTTATTGATATTTTACGAAAAAGACACTAAGAAAACTCTCAAATCCAAAGGAGTTTGAAATTCACACTATATGTATAACGTAGTCATATAAATATTTGGTGAACATTTTAAGAGTATACGATCAATAATTTTTGAATTACAATGAAAAGTAAAATTAACATTGTCAAAAATTGGCATTCGGTAAATGTTGACGATTTTTGCAATTTTTTGTCAGTTTTCCGCAATTATTAGGAAAACTGTTGAAAAATTAAAAAAGTGACCGGTTTTATTTGACAACGTTTTCTAGTAAAAAAGTTGATAAAGTACACCAAAAAAACACACATTATGGTAAAATTAATACATTCCTCGTTTCATCAGAGTTCAAAATGTATTCTTACATTTTGTTTTAATAACATAATAATAGTTTTTTGGTACATTTGATTATATATTATAGTAAGTTTTTGAAGGCAACAATTAAAATTAACTTTACTTATAAAAGCAGCTTAGGCTAAACTGTGTTTAGATGGTATAACATTGTATTCAGCATGTGATTATACCCATCAGAAATATGATGTAATGACAGTTGAAAAAGGTGGAAGGAATCTCGAAAAAAGTCTGAAAAAATTTAATCAGAGCATCTAGAGAACTATTAAGAAGAAAGGAGATAAAAGAGGGGTTCATCTTTAACAAGAAGAGGTGCGGAAGAAAAAATTGTAAGGATACCAGTGAAGTCATACTGATGAATGATGATGTTTATTTATTTTTGTGAATGAGGCAAAAGTAAAAAAAATACTTTTGCAGTAGCTTTATGTGTAGTTGATCACGTGCAAAGTATGAACGACAATTAACCACCCCATTTTCTAAAATAAAACAAACTAAGGAGTATAATTATGTAGAGCACGAAGACAGGAGCTAAAAAAAAGTTAGAGGTAGGCCGTAATTCTGTTACATTTGATATAGTGATAAAAATAAGTAAAAAGGGAATGAGATAGATAACTTGGTCTTTTATTATAGTTATATTATCAACCACAAATCTTTTAAGTGAGTGGAAGTAACTTAGATAGTTGAATAATTTCTAAAGATGTAAATTTTTTGATATTATGACTTAGATTAATTCGTTTTACCCAACTAGAGAAAAAATTAAAGTTAGATTGAAGGAGGAATCAGCCAGAAATTTTAAGAATTCGTGAATAGAATAAAAAGAAGACTGAGATGACACCCTAGGGAACGTCAAAGGGCAATAGAAAGATCACAGTATTTTTATGATTTACGAGTGGAGTAAATATCGTAACATAAGATGTAAGAAAGAACAATTATAATACCGGAAGTCATTAGGAAAAATTTTATCTAGATAAAAATTGTGTGTGGAAGATTATAGTATTTATAATAATAAAATAAAAATATTCAGAAACAGATTTGTGAAATTTAAAGGTAATCGGTACCTCGTCAAAAAGGTGTAGGTACAGATAATGATAAAATGTTGTTTTGGTTACTTGGTGTTTTCCAAAAAATAAGACTGGGTGGAGGGGATAGGGTGTTCAGTAATGTTTATACACGATTTAGGCCAAAATATAAGCTCTTATATTTAGCTGGAAGACTAAATAATCTGAGGCTATATTAGTTTGTTAAAATATTGTACGATCACATTTTTAGAATACCTAATATTTCTTTATCAGTAAAAACATTTTCATTCAATAACCATAGACATAGAGAAAACTATTGTTTGCTGCATATGCTGTAGATGGAGGAATTTAAAAAACACATATTGTAGAACATTCATAATATTAGATTTAATTACAATAATTGTGTAATAATGCTCTAAATAATTTCTTTTGTAATAAACTATTTAAATAATATTCATTTAATAGGTAGTTTTTAGTTTGACACGGATGTATTATAAGTAGTATAGAATAGTTATTTTACTTTCGTTATTTAAAGTTTGATATATTTTAATTATATAAAAATGTTAAAACTCTATAATCTTTTGAATATTACTACTTTTTAAATTTGCTTTCTGAAACGATGAGATTATTTAATTTTTAGATAAGTAAAAAACAACATTATTCACTCAAATATTGTCATATATATTACAATAACTAAACTTTAATATAGTATATATATTTGAATAAAATAAACACCTTGTTATATAGGTATATGATTTTCAAATTATTAAAGAATAATTTTAATCTATAATCCACAATTTACATATTTAGTGACAGTAAAAACATCAAATCAAAATGTCTTATTCTTAAGCATCGGTAGTAATTCAAAAATTGAATAATTACGCTGAAATTTATATTATAGATAATGTATTGTGTATACATTTTGATCAAGTAGTTTAGTACCATATTTCAAAATAATTTTTTAAAGTAGGGATTCATTATTGCTTTCATGTATATTTAAATAATATGACGATAATGCCTCCCATTACAGGGACATAAACAGAATTTTAATTATATCTTATTCTATGAATGCTCATCACCAGTAGTTTGTTCAAGCCCAAGGAGTGAAGCGTCGAAGGACACACACGTCTTGGTCCCAGTGTCTACCAAATATTTTATTTATGCCGACAGTCGCAAATTACTGACCATACAATTTTTTTTTTTTTTTTACGGATTCAGGTTTTGATTTAGTTTTTTTTAAAAAATTTAAACAAAGGTTATGTTCTGATTCCATAATTTGTACAACGTTCCGTGTTCTAAAACCGGTTCTTTTCAGTCCGGTTCCTATCCCTATTTTAACTTGATATATAAAATAATATTATAATTATCATAAACATGTTTTTTTCAGCTGTAGGTAATATATATATAATTATTAATTGCACACATAACTGAAGATATAATGAAATCAATAGAATTGTACCACGTGGTGGACAGTATATTCCTGATATCATTTAGAAGCTACTAGACAAGTAAATTAAAAATAAAATACATTATCAACAAATAATTATAATTTTTTTTACTCTAATATTAGTTTAAAAGAATTGATAGATTGAACAGCTTATACTTCGAACTCATGTAATCATGTCTATATAGTTAATATAAGTTAAAAATGTATTAAATTCAACTTTTTACAACTATGTTAACGTTATTTTATTTACTCTTTTTAATTTATTATATATCTATAATTCTAAAGAATTAAATTAATTGTATCAAATTTATTAAAAAAAAAATCATCAACTACTAATTTAGTCTTACAATTTAATTTAGGGTTATTCAATATCATCAGTTGAATTATAACTTATATTTGAGTTATGAACTAAAATGGAAATAAATAACTTGAGCTTGGCAGTTAATATACTGCTTTTTTTATGGTAATTTAAAATTTGCCGAACAAAGAATGTATTTATATTACGTGTCGATTCAACTATTTAAAAAAGAATTCTATAAAAAACTACCATGTACCAAAGAAAATTTAAATTTCAGAAGATAAAAAAGGTTTCAAACTGAATAATTTTTATCATTTAAATACCTCAAGTCAAGCGATATTAAATTGAATTTTAATCATAGAATATTTTGTTTCATATTCAGATAAAGTTAAAAATCAAATTAATATTTTGTGTTTATAGTTTTCAATCACAATTTGTATGACTTTTATAAACATATGGTATGGAAAAAATATCAAAATATATTTAATAATATATTATAATTGATATTCATTATATTAAAGTTATCAAAAAAAATCTTATTGTATAGGTATATTGTGTATAGCGCTTTATATAAATAATTAATTTTTCAATTAGATTGTACCAAAAAATAAAGAGATATCAAGGTGATATGAATAGCGATATTGTTCGTAGACATTATTTTTACCTACTATTTCTATATAGGTAGTTGAATACTTGCTTTATATCTAAATGGAGGGTCACGTTAGTTCATAACTAGTCGCTATTGGATTCGGTAGTTCGGTGAAGTGATTTGATTTTTCAGTCAGGTGTTTAAAACAAGATATTCTTTTAAAATTATCATGTTAACCACAGAAGAGAATAAATCATTAAAACAAGAAAATAACGTTTTAAAATTAGTGACTTCTATTGATCTCAATGCAGTAAGAAATTTAATTTATAATCTCTACTTAATATTTTAATAAATCGTAATTTTATAAAGGAGGTTTATGTTTTAGATGAATCATAACATTTAGCAACTAATAAATGCTGTATAATAAATTCATTTTAGAGCAGACGATTAATTTATAACGTAAAAATAATGATACATTTAAAATACTTATAGTGTTTTAATAAAATTGATTTTATATGATTTTTAAAAAAAAATTTGAGGTTAATTTAGAGTTTGTGAGATTTCACTTATCAAACTATAATTTTAAAACAGTTGATAAAATGTTATTGGAAAATATTTCTGTATTTATATTCAAGTTTATTTACAGTTATTTATTTAATTAATCTTTTATTAACTTCCGAAAGTCAGATAAAATAGATATGGCATTGTAAAATTTATAACATGCGAAATAATTACTAAATTCTATTATTATCGCGGATAGTTGAAGTCTCACTGTGAATAATTGTTTCAATAAAATTATTTTTTGTAGTAAATAAGAATAAGGAATACTTATCTAATATGAATGATGTAAGGTTTAAGTTTTATATTATTTGATGATTTTATAATTGATAGATTATGTAATGGGTATTATAAAATACTGAAAATATTAATAATATTATATTATCATTTTATAAAATAACATAACTAGATCGATAATAATTGTATAATCGTTACACCTATAATTTAAAGTATATGCTAATAATAGATTTATTAATAGAAGATACTCATTTAAGTTTTTTTAATAATAACTAGCTATAAGATTGTAAGAGGTACAATTACATTTTTCGTTAAAGAAAATGTATTGCTTGATGTCAAATTAAGATTAATTTCTTAGGTTTTCATTCAACTAATCAATATTGTATATCAGATTTAAGTACACTAGTTCCACCAATTATTGATCTTATAATATTAGTTTATAATTTACTAATATTCTATATGTCTAAAAAATATTATAATTCTTTCATAATATCATACTTTGAAAACCCAAGACTATTTTACACAGCTTACAAATTTACTGTAATAAGAATGGAATTTATGGTTATTTATTATTTCAGGCTAACTCTGATACAAACGGAAAACTACCCAGCCGATCTAAATCACCTAAGCAGACAGACGACGAAACTTTGTCACTCTTAATGATTGAAAACGGGGATATGGCAAAAAACAAATGGAAATCGGATTTAGTCAATAATCGATCAAATGAGAAAAATGATCAATCAAAAAAAGGAAATGCCGTTCATAGACTTAGTGTGTTGTCTGTAGGCTTCATTTCAGCCCTCCACCCAACTTCGTAAGTTTAAACGTAAATTATTAAAATCTATCATTACTATAAATGTAACGATATTTTAAAGAATATGTTTTTACTGAAGCTTATGAGTCAAAACTATTATTTTTTGCAGTTGAAATTTTATTACATTCTTAAAAATATGACATAAGTTTAAAGTGATGGTAGACAGAATACTGCTTTTGTCTGAATAGTGAAAACTAGTCGTTTCTATAAAATTAGCTTATTAGTATTTTCAATCAACAATTGTTTCTAAGTAAATCAATCATTAAGTTAATGAAGACATCATTTTATGCTTATAATTTTGACAAAAAACTTCTGAAAAACATATTCTATATTTCTATAGTAAAAAATGTATTTAATTAACATTCGAAATCATTTTAGTTATCTAGATACATTATTCAACATGTTGAAAGGAAATTTGGGATGTGGAATTTTGGCTATGGGTGATGCATTTAAAAACGGAGGATTACTTTTATCGCCAGTTCTAACGTTTATCATTGGTTCGATTTGTGTTTACAACCAACATTTACTAGTAAGGAATTACTATAATACAAAAGTTAAACAGAAGTGTTCATTATTGTAAAATGAAAAAAACTAGATACTACCCATATAAAATATTCTTATACCAATTATTATTCATATTTGTAGGATTATTTTATAAATATATATTAAAAATATCCTTATAATTTAAAGTAACTGTATATGTCCTACGCAGATATTTAAATTTGGTGAATATAGAGGTATTATAATACTGTTTAAATATTAATTAATTGTTATATACGCCGAAAAATGAAATTGCTTACTATAAAAAATATCATTAATGACAGTATACTACTATTGTCTACTTATGTTATGTTCAATGTCATATTATGTATCGTTTCATTGAGTAACTTAGATGGATCAAAGCAATAAAATTGTTTTTTTCTAGTAAATAGTATATAGCAAACATTCGACAAAATTAAATTTTAAATCTTAAATAATACCAAAGCATTCAAAAAAACCTATGTTTAAACCTTTATGAAGTTTTGATTATTATTTTAAAATTGTTTTATAAAAATGTTTGGGAAATAGGAGAATTCTTATGATTATATGTTAATAAACAGTCAGTATCTTTTTTGGAAGTATGCATAGTAATAGTCAACTCGTAAAAGAATATAATTTTAATAAAAAATTGTTTTAATTAACATTTATAGTGGATGTAAAAAGAAAAGTCGTATGGTTAGTTTCAAAATTTGTTGATAAAAACAAATGAAAAATTGCATTTAAAATTATAACTTATAAGCAAAAGTAAAAAAAAGGGTTACAAGATATATAACTAAATAGTTTTATCTATTGCCGTGCCTTCAATTGTAATATTATAACAAAAATTAGTCTGTTGAAATATAAAATTATATTACCTGCTATTTTTATTGTATAAAAATTGTATCTTTTTACATACTTTTATAGTTTTATCGCAATGTTTTTACAATTATACATTATTTATGATAACCTGATATATAATATCATATTCATATTATAATATTAAATATACTTACTTATCATTCATAACGTGACCATACGTCCCGATTTGGGCGGGACATTCCCGCTTTCGAGCTAAGTGTCCCGCTGTCCCCAAAGAACCTAAAAATGTCCCGCTTTAAGAAAAGTCGACTTTTGGTAAGTAAATACTTACCAAAAGTCGACTTTTCTTGATTGATTGATTGATCACAAATCACAATCATACATTATTTATACATTTATACTGTATAGACGTATAGTATAACTACGTAATATATACATATACATGTATTACGTAAAAACACTTTTTTTATACAAATAGTTTATGTTATTTTCGCAAAATGATGTGGTTTCCTTATTAAAATGTACAGGTGTCCCGCTTTGAAGAAAAAAAAATATGGTCACGTTAATCATTCATAATGTTTATTTTTAATAAGGGTGTTTCATAATGCAAAAGTTTATGGGCTATCGGTTTGATAAAGAAAAAACACTCCTTATTTAATCGTAATCTTAAAACTCCCTAGTTTTTATTTTTAGATATCAAGGAAACAGTTTATTAATACTTATATGTATAGAAAGATATTCGATAAGTGTTTCAAAAATAAATTTATAAACTTCAATAAACATCAACAATTACAATACACTGTGGCTACCTGTGAATAACTATTTCTCACAGTCTACCCTATTTTATTAATATATGAAAAATCCGTTGGTCACAAGTATTGAGTGCTTGTAATGCATCGTTTAATCCTAGGACACAAAAATGATGGTTATCTCATAAGAATTGACATATAGGCATATAATATTGAAAATTGTATACAGGACATGTTAGATCATAATCATGAATGTATTTGAAATCAATAATAAATCATTGTTTTCGAAAAACGGTTCCGATCTATGCTTATCGATTTTATAATTAGTTCTAATCTTTTAAAGAATTACATGCAATAAATCGTGGTAATTTAAAACATTTAAATATACAATGGATCTGTATATTTAATTGATTTTCTTATACAATGTTATGTCTTATGCCATATTATCTAAAATTATAAATTCAAAAGTATACATAACACGTTCTTCTGAAAAAATTGTAACCATCCCCTAATACTAAAATTAGTTTTATATTATTTTTACAAAAATGTTTTAATTGTGTATATAATGTAATATTATTTTTAGGTAAGTTGTTCAAAATCTGTTAGAGAAAAACTGAAATTACAACATAATCCTGAATTTGCTGAGACGTTAGAGCTTTCATTTCAAACCGGACCGAAACGATTTCAGAGTTATTCCATATTTTTTCGGTGAGTTATAATTAGTCGATTAAAGTTATAATTATAATTATTATATTATAATTTGAGTTTGCCTAAGCGTGTTTTCTCCTTCGCTCAGAATCCAACCAATCAGCCTCTATGTCTAAAGATAGTTTATATTGCTGTATTAGTATAAGTACCTAATTTCGAAATCGGGTTTTAAAATCTTTTATGAAAATAAAAATCACATATTACTTAGATGGAATAACTTTAATATTAACAGTTAAAATGATTATTATAATATGTATACAATGCTAATATGAGTTTCCAGTAAATATTTAGAGTCTTTATAAATAACATTCTTAGACAACAAAATAAATAGAAAGTATTAATCAAAATTCATATAAATATTCGGATTGTTCAACTAATTTCGTTGAAATACCAGATTTCATAAAATTTAAATTTTCTTATGCTTATAATTTTTTTACGGCCTTCTAGTAAACTTTTTTTTATAGTATACAAAGAAAAAATGATGAACAATTTTTTTTCCGATTTTTATGCTTTAAGTATTAAAATTGAAAGTTATTTACAAAAATGTTACAGATTTTCCTTATTTTTGTCAAGTTTTGTCAACATTTAAAATTTAAAAATTTAAAAAATATTTATGGTTAAGTATTTTTGAAATTTTTTCACACAATTGGAAAACTGTAAGAAGAATTTTGATTTAAATTTTAATATTTTTTGTTTGGTCAAAGTTATTTAATCGACATTCTACGAAAAAATGCTAAGGAATCATCATGAAAAATATCTTCAAATAGGTAGCACAAAAAAAGTTTAAATAATTTGATAATTTTACCATGTCTATAGAATGGTATATTATTAAATATAAGACATTTTTAAATATAATTATTATTTATTAAAATAATAAAATTATTTCCTTATTCATATATCGATTTAAGATTTAAAAAGTACCTTTCTTGATTGTTTTCTTATAAAAATGTTGGCAGCTAGTTCTTTATTTTACCCACGTACTTTTTTAAAAATTTACCTATAATATAATATACAATTGACGATTATGTTTTATTTTGTTATACAGGAACAGTGTAAATACATTTGTAGTCATCACACAGATGGGATTTTGTTGTGTCTATATTCTCTTCGTATCCAAATCTATTCAACAGGTATATTCAATTATTTTTCTCAAATGTTTTGTGTTTAGCCTACAAATAAATAACGATATAAATTACTATATACCTTTTCTTCGTATTCGTAAACTAAGACTGATTATTTTGAATAACTACTATTATTCTCTAAAATATCATTAAAATTATCAATAAAATATATGTGTATCGACGATTACAGATATTTACTTATTATTTTACAATTATACACTGAACTATAAAAATACCTAATAATAAACATAATAATTGTTGAATGTTAAAAAAAATGTGGGGATTATTGGTTTCTATAAAAAATGATTAAATAAATAATTGTCAAATCAAATCAAACATCAAACATGGGGCAATAGTTTAAAGTTACAATAATATAAATGATTTTTCAGTTCAATGAATTAAGAATTTAACTGAAAGTGATTTTTATGTGGACTGATTGACTGATTAAGAGGAAAAATATATTTTCTTAATCGATTCTTCAAATAGACATTCGGGAGTTATTAAACTATTAATTAAAATTGGCTTATAACTAGAGTTAGTATAAACAGGTAAAGTTATTATCCTGTTTCTTCATATTAGATAAATAATTATAAATTCAATTTAATGCCAGTAGGCCAAAAACTAGTTAAACATTTTCTAAAATAGCTTAAACAAAATAATTATTGGTTTGTTTTTTACGACAAATTATTAAATAATAAGTAATTTAAATATTTCTAATATGCATTTTATTTTAATAGATGATGAGTTGGTATAGTATAGAGTTGGATGTGCACATGAGCATATTAATATCATTAATACCCATTTTGATTTCGTCTCTTATCAGAAACTTAAAATTTATTGCTCGATTATCGGCAATAGCAAATGTCTGTATGCTAGTTGGCCTGCTTGTTATTCTGGGTTATTGTTCCTATGATTTGCCGTCCATTACCTCCAGAGCGTCAATAGCCCATTGGACTACAATACCTTTATTTTTTGGAACCAGTATTTTCGCATTTGAAGGAATTAGTTTGGTAAATCGTATATTATTATTATTTATAGTGTTGTACGTTAAGATTTTTAATTTATTTTATTGTATAATATTTATATATTCATTATTTGTATTGCAGGTTTTACCTTTAGAGCAAGAGATGAAAAATCCTAAAAAATTTTCGACTTCTTTCGGAGTTCTAAATGTGGGTATGGTAATTACTACGAGTCTTTTAATACTAACTGGTTTTATGGGTTATTTAAAATTTGGAGATGCAGTTCGAGGTAGTCTTACTTTAAACTTACCTGAGGAATTTTTGTAAGGATTATTTTATTATTTTTTTTTATCCTTATGTAATTTGAAATATTGAATTTACAGCTTAACCAAAGTTGTTATTGCGAGTATGATGTTTGGTATTATATGCACATACACATTGCAATTTTACGTTCCAGTCGAAATCATATGGCCGAGAGTTGAGAATAAACTTGGACCTTTCAAATCGCCTTTAGTTTGGGAACTAGGACTGCGTGTGGTATTGGTGCTTATTACATGTAAGTTGATGTTAAAAATTAGATTATTTCTATGGGTTTTGTTGTGTTTTATTCAACACAATTATCAATTCGACATTTGAACACTTAAGAATAATGTTCATAGAATAAATAAAAGTATAAAGGAGATGGTATAGTAGGCAGCTTTGATGTTTTGATATTACGTGAGAGAGTAAAGCACTCTTTTTACAACATACGTTTTGGCCAATGTTTTTGGGTATGGCTTAGTGATGTGATTAGACTAGCTATTTATCTCGGTACCGGTGTCTTATAGAGTGTTCCTCTGGCACTTCGTCCTTCGATCTTACCACATGTCATGTCCCATATTTCGTAATTAAATTACTTACCATAATATATGTAGACATGTTATAGACAATAAACTATTAGATTCAATATCTCCCAGATCTTAAAATATTTCTTACAAGATAATAATTTATCCTTATCGCAAGAGTTTATCACTTCCTTTGTAATCACCTGCGATTGAACGCGATGTGATTGGTTTGTTTATTTCGTACGCTAGGTTAACAGGTACAATAACACGACGAAAGTATTGAGACAAATATGTTACAGGGTTTGCTTACGAAGAATTTAAAGAAATTCGTAAGCCGAATTATAACATTTGACCAACTGTTTACATATGCGAATAATTTGACAACGACGCCTTAGCGTGCGTATCATTTTTTTTTTTCTCTTCTTAATGCAACGCTCGTTTTTATGTTGCAGTTATAGCGGCTGACATAATACCGCACTTGAGCTTGTTCATATCGCTGATTGGTGCCGTGGCCAGTACGTTCTTGGGGCTGATATTTCCGCCACTGTGCCACATGGCCGTAATCGGTTCGGACGACAGCGAGGTCGGCTACGGCCGGCTGAAGTGGCGGTTGGTGATGAACATCACTACGCTGCTGTTGGGCGGACTGGGTTTCGTTACAGGCACATACGCGAGCGTCTACGAGATATGCAACGCGTTCCAGATCCAGTTGCCCGCGGCCGCGGCCGTTACCACCGCCGCCACTAGTATCGTCAATTCCAGTTCACAGGCGGTACACTGATTATCCGTTATTATAATTAATATCATCGACCTCGTCACGACCAACAGCACTATCGTCTTACTGCGTCTCTCCACCGTCGCGTGCACTTGCCCCGCTCGTCCTGTGCGCGCGGCCCCCGTAGTCCAGTGGTGTTGGTCCAAACTCTCAATCGCTATTCCGCGCTGCGTGCGGATGGTGCTCAACGTATACGGTTCATCGTAATAATATATAGATACACCGTGCGCACGTGTAATCTTTATGTATATACAAATACATAAATATATATATATATATATATATATATTATAGTATCTATAGAGTGTAGACATTAAACGTTTGTGACGGTACGACATTGTTCATAAGTTTCAAAATATGTTTAGTTCACGGTCTATCTATTTTTTTAATTTTTCCCCTGGTACTCTCTATACGAAGTATTATAATTCACTTTAAACGACAAATTTTGTTCCGTTTTTTTTGTAAATCGTATTTTATATAGCTTTTTAAATTATTGTCCAATTATTTTATTTTATTTTATTTTTTTTTTTTACATCAGTACGAGTGTTTCACGAAAAATTGAAAAATCTAGAAACTAAAATATTGTAAACGAATTTGTAATGTTTTATATCTGAAAATTAATGAATTCACGTGAACACATTATTTTCGAGTCTGTTTTTTTTACTTATTGTTGAACATAGATGATATAAGTTTAAATTATAACTTTCACAAATGTTGAAATGTTTTCGGGTGTACACTATAATTTAGTTTAAAAGGATTATTATTTGATATTTCCAGAAATTAAGTATTGCTATAAAAATAAGTATTTTATATAATATTATTTATGATTTATGAATAAACCTTTATTTTTTATTTATTACATTTTTAACATTTTTTTTTTTTTTTGATTGTAATTTATTATTTATTTAATAAAACACTGAAAAGTTAAAAAAAAAATTAATATTGATCTTTTTTTTGATTTTTTTATATTATTTAGTATGAATTATTTTTCCCAAATACAAATAGTTTGGTAAAAAATACAATAACATAACACAGAAACAAGATAATTAACAGTACAATATTTTTGTGAATAAATAATTTTGTAAAAATAATGTTTCAGGGACTTAGAATGAAATTTTTAGGATTTCTCGACCATCCGAAATTATTTTTTCGACGATTTACTAAAAAAAAATCTATGAATACAAGAAGATTTAAATTATCTATAAATTGTATAAAATAAGTCAATATTTATTGGAATTATTACTATCTTTAGAAAACGTTAATTTACCAAAGCATTTGGTCAAAATTTCAAATCTACATGTTATTTATTTGTCAATTTTTGTCAATTATTTGGGAAACTCAAACATTTCCTTCTAAATGCAATAACGAGATAAAATTTTTTATTAAACCACCAATCCTCCTTTTGAAGATTGGAGCAATTATTCTGGTCAGAACTTGTTGCAGCCACACAAGTAAAAAATAAATCATGGTATAACTAATACATTTCTAGCTTCACACAGAATCTAAAATTTTTATAAGATATAAATAAATATAACAGCTAGAACCAAAAGCTTAAACGCGTGTGTTCTTTTAGAAATATGCTTTGAAAAAATAAGGAAGTACCTGCAAAGTATCTGCAATTACTAGATACTTGTCATATATGTATATACCGTATCTATAAACCTGTCTCGCCAGTGTTATGGTAATTAATTATTATTATTAATATTATTATCAGTCATTATTTTTGTCTTAAATCAGTGTCGAATCACTCTTCGTGAGCGTATTCAACACATTTCAACGATACCAGAAATTTACTTTTAAGAGTACTACTCAATTTAAAAACGTGTACACAATAATTGTGATGGAAAGAAGAAAGTAGAAATTGGTTTTTAAAAGATTCTTATGAACATTAACACCACAGGTCATTAAAAAAAAAACCCCGAGTAAATTGACTTAATGGTGAATGGCTAAAGAACACCTGGTAAAGTACAAGTTATAATAATATTAATAGTTTTTTTCTATGAATAAAACGGGTAGAGCCCACGAGTTCAGAAATGTTAAAAAATATTTAAAATTGTTTAAGTATGAGTTTAAAATTGCTCCTAATGATATTGAAAAATAATCAGTGCTCGGAATACGGGGGTTGAAAGGTAGTTGTAAAAAATAATCCTAAAAACTAAAAAGTATATGACTCAATAAGTATTGAGCATCAGTTTTACTATAAATTAATTTAAAAATAAAAAAAATATCAGCTAGTTCCCGAATAGCACCAAGAGTTGGAATATTAAGTATCTACAGACTACTGATCAGATTTACGAATAGTTGTGGTTTTCAATTGTCATATTATATTCATATTGAATTTTAACGTAAACAATTTAAGAAAGCTGTTTTGAACGTGATCGATAGAATCAATGTCAATATTGTAATATACCCAGTATATAACTATTATTCTTAGAAGTAACATTAATTTTTAGAAGTTATATTAATACTCGTTTAAAATATTTCATTATATTAAAATCAAATATAACCATATAAGTATAAATTCAAAACTATAAAACGAAAGGTAAATTTGGTCATTATGTAGATTTCTAAAATACGCCAAGGAACACATGGTTGTAATAAAATGAATTATGTATATTGCATATGCACATCTAAAATACGCAAAGGAACACATGGTTGTAATAAAATGAATTATGCATATTGCATATGCACATCAAGCCGAGGCCAACAAAACGACTTCGCAATACGTACACTTGCCGAAACAAACAGCGAAGGACGGGCGGCAACCTGGATGCAACCATGTATAAAAGAGGACCGAATGGACACCTAGAGTCAGACGTATCCAGCCATCCAGTACAGAAGCTCTGCCTGATATCGTTTAGAAGTTTAACTTATGTTTTTATGTTGTTTAATTTATTTACAAGTGTTAATAAACGTTATATAGTGCAAATTCATGTTAGCTTATTCTTGGAGTAGTTAACATATTAACATTTGAATATTGTTACTGCTGGCTTTAAACCCGGCACCCAACAATTTGGCGCAGTCGGTAGGATTTCCAAAAATATCTGTTGTGGAAATTTTTTTTCTTTTTTAAAAGAAAATTAAAATATTTGCAACAATATTTTAAACCGGAGGCAGTCCAATCAAACGGATCATCGTTGGGAAAGAAGAAACTGCGCATAACTCTTCGATTTCAACAACTCCGAGGAAAGACCAACTTCAATCAACATGACAGCACCAGGCATAATTTCAGCGTAAATATCATTTATTTAACACCGTTTTAAGGCAAAAGTGAGCTAGAGTTATATTATTGAGATTATTATGAGAATTATTATTGAGAATTATTATTGAGAATTATAATTGAGATTATACCGAGATTTGTATTGAGAATTATATTGAGAGATTATTGAATTATTATTGAATTATATTATTATTGAAAACAATTATTATTGATATTGTGTAAGGGGAATTATTGTTGTTAACATTTTAAATGTTATATTAATTGGGTATATAATATTTTGTGTTTAAATTGTATTTTTACTATATTTATAAAAAATAAATATATTGTGAATTTTATGAATACTGGTGGGGTAACTGGTACGTCTCCGTTAAAATTAGCTACTTTAACGAATTAAGGGAACCCTATGAATGAATTAAATCTCAAAGCAGAGGATAGACTTAAAAATCTCGAGGAAGAAATAAATGAAATAAAAAGTTATAGCCCCAAATATCAAATAGATACTCGAAGCACTAAAAAAACTCAACACACACAGTTAGCATTCGAATCAAAACCCAAAACTAAAATGCAACAACAAAGGTCGGAACCAACACTTAGGTTAGACGAGGCATTTAAATTAATTCCACATTGCTCGAGAGAAAGCGATGTATATCAATTTATAAACGCATGCGATATAGCAGTAAATGCGGTAGATATGGAGAGTGCTCCAACATTAATACGTTACATAACGACTAAATTAGCGGGGAAAGCATTAGAAGTAGTTAAATACAAAGATACCACTAAATGGGCAAATATAAAAAAAATGTTTAAACGAAGCCTTCGAATCACAATATTCAGCTTCAGCTTTGCAATTGCAAATAAATTCGATAAAAATGAACCCTGGAGAAAGCGTAAACTCGTATACGGAAAGAATTGAACAACTATATTATAAACTATGTAACATTTACACATTAAATAAACCAAAAGAGGAAGCTTCGATTATTCAAACGCAATTAAAAGAAAAAACGCTAGGTTTATATATTAAAGGTCTAATTAAACCAATAAAAATTATGGTAAAAGCGAGAGATCCAAAAACATTAGAGGAAGCGAGAAGTATAGCTAGTAGTGAAGAATTAGAATTTAACGCGGAAAGAGATACACAAATTTTTTTTAATACAAATAAACGCAATAACTATAATAATAATAATGGTAATACGTCAAACAATCGTAACAATCGAAATAATTATAATAATCATTCTAATAATAAACCTATACAATGTTATAAATGTAACGGTCCACACTTTGCTAATCAGTGTAGGGCAAATCAATTTCAACGTTCTAACCAACGAATACCAAATAATAACAGAAATAATAATAATAATAATAATCGACAGTCTTCGAAGCGAAAAGTATAGCTAGTAGTGAAGAATTAGAATTTAACTTAGAAACAAATACACAAAACTTTTTTAATACAGACAAACGTAATAACTTTAATACCTATAATTATAATAATGATTAATGGTAATACACCAAACAATCGTAACAGAAATAATTATAATAATAATTTTAATTATAAACCTATACAATATTATGAATGTAATGGTCCAGGTCCAGGTTTTAAGAAATTCATTATGCACATTGAACCAATTATTATAATATCCGAATTTCGATAACCAATATATAATATTCATAATGAAAAGATAAACAATTAAGATTAACAACTTACGAAAATATGTACACAGCGTTAATAAACTTAAAACATTTTTGAATTGAAAATGATATTAAGAAGTTAGCTAAGAATAAACTAGGACAACTTGATAATTTAAAGTGGGACACAGTTAAAGCAATGTTACGATATATTTTTCGCAATACAGATATTTAAATAATAATATGTATTGGCATAGGATACACCGAAGAGGATAAATTAATTTTATTAGAACAATTATATAATTCAACAACACAATCTTCAACTAATTATCAACCATATGAATTACTTTATGGGAGAACATCAATAATACCTGTTAAATTAAAATCAGAACCAGAACCTAGATATAATTATGATGACTATTTATATGATTTAAAACAAAACTTTTAAGAATCGTACCAAATTGCTAGGGAAAGATTAATTAAAAATCAAATAAAAAGCAAAGAAGGATTTGATATAAAAGAAAATCTAATTGATATAAACGAAAAAGATTTAATATTATTAAGAGATGATACATCTAAAACTAAATTACATCCATTATGGTTAGGACCATTTGAAGTATTAAAAATAATAAGTAACGAAAATATACTAATTCAAAGAGGGAGACCACTAGTAACTGTCCATAAAAATAATGTGAAACTATATCACACAAAGTAAAAGAAAAAAAAAAGAAATTTAAATATTAAATTGATTAAATAAATTTAAAAACATATTGTAGCAACAAATCAAGTAGAATAAAACGGAGACAGGAAAGACATTAGTATTCATAAGATTTGGAATTATAGATTTGTACAATTAATTATACAAAACGATTCATTTTATATACAGTTAATTAAAAGAAGCTTTGGGAACAATATTTATAATAATAAGAAATTGTAAAAGGTGAAGGAGAAATTATTAATAATTAGATTTAGTTACAAAATTACCAAATTGTTATAAAAAAAAAAAAAATGTACAATAGATTTAAAGGAAAAATTTCATTGTTCCACCCTGAAATTTTTGTTTCGGGGGTGAGGTGTAATATACCCAGTATATTACTATTATTCTTAGAAGTAACATTAATTCTTAGAAGTAATATTAATACTCGTTTAGAATATTTTATTATATTAAAATAAAATATAACCATATAAGTATAAATTCAAAACTATAAAACGAAAGGTAAACTTGGTCATTATGTAGATTTCTAAAATACGCAAAGGAACACATGGTTGTAATAAAATGAATTATGCATATTGCATATGCACATCAAGCCGAGGCCAACAAAACGACTTCGCAATACGTACACTTGCCGAAACAAACAGCGAAGGACGGGTGGCAACCTTGATGCAACCATGTATAAAAGAGGACCGAATGGACACCTAGAGTCAGACGTATCCAGCCATCCAGTACAGAAGCTCTGCCTGATATCGTTTAGAAGTTTAACTTATGTTTTTATGTTGTTTAATTTATTTACAAGTGTTAATAAACGTTATATAGTGCAAATTCATGTTAGCTTATTCTTGGAGTAGTTAACATATTAACATTTGAATATTGTTACTGTTGGCTTCAAACCCGCCACGCAACACTAATATTGATTTTATCTTACTCATATCTGGTTTAATACCGTGCTCGGTTATTATATGACCTAAATATAAACATTCTATTCTTAATAAATTAAATTTATTCGTTTCAGTTTTTAAATTATTTTGTCTTAATCTCTCAAATACATTTATTAGTTTATCATTGTGATCTTCTAAACTTTTGCCAAACACTATTATATCGTCCAAATATACTAAGCATTTTAATCATATTAGCCCTGATAAAACATTTGACATTAATTTTGCGAACAATGATGGACTTTGTTTCATCCCCATTGTTAGTCTCTTAAATTCCCAATGACCTTCCAATGTACTAAAAGCTGTGTACTCCCTAGATTGTTTTGACAAAGGAATTTGGTAAGATCCCTGTGTTAAATCAATCACTGAAAATAGGGTGCAACTGCCTAGTCTATCAAGGATTTCTGTTATTGATGGCAAAGGGTGAAATTCGTTTAACGTAACTTCATTTAATTTTCTAAAATCGACTACTATCCTATATTTTTGAATACCGGAATTATCAAGTTTTTTCTTTACTAATAATAAAGGTGCATTCCAAGGGCTTAGTGAAGGTTGAATAATGTCATCGTTTTCCATTTTTTTAATTTGTTTATTCATTTCCTCTTGTTGACTAAAAGGTAATCTATACGGTCTCTTATAAATTGGTTGTACATTTGGTTTTAGTTTAATAGTGTGTTCAATAGCATTTGTAAATGTTAATTTGTCCCCTTCTAAATAGAATATTTCCGAGAACTTTTCGCAAATGTCGAAAATGGATTCCTTTTCTAATTCATTCATATGGTCGGATTTAACTAATTGTCTTATTTTATCTATTCGTTTATCGTTATTATTTTCGTAATTAATATATTGCATTTCAAAATCTTCTTCGTTATTATATAATATCCTATTTATGTGTTTATCATTTATTTTTTTATCATGTTCGGCTATGTTCATTATGCTAATTATTGCTCTACCGTTTTCTATTGATGTTATTGCTTCACCACAATATACATCTTTTGTTAATTCTTGTTTTTCAATTATAATATTATTTTTCCCCACGAATTTATTTGAAATGGGTATGGAGATGATCGTTTCTGACCTTGCGTTTATTTTATAACAAGTTTTTATAGCTATTTTATTATCTGGTTGATCCATCAGTAACGTGTTATTTGCAATGTCTATAACTGCTTTACTATCTTTTAAAAATGAATGTCCTAATATTCCGTGTTTTATTAAAGGTACTCTTGAACCTACAACGTGAAAGTTAATCGTTATTTCTACGTTTTTAATTATAATAGGTATTTTTATTGTTCCGATTGTTTGAGTTAATTCATTACTTATTCCGCGTATTAATATTTTTTCAGTTTCATCTACTATTAAGTCTCCTATTAAATAATCTATTTTTATAATATTTATATCACTACCTGTGTCTAATAATAATTCTAAATCTTTTACTTTAGTTGCGGGTGAAGTACATTTTATGTGGTTATTAATTATTGCTGATACGATGTGGAAGCATCGTTGTATATTCCTTCCGCGGTTTGTATTTGATGTACGGTACGAGGCCCGCGTGTTTCGTCCGTACGATCGTTTCCCGAATTAGAGTTATTACGCTCGTCATTTCGTTTTTTATAACATTCCGACATTTCATGACCTATCTTATTGCAGTAACTGCATGTTACATTTCGTTTATTATAATTAGTTGGTGGTCGTGTGAAGTTATTTGATTGAAAGTTATTATTATTATTGCGGTTATTAGAAAACTGTCGATTATTATTATTATTATTATTTCTGTTATTATTTGGTATTCGTTGGTTAGAACGTTGAAATTGATTTGCCCTACACTGATTAGCAAAGTGTGGACCATTACAATTATAACATTGTATAGGTTTATTATTAGAATGATTATTATAATTATTTCGATTGTTACGATTGTTTGACGTATTACCATTATTATTATTATAGTTATTGCGTTTATTTGTATTAAAAAAAATTTGTGTATCTCTTTCCGCGTTAAATTCTAATTCTTCACTACTAGCTATACTTCTCGCTTCCTCTAATGTTTTTGGATCTCTCGCTTTTACCATAATTTTTATTGGTTTAATTAGACCTTTAATATATAAACCTAGCGTTTGTTCTTTTAATTGCGTTTGAATAATCGAAGCTTCCTCTTTTGGTTTATTTAATGTGTAAATGTTACATAGTTTATAATATAGTTGTTCAATTCTTTCCGTATACGAGTTTACGCTTTCTCCAGGGTTCATTTTTATCGAATTTATTTGCAATTGCAAAGCTGAAGCTGAATATTGTGATTCGAAGGCTTCGTTTAAACATTTTTTTTATATTTGCCCATTTAGTGGTATCTTTGTATTTAACTACTTCTAATGCTTTCCCCGCTAATTTAGTCGTTATGTAACGTATTAATGTTGGAGCACTCTCCATATCTACCGCATTTACTGCTATATCGCATGCGTTTATAAATTGATATACATCGCTTTCTCTCGAGCAATGTGGAATTAATTTAAATGCCTCGTCTAACCTAAGTGTTGGTTCCGACCTTTGTTGTTGCATTTTAGTTTTGGGTTTTGATTCGAATGCTAACTGTGTGTGTTGAGTTTTTTTAGTGCTTCGAGTATCTATTTGATATTTGGGGCTATAACTTTTTATTTCATTTATTTCTTCCTCGAGATTTTTAAGTCTATCCTCTGCTTTGAGATTTAATTCATTCATAGGGTTCCCTTAATTCGTTAAAGTAGCTAATTTTAACGGAGACGTACCAGTTACCCCACCAGTATTCATAAAATTCACAATATATTTATTTTTTATAAATATAGTAAAAATACAATTTAAACACAAAATATTATATACCCAATTAATATAACATTTAAAATGTTAACAACAATAATTCCCCTTACACAATATCAATAATAATTGTTTTCAATAATAATATAATTCAATAATAATTCAATAATCTCTCAATATAATTCTCAATACAAATCTCGGTATAATCTCAATTATAATTCTCAATAATAATTCTCAATAATAATTCTCATAATAATCTCAATAATATAACTCTAGCTCACTTTTGCCTTAAAACGGTGTTAAATAAATGATATTTACGCTGAAATTATGCCTGGTGCTGTCATGTTGATTGAAGTTGGTCTTTCCTCGGAGTTGTTGAAATCGAAGAGTTATGCGCAGTTTCTTCTTTCCCAACGATGATCCGTTTGATTGGACTGCCTCCGGTTTAAAATATTGTTGCAAATATTTTAATTTTCTTTTAAAAAAGAAAAAAAATTTCCACAACAGATATTTTTGGAAATCCTACCGACTGCGCCAAATTGTTGGGTGCCGGGTTTGAAGCCAGCAGTAACAATATTCAAATGTTAATATGTTAACTACTCCAAGAATAAGCTAACATGAATTTGCACTATATAACGTTTATTAACACTTGCAAATAAATTAAACAACATAAAAACATAAGTTAAACTTCTAAACGATATCAGGCAGAGCTTCTGGATGGCTGGATACGTCTGACTCTAGGTGTCCATTCGGTCCTCTTTTATACATGGTTGCATCCGGGTCGCCACCCGTCCTTCGCTGTTTGTTTCGGCAAGTGTACGTATTGCGAAGTCGTTTTGTTGTGCATATGCAATATGCATAATTCATTTTATTACAACCATGTGTTCCTTTGCGTATTTTATAAATCTACATAATGACCAAGTTTACCTTTCGTTTTATAGTTTTGAATTTATACTTATATGGTTATATTTTATTTTAATACTAGCCGACCTGTCACAGCTTCGCCCGTGATTGGTTGTTTATTTTGCCTTCGGACCATGATATGTAGAATTTTTTATTCAAATAATATTGTTTAATGTGATCGGCAAGTAAATATAAAAAACGGTTAATGAAAACGGATTGAAATTTTTCTAGCGTTATAAATGATAAAAATAAATACAGATAAAAAAGAAATAATTTATGGTTGATAAAGAATTTGATTGAAGTTGATGAAGAAAAAAAAAGAATTAAAATAAGAATTTTATAAGACTTCTGACTATACTCGTATGATGTTTTTTGTTATATTTCCTGTTGAAATGAAAATCATAAGATGATTCGGGTCTCCAGTTCGAGAAAATGCCAGGTATAATTGCCCATGTGAAAAGCACTCTGTACGAAATAGAATATCTTCACAAAAATCATTTCTGAACTGTTCCCACAAAGATTGAGGTTCAGACGGTTGGCAGAAAACTATGATTATTGCGAATAATTCTCTTAATTTTGAAGGACTTTCTGAAAGAGTTGCATCCGCTAGAGTATTTTTCCATTGCTCGTCATTTTCTAAAAGCCCAAGAGCAAAACAGGTAGCTTTAAAAGTATATACTGACATATAAATATACATACTTGTAAATAATTGTTATTACCAATTGTAATTTGTAACTAATGGCAACAGTTGCCGGGTTGTTATAAAGATCAATAAAAAAAAAATTAGATAAAACACTATGTGTGGAAAAATGCGTATAAAAACTTTTATGAACTTTTTTTACTGACAAAAGTGTTACTATAACCTTCAGCAAAGTGTCAGGTTTCAGCCAAAAAAAATTTCAGCCAAATTGGTCCAGGCGTTGTTGAGTTATGCGCTTACCAACACATTTTGCGATTCATTTTTATATTATAGATAATAAAATATTCTAAACGAGTATTAATATGACTTCTAAGAATAATAGTAATATACTGGGTATATTACATTAGAATATCCAACTCCGAAAAACACTAAAAATATAAAATCATTTTTAGGACTATCTGGCTATTATAGGAGATTTATAAAATCATATAGTTTAATCGCAAAACCACTAACTAACTTATTACGAAAAGATGTTAAATTCGAATGGACTAACGAATGTCAAAAATCATTTGATACTTTAAGAATTGCTTTATGCACAGAACCAATATTGCAGTATCCAAATTTCGAAAAACCTTTTATTTTGACAACTGATGCTTCAGGAAAATCACTCGGTGCAATATTATCGCAACAGTATAACGATAAAGACTTACCCATAGAATATGCAAGTTGAACTTTAAATAGAGCCGAAAGTAATTATTCAACGACAGAACTAGAGTGTCTGGCTATAGTATTTGGCGTAAAACAATTTCGACCATACTTATACGGACGTAAATTCACAATAGTTACTGATCACCGACCTTTGCAATGGTTATTTAATTTAAAAGACCCGTTATCAAAATTAGCGCGATGGAGAATATTTTTAGAGCAATACGATTACAATATAGTCTATAAACCCGGAATATTAAATAGGAACCTTCGATGCGTTATCAAGAATGTATACGATTGACGAAATAAAAGAAAATAATTACGAAACCTTTAGAAAAGATTTAGAAACAAAATTAATCACAAATAAAAATATCACAGAAACAATCGGTAAATTAATTGAAACACCTTTAGAATATAATATAGCATCAGAAATCGCAAAGCAATATAATTTTAGATCAGGATTAAATTACGAATTAAAACAAACATTTGGAAACAATACATTATTACCAGAGAGTAAAGCAATTGGGGATATCCAACATTACAAACTCGATAACCGATATATAATCTTCATAATCAATAAAACCAAAGATAAACAATTAACAACTTACGAAAATATGTATTTAGCATTAATAAATTTAAAACATTTTTGTATTGAAAATGATATTAAGAAGTTAGCTAAAACCTGACATCGAAAGCATTATCCTACTTAGCCTCTTTATTCAATTCGGCCATGCGCATTGCTTTCCACTTTCGCACACCTTCCCCTCTACATGTAAACATGCAATAACAGTCCCTATTCACAAACCAGGAAAGCCAGCAAATTCCCCCACTAGCTACAGACCAATCAGTCTACTACCAACATTATCCAAACTGTACGAAAGGATATTGTTGGAAAGGATGAAACTCTACCTTCACGTTATCCCGAAACACCAATTCAGTTTTAAAACCAAACACTCCACTTGCCACCAAATCCAGTGCATATCCGAAATAATTGTACATGGTTTCGAAAAAAAGCAATACACCACAGCAGCATTCTTAGACCTAACACAAGCCTTTGATCTGGCACAGCGGACTTGAACAAAAATTAAAATTATTAAAATTCCCTGAATACCTACTCAAAACGATCACATCCTTCATATCCAACAGATCTTTCAAAGTAAGAGTAGAAACAGACTTCTCACAACCACACCAAATCAAAGCTGGAGTCCCTCAAGGATCGGTCCTGGGTCAAACACTATTTAATATTTACTGCTACGACATCCCAATCCCTCTCAACTCTCAATTAGCAATGTTTGCGGACGACACGACAATTCTCACCCAAGACAGTTCCTTAGAGTTAGCAATTCAAAATCTACAATCCTCATTGAATGAAATAATCACCTGGTTCAAAAAATGGAAGTTGAATCTAAACCCAACGAAAAGTTAGGTTAAAATATTTACCCTAAAAAGATATACCAACGTCAAAAACATTCACATAAACAACCAAGTCATTCAATGGAATAATAAAGACGACGCAGTCAAATACCTAGGTGTCCACCTAGATGAAAAACTTACCTGGAACATACACATAAACAAAAAACTCGTACAGGGCTACACAAGGATGAGAATTCTTTACCCTCTAGTCAACTATAGATCAACACTACAACTAAAGTCATCACTCCTCCTATATACTTCAATAATCAGACCACTTTTAACGTATGCTTGCCCTGTTTGGGCAACAGCCTCGCCCACTAAAATTAAAAAAATCCAAACTCTCCAAAATAAATTCCTTAGAATTATCAACCGTATGAATTACTTTATGGGAGAACATTACTAATACCTGTTAAATTAAAATCAGAACCAGAACCTAGATATAATTATGATGACTATTTATATGATTTAAAACAAAATTTACAAGAATCGCACCAAATTGCTAGGGAAAGATTAATTAAAAATAAAATAAAAAGCAAAGAAGGATATGATATAAAAGAAAATCCAATTGATATAAACGAAAAAGATTTAATATTATTAAGAGATGATATATCTAAAACTAAATTACATCCATTATGGTTAGGACCATTTGAAGTATTAAAAATATTAAGTAACGAAAATATACTAATCCAAAGAGGGAGACGTCAAGTAACTGTCCATAAAAATAACGTTAAACTATATCACACAGATTAAAAAAAAAAAAAAAATTTAAATATTAAATTAATTAAATTAATTTAAATAATATAAATATAGATAAAATAAATATAAAAATAAATTTAAATCATTTATTGATATGTGACAATTATGGCGATGGTATACGCAGAAAATGAAATAAACTACGATAATTATTTCACGGTCAACACGTTTCGAGAACAAAACCCTACCCTATATTACGAAAATTACGAGCCAACGAAATTTGTTGGAGGACATTATAAACTAGTTACATATTTATCGCTAGAAGAATATAACACAAAATACGACACGTTAGGTGACAGAATACAAAAACTAACTCAAACATGCAATACAATAAATAACGGTACATTTTTATGTACAAAATACCAACATGTACTAACACATATGTTAAACAAATAACTGAACAAAAAGAAAAACTATACTTATCATTAGGGAAATATGAAAAAACTAACGATACCGAAGAAGACTATCAAAGAAGAAAACGAGGACTTATAAACTTCATGGGCACAGGTATGCACTACTTATTTGGTGTATGCGACGATGAATGCACATCTAAAGCAAATAGTGCAATTGAACAAACAGAGAAAAACGGGAAAAATGTATTACACATACAGAAACAACAAACCACAGTAATTAAAACAGCAATGAAGACAATAACAAAGACAATTGACGAAACACAATCTTTATATAAGGAAATGAAGCAAGCTGAAGACGGAATTATTGAAAACATAAAGACATTAGGAGCAGCAACAGACAACGTCGTAAAAGTATTAAATACAAACGCATTACAAAACATGTACACTCTACTTACCAATCAATATGCATACGAAACAGAAACGTTAAATCAAATCGTTACATCCGCAAGAGCAGGAGTAATACATTCAAGTCTACTAACAATAACCGAAATCGCAAACACAATCAAAAGTATTAAATCAAGAATAAACAACAAACTAGAAGTACCAATGGGCACAAAACCTACGGAAGTATACGACCTTCTAAAAATAATAAATATGTCAGTATTTTATAGTAATAACAACATTGTTTTTATAACAAAAATATCTTTAGTAAAAATAGATGATATTAATTCATATAACGTAATACCGATACTAGTAAAAATGCATGCAAGTCATTTTAACAGACTCGTACAACTGATAGACATCGAGTCACCTTACATTGCTATCACAAAAGATAGATCACAATATATACCAATCACACTAGATCAAATGAACAGGTGTAAGGACACGAAACTCTTTAAAATATGTGAGATGACCTTACCAAGATTCACAGCAGACGAAAATTCCCCATGCGAAGTAATTTTATTCAATGAACCACTAAAAACTAGTGCAGACGACAATAGATGTAAAGTAAAAACAGGCATGTTATCAAGAAACTTATTTCAAAAACTAAAATACTCAAACGACTGGATATTCAGTGTAAAAGAAGAAAAATTAGTGGTAACATGTGCATCATTAGAACTACCAAAAATAATACCAATCAGGGGAGAGGGAATAATACACATAAACAACACGGAATGTCAAATACGTTCAAACAGCGAAGTATTAATACCAGACGAAGAATTAACGACGAAAAACTACATCGACTTTATACCAAAAACGGATATGTCCGAATTATTTAACAGTCTCCCGAACGTTTCGACTATACTAAATTTAAAGAAAATGTCATACTTACCTAAAAATATAAAATTTACCGACATAACCAAAGAAACAAAATCACTAAACGAAATACAAGATATGATAGAGGAAGAAGAATATCGACAGAATAACATAGTGAAAAACAAACAACACTCATACTTACTTTATATAACTATCGTTTTAGCAATAATGGCTATAATATTAATATTCACAATTTACGTTGTTATACGCTGTAAGATAAATCAGGTACGCAGAGGTTCGCGTTTTACAAGAGAACTACGTGATTGCTTAACTAAACCCCAACAGTATGCCCACCTTAGGTCGCCATCGCCACTCTAAAAGTCAAAAAAAAGGGGGAAAGAAAATAATAAAGAATATAAAAAAAAAAATTAATTAATATATTTATTATTTTCTAGATCAAATTTAAAGTTTATTATATTCGACTTCGAATTCTCACCCCTACCAAAAGGAGATTGGCTACTCATAAATGGAGCTATGGTAAACAGCCTAAACAAATTTCAACCGATAAGGTTAATAGGGAGGCCAATCTTCTTAAGAAAAAATAGAGACCCAGAATACTACCAGTTCAAAAACCACGATCGTGTTATCAGTTTTGCGGAAAAGGTATTTGCAGTTAAGAAGCCAGAGGTGTTGACACATGTAAAGAGGAATATAAATGAAGCTGAAAATCATATACAGCGGTGTGAGGTTCCAACTCTGACAGCTTCAAGGATAAGCAAATATCTGCACCGTGACGGTAAAATTCCGATCGTAGTTTTTTGGAATGGCAACACCGATATAGAAATAATGAAAAATTTAGGGATAAATAACATAACGAGGTATATAAACATCACGACCGTAGAACACATATGGGATGAAAGCTATGATTTGGTGTTAAAAGACATGAGTAGGGACAACCGGGTAATATTTACAGTACACAATTGGGAAATTTAAAAAACCAAGAGGAGGTACATTAAATGTACACGAGTGTTACTCAATTGTTTGCGACACCAATCATAATGACATAACTTTTGCACATGACCCGGTCACTGATGTTATATATACGCGTTGTATATTTAATTACATTTTAAAGAAAATAAAACCAAGCAAATTATATATATATTGTACGGATAAACCAAGTAGATTAAGACGGAGAAGGGTAAACCACTAGTATTCATAAGATTGGGAATTATATAATAGAACTAAAAGACTCATACAATTAATTATACGAATGATTCATTTTATATAAAGATAATTAAAAAAGTTTTAGGAAAAATGTACAATAGGTTTAAGGAAAAAATGTCATTGTTCCACCCCGAAATTTTTGTTTCAGGGGTGAGGTGTAATATACCCAGTATATTACTATTATTTTTAGAAGTAACATTAATTCTTAGAAGTAATATTAATACTCGTTTAGAATATTTCATTATATTAAAATAAAATATAACCATATAAGTATAAATTCAAAACTATAAAACGAAAGGTAAACTTGGTCATTATGTAGATTTCTAAAATACGCAAAGGAACACATGGTTGTAATAAAATGAATTATGTATATTGCATATGCACACCTAAAATACGCAAAGGAACACATGGTTGTAATAAAATGAATTTGCATATGCACATCAAGCCGAGGCCAACAAAACGACTTCGCAATACGTACACTAGCCGAAACAAACAGCGAAGGACGGACGGCAACCCGGATGCAACCATGTATAAAAGAGGACCGAATGGACACCTAGAGTCAAACGTATCCAACCATCCAGTACAGAAGCTCTGCCTGATATCGTTTAGAAGTTTAACTTATGTTTTTATGTTGTTTGATTTATTTACAAGTGTTAATAAACGTTATACAGTACAAATTCATGTTAGCTTATTCTTGGAGTAGTTAAAATATTAACATTTGAATATTGTTACTGCTGGCTTCAAACCCGGCACGCAACAATATAATAAATTAATATAATAAATATAATATTATGAATATAATATTTTTACATTTGATATTTTCAGTGTTGAAAATCGACAATTTTCTAAATAAGTTATCCCACGTATCTTGCTTGGTAAGTATTATGGAACGTGTATTAACGCGTATCAACGTTTTTCGGAAAATTTTACATTAAACCTTTGAGAAAAACATATAACCTTATCCAGAAATTTTTTGATGTTGCAATGCACACAGTTGCATTGAACACATTATTCACCTTTAGTTTATTATACAATTAATTAACATAATTTAATCACCATATAAATTACTATTAAAATATCAAAAAATTAATGAATTATTAATATATTGTATACTTTATGAAATTATTGATTAGTTGTTTCTTAGTCATTATTATGTGTATATCAAAAGTGACTTGAAAATAACTGTGTTTTGTTACTGCGTTGAGGGTTTTTTGATGTCTTAGTGGATTTATTAAATGTTGTAATATTATATTCTAGTAGTTTTAATTTGCAATTCTGAAAGAAAAATAATTATAACATTGAAAACTATTAGTAAATAATACACTTATTGACTTATAACAATACAAATACACAACAGAGATTTGAAATACATTTTACCTACATTTCTTTTGATACAATTGCTAACACATAGCACCATTTATCAATAACAATGACAAAACTCACATCAATATCAAAGACAAGATTCAGTCCCACCTAGAGGCAGTTACTGGTCAGTTCATTGAAAGCGAGTAGCCTATAAATTAATCTATATTTAATTCAATATAAATATCTCTCGATACCTAAGAAATGTAAGTTTTTTTCTTTGATTTAATCATTTAAAAGGAAGGTACTAATTGCTTATTAATTTATGATAACACAGTCAATACCTTTTTCACACTTAAATTTAATTTAAATGTATAATATATACCTATTCTTCCATTATTACGTGAAACATGTGAGTTATTATTATTTTAAGATAAAATATAAAATTTTACATATAGTTGCTCAGACCTGCGCTTAGACACTAATCTTCATTCTTATTATCATTCTTTAAATGATATTTTGGTTATAATTTTTAAATTTATATAAATAATACAGATGTAACATACTATTCTGTTAAATACTAAGAAAAATGTCGAACTAGGTATGTCATTATACCATACCACTCTTTATTCCATCATGGGCATCAAAGGAGTGAAGAAACAGAAGATAAATAAAGAACACCAGGTTGCTGTTATGTCTTATAAGTTTTTTTTTGTAGTTAAGACTTAAATGATCATTTGAAAATTAAAAATCTTATAAATTTGTTTGGCTTTACCAAATAAAAACCAATTTAATTACAAATTTAATTTATCTAATAAATTCGCATAATAATATGATATTTTGTACCCGGGTGATAAATTGATTCAAGTCAGCCAGGCATATACTCGTATTGCTCTTAGCCGTTCGTTCGTTCACTACAGGGTCTATAAATTAGTGAATTGGATTGTGCTAAGTTGATGGGAACTGCTCCCAGCAACAAAAATGACTGAAATAGAAAGACTTCAACAGCCTAATACATGAATATTCTCTGAATATCTTTACGGAAAGACTTTATTTGTTACTAAAAAGTATTTAATAAATGGTAGTTTTAAAAAAACTAAAAAAGGTTTTTATTTAACTTTTTAGTGAACTTATAAGTAGAAAACAAATTCTGATGACCATTTGTCGGGTATAGCGAGTGTGATGGTACTTTCATTGCTGAAGTATGGTCAAATAAAAATCTGATGGGCTTTACTTGCTTAATCATCTTAGACCTGTATATTAAATTCATGTTTCGAAGTATGAAATTCATATGCACTAGTATTCTTATATATTACTATATTAGTATCTGGCTAAATATACTCACTTCCTCATATTTTGGATTTCCTTTCATTACTCACGTTACTTTCATATATTTCACTTTGATTGGATCACACTTCAACAGTAAAAGTACCATCATACTCACTATTTTCTACTTTTTAGTTCAATAACAACAAAAAAAAATCTTTTTAGTTTTTTTAAAACTTCAATGAAATGTTTATTTTATTTAAAATTTAATTAGTTAGAATAAATTATTTATATATTCAATAATAATTTGGTATTATTTATGAGTATTAACTACTAAAAGAAAATATTAAATTTTTTAAATTTTATTTTGTTTTTAATAAACATGAAATAAAATGCCACTCATAAAAATTAAAACCACTTTTAAATATTTTAATAATGAAAAAAGTTTTATTGAACTTTGTTCCTTGAATTACATTGTTATTAAAAAATATCAGAACAACAGTTAATTATTTGTTGTGTAAACTAACTAATTTAATTTAAGATCCCAAGGTCACAGCCTATATTACATGATAAACAAAAGAGTAGATTATATAAACTAGATAATACAATAATCTAAAAATCAAGCAGTGTTCTAATTCTCGTTCGGTACTCATCTCGAACAACTTATCTGGGCAGCGGCAAGTGGATAGTAAACAATTTATCATCTTCAAAAATTATTCGAGATGACACTCATTTATCCTACCTAATTAATTTCATGATTTTATTACAGATACTATATATTTTTCATATTTTAAATGATTTTTTTTTGTTTTCTGTATTTTCTCTAAACTTTTCAGTACTTTTAGGAGCTTATTAATAATTGTAAGATATATGATTATTAAATTTAATTCTTATAGTTATTAAAATATTAAATCACGTCTTATTATGCTCATAATTTGTATGAGTTATCTAATAAACGTATTAAGTTTATTAATTGTTCAAGTAGCTTTATACAAATAACAAATTATTTATTTAGATTGTATGAAAAACTAAAGAGGTAGGTATAAAGGTGATATGAATAATAATTTTAATATATATTTTATATTTAAACAGCAGACAGTCATTAAAGTCCTACTCTAGTCATTATTTGATTCAGGTCACCAGTGGAGTGATTAGATTTTCCAGTTAGCTGTTTAGTTCGGTATATTTTACTCATAGAACCATGCTACCCTCAGAAGAAACAATTTTATCAATGAACGGAAATGATGCTTCAATATTAGTGACTTCTACTGATCCGAATGAAGTAAGATATTAGGTTTACTAATTTTATAAAATGATTGCATGGACAACAATAAATTATGGTTAGATATTGAAGTTATATTAGATTGCAGTTTGAGATTGAATTTATACTCAAACAAGTAAGATAGAATATCTTCAGGAATTACGTTTAAATTAATTTTATAATTTAATACATGATGTATACTGTTAAATAACATTTTATTAACTATCTCATTTGAAAATTTGTATTGTTAAGTTTATATTAAATTTATTACTGTAACTTATTGTTATATTATAAGTATATATTTATAACTTATCATAGTAAGAATAATAATGAATTTATAAAAAATATTATAAAAGTAGTATTAATCATAATTCATAATTAATTACAAGCATTTATAATATACAATATCTTTACACCACACCATAAAATTAAAGATATGAGTTATGCATATTGGAAAACTATTATACCTTTAGCTATCACATATAGAAACGTACTTAGTCATAAAGAATTCTAGCTGTGTTCAACAGTATCCGTATCCACCAATCTAGTGACACGATAAGGATCTCGAAAATAGGTTAGAACTCAGAACTTGCTGTAAAGTATGGTTGAGATAGATTTTTCCGTGTGTTAAAATTTATTTTCCTGTGAAAATCAATAAAAATAAAATTCAGCAATTTGTTTTAAGTTTTTGATTTTTAATTTTCCTATATTTCTAAACATATTTAAATAACTTTTAATTTTCTTTTCTGTGATATCAATCACCCATCAATAATTATATTACTACTTAATTTTAGTAAAAACATTAAAAAAAAAAATAGATAGATAATAAATAAAAATGTATTATCTAGGTCTGCCACTTAATGATATATCTACTATCTACATAGAAGTAATTGAACAGCTTAATTTTTTCATAAATAAAATTAACAAGTGTCAATCCAGAGTAAGATAAAATTGTTTTTGTATTATTGTCTTATAAGATTGTTATTGACAATTGTTTACAATGAAATGTGGATTGATTTTGTAAAATAATATTATATATAAATATATAAAAATAATAAACTATAAATATACCGTACTATTTTCCAACAACTTATATAATTCCGAAATATATTACCCTAGAATTTGTTGTATATGTTTTGCCCATTAAAAGCAAGGTCAGTTTTTAACATTTTGAATGCCATAAGTCTATTTGAGGATTTGATAATCTATTACAAATACTTATATAGATGGCATAATCAGTATTCTTAGAATTTATCTAAGTTAAATGTAACAATAAATTAGTATCACATAATAAAATCACAATTATTAAATATTATTTTCATTTATAATTCAAAAAAAAATATTTTTTTAAGATTGGCAATCGATATAATTTGAATATAATACTGTTATAATTAAAATGACCATAAGATATAAATAATTTCTTAATAATATTAAAAGAACATTTTTTCAGACCAATTTATCCGAGGCGATTGGCGAAAAACCATCAAAACAGCCCGGATTGTCTACGCGAGAAGAAGAAGAGACTTTGTCGCTTTTGATAGTAGAAAACAATGAAAATGCAAATGATAAAAAACAATGGGATTCAACCGATAACCTTTCAGATGGCAAACATAAACAAATGGAAAGAGGAATATCGGAACACACTCGTAGCGTATTATCTCTGAGCTATAATCAAAATATACATCCTACTTCGTAAGTTATACAATTCATTATTAAATTATAAAATGTAAAATTAACAATTTAAAAATTTGAAATAATTTTAGTTATCTAGATACACTTATAAATATGTTGAAAGGAAACATTGGATGTGGTATTTTGGCAATGGGAGATGCGTTCAAAAATGGAGGGTTACTGTTTTCAACCGTTTTTACTATCTTAATTAGCCTGATTAGTGTGTACAATCAACATATATTAGTAAGACATTATAATAAAATATTTAAACTTAGCAATACATGATTTTAAATATTCAATTTTTTTTTTGTTATTTAAGTTAAAAATTAAAATATTATTATGATAATATAAAACGATCAAAAAATTTGAAAACATTTGTGTAGCATATAATATTATATATACAATATATTATAATATCACAAACATATAAATTGACTGACAAATGAACTTGTACTTAATTTATAATATATAAATTATTCAATTTCGGGTTATTCAATTTCATTAACTAGATATTCTTTATAATTTATTTATTTATTAATTAAACACTTTGTCATATAGTCTTTGTCATATGGTAAATACATAATATAAACCGTGTATATACACTATACAGGTATAACAATAAAAGTATAACACCTAGATGTTGTATTATATAGAAGTGTGGTAAGTATGAATAGTTAAAGGGACCTAGGATTAATTTGGGTTAAGAAGGTATGGGGTAATAATAGTATGGTATTGTATCAGCGATCCCCAAAAATATATAAATCATTTTTTTCGTGAGACGAAGAAAATATTAAATACTTAGCACGATGCGTTTCTATTTTCCTCAGATATCCGATCTTCAGATTCGTAATCATCGATTTTAAATTTACCAATCTTAAAAAAAAATAATTTGTTTTTATTTATGGAGCTAGTCCGTTTGATACGTCTGAGGCATCCCTTAGGGCTCCCCCACCAAACGAGCGTCAATTACGAAACATCTTAGACTTTACAACTTTATGGTATATATTAAGGATGTCAGCATTTAAATAAAATTTAAATAATTTTGTTATCAGTTGGGGTGTTCAAAAGCAGTAAAAAAAAAACTTAAGCTACAACATAATCCAAAATTTGCTGAGACAGTAGAATTATCGTTTCAATATGGACCACAACGATTTCAAAGCTACTCAGTATTTCTTCGGTGAGTTAATATTGTTAAATTTATGTTAATGGAAATTCAAAATATCTTAATTCTTACACATGATTTTGATGGACGAGTGATTTCACATTGAGCAAAAAAGTTCGAAGAATGACGTTTAAACTTAAAATAATTGTTTCCATATTATAATTCACATTTTTCGATTTCGTTTTTAAATATCGTTATGATGCTTGAAAATAAATAAACTACATATTATGTACCTATAGGTTTTTCGATGAATCGTAAGAGTTCAGTTTATAAACTGTTATGTTATACATATTATTTCTATACATAAAAACCGACAGAATCTATAAAGGAAACAAACATTTAGACCATCAAACTTAACACATCCCCTCACGTTACTTTGTAATCAATACGAACACTTCCGGTGCATCGTATGCTAGCATTATAGCCGTCCGATCAGCATCCAATACTTCCGATTCAATGTCAAGAACTTTAAACGAATTCAAAACGACAAAACCTTATTAAACCCTTTAATCTCTTAGCTAACCGCCCTTATAAATAAACTTGCAACAAATTTCCCAAAATAGTTATAAATTTCAATATATAATCTTTTATTCACAAACCTCATTAAAAATTATCACTTTAAATACTCTCGGCATTATATTTATATTTATATTTTTCAATATGAATTAAATTTTTCATTTTAATAATTACAATACTTTATTTATTTTACAGGAATAGTGTTAATAGTTTTATAGTCATCAGTCAGTTGGGACTTTGCTGCGTTTATATTATTTTTATTTCAAAGTCTCTTCAGCAGGTATAGTTTATTTTTGTTATTAAAAAGTAATCCTTTATGATACACGAAGTATTAAAAAAAAAAAAATTAATTTGCAATTTTTGAAAGTACCTATAACATTTTGTAGTGTAATTTTTCTAAAATATTGAAATTAATGATGTAACATAATAACTAATAAGTATATCTTCTTCTTATATTCTTATATATTTACGAGTACGAGTTGATAGGTATTGTAGGTTATAGTACCTATATATTAAATTTTAAGACTATGTATTTACGATCTTTAGAGACTTAACTCTATTGTATAGGTATTGCATTGGATCTAATTATATAGTAAAGTGCTTGTATTTTAATTTTGGCTAAAAACTACCATTAGAAACATAATAGTAGTCTGAATTATTTTTAAAAACATTATGTAATAGAAAATTATAATTTAGTTAACGCTTTTTTTATTTATACATAATAAAGTATATTTAAATACAAAAATATTCTAATAAACATTATCATGATAATTTGATATAAAATTTATTTCATTAGGTGATGACTTGGTATAATACACAAGTTGATGTGCATATGAGTATATTAATAACAATGGTACCTGTATTGATTTCATCACTCATAAGAAATTTAAAGTTTATTGCTCGACTATCAGCTGTAGCTAATGTGTGTATGTTTGTGGGAATATTTGTAATTCTATATTATTGTACCATTGATTTGCCACCAATATCCTCGAGAGCACCTATTGCTCACTGGGCCACTCTACCTCTATTTTTTGGCACCAGTATATTTGCATTTGAAGGAATCAGTTTGGTAAATTTTTTTTTCTAGTTAGTCTTAAAATTGTACTTGCTTTATCATCATTTATTTTGCAGGTGTTACCTTTGCAACAGGAAATGAAAAGTCCTAAACAATTTTCGAGCACATTTGGAGTATTAAATGTGGGTACGGTAATAGTTACCGCCCTCTTAATAATAACTGGTTTTATGGGTTACTTAAAATTTGGAGATGCAGTACGAGGTAGTCTTACTTTAAATTTATCAGAGGAATTTTTGTAAGGAATTATAATTTTTTTTTATGTATAAATATATAATATATATAAATGCTCTTGAAAAATTTGATTTTACAGATTATCTAAAGTTGTTATTTCCAGTATGATGTTAAATATTCTATGTTCATATTCACTGCAGTTCTACGTTTCAATTGAAGTATTATGGCCAATAGTTGAGGATAAATTTGGTCCATTTAAAACACCTTTACTCTGGGAAATAGGACTCCGTGTAATATTAGTCCTGATTACATGTAAGTAAAGGTTTTTTTATCCATAGCTTCAAATAAGTATTTTTATCATTTGCTCAAACAAGATTTTAAGTGTTATTCATTTTACGATAGGAAACTTCCTCGCTTACATTTCTAAAATGAAAGGATCAATATTGTATGCATATAAATGTTTGGTGTTTCGTTATGTAAGCACATATGTTAATTTTATGACCTTTAAAGAGGGTGGCGTGGCCGAGTGGTTAAGGCGGCTGTGCTTAAATGCGTAATAGCCGGAGGTTTCAGTTTCCTGGTGGCAACACCGTCCATAGAGAAAAACCCGCCTACAACCTACAGATCCACACACGAGTTCCACAGCCATTTCAACCATTTTACTGTACGATATAACAAGCTTATCCACGGGGTGGTTATTCAAGTTTTCTAATTTTCAAAAGACCCAATTAAAAAAAAAAAAAGAAAAAAAGTTATGATGATGCCCTTCGAACATTTTGGCCGACTAGTTTGTCGACACAGCATTCATATAGATTCAAAATACGTAATGAGTTACGTACTGTACATATTTGTATTAGATATTCCTTAGTGAAAATGTTCCCTGTCTTACAATGTACATTTGCTCTTGAATTTCGCTTGAACTGAGGAAATGTCACAGTACCTACAAGCGTATAGTTTCACGAGAATGTGGTCGTCGTATATATGTGTACATAATATGTTTGTAGATCGTAGGCTTACTAATAAAATGTTCGTAACTGTGTAACGAGTACGTGTTTGAATGCATTTCAGTCATCGGGGCTGATGTGATTCCACACCTGACGTTGTTCATATCGTTGATGGGCGCCGTGGTGTGTTCGTTTCTAGCGTTGATATTCCCGCCGCTGTGCCATATCGCCGTCGCCAGTGCCGCCGGCAACAGTGGCGTCATTTACGGCATGTTCAAGTGGCGATTGGTGATGGACGCGTTCACGTTAGCATTCGGCGTGATCGGCTTCTTCACCGGCACGTACGCAAGTGTTCACGAGATATACAGCGCGTTTCGGGGGATGACGATAGCCACGGCCGTCACCAACAGCACTGATTCCACTACGCAGGCCTCGTTCCTATCTTAACGCCACCATCGAACCCAAACGGTGTCCCTTCGCCGGACTCACGGTTTATGTTCATGTACCATAAGCCGCGGCCCGGAGTGTAATTATTGACATGTACAAAAACACCATGAGTTTATATACATATATATATTCTATTCGAGGTATCATTATAGACACACGAGATAAATATAAATAATTCGTTAGTTAAATGTTTCGAATAAACATTCGAACCTTTGTTTTGATTTTTTTGTTTTCGATATCATTATATATATATATCTTCTGCACACAAAGAAAAACGTCATTCTACTCTACCTATTCGTACATTCAATTATTAATTAGACCGGCTTAAATAAAATACCAGAAGGTATAAGTACTAGTTAATTTTTTTATGTGGTTGATATCATGTTCTCTCGAATGAAGAATGTGAATACACAGTGTACTCGTACTCTAAATTTGTAATGTTAATGTGTTAGTCAATAAAAAATATTTAAATTATTCTATGTATTATTGAACATTAGAACAAACACTGAGTAAATAAAATAAGAAATAGTAATAGACAGTATATATAAATATTCCATTTTTTTTATATTACTATCCATAGTTTTTAAGGTTTAATAAAATAATATATCGGTATCCCGACAGTCAAATTTTGGACTAAATTTCAAACAACTATTGCATGTGCCGTCAGAAGAGAAATTTTGGTATTAAGTAGTTATTTATTACCGCTATAAATAAACTTATACTGCACAGTGCACACATTTATTATTGAATCATTTTTTTTTATTATTTGTTAACTTTTGGGCTGGGCGCGGCGTGTAGGATAGGCAATATCGTGTCATTTACGAATTCGTACATCTTTCTAGGCGAAAATAACTATACTGTCTAATTTGTTAAAAGTTATTATAACATAAATTTGTTAAAATATAAAAAAATATAAACGAACAACTATTATTAGACTTAATTTATTATTTTTTTAAACCATTAAAAAATGTTTTTTTTTATATTCATTACATATAACTACAAAAGTAAAAACAATAAAAGTAATAGAAGTACTCGAGTCAGCAAAAAATAAAATAATATATTTGAATTAAGTCTAATGAATAAAGTTTAATTTTAAACACTTTTAATTTATAATATTTATTAATATGCAAATAAGTCTTAAAAAATCATAATAAAGACGGTTAAAAAAAGGAAAGATTCTTCAGTAAGGTGAGTTATAGGGATGGGAGAATTATGCTGCTATAGTCTTTCAAATATGAAACCAATGTACCATTGCTTTCGAAAACATGGTTCTGAGTGAAAGATATCGGGAGGATCAGTTACTAATGTTTATATTTATAAAAAGCAAAAAGACAACTTTTTAAGCAAAAATTATTATTAAAAAAAGTGATAGTCTTCATTGTTATTTTATCTATTACATCCAAATTTTAAATAACAATAAATACCATAAAAATTGTTGAAATCTTTTGAAATATATTCCATTAATATGAAATATTTATATAAGTGTTCTGTAAAAATTACAGGTTCTTCTGATAATTATACTTTGAGTTGTGATAAAATAATTTCATCGAAATCGCGGAAACAACGGATTACATCAAAATATAATTTTCTAATGCTTATAAAGATGTTTTCCTTGAAGGAGAAACTTTTCTAGTATATTTTGTTTCATTTACAAGTCTTATGTATTAATATTGAATTGTTTATAAACTTTTAACTACAAAAAGTAAGCGGATTTCGTGATTTTATATCAACATTTCAAATTCAAATGCTTATTTATAAAAATTATGACTACCGACTTTTGAGATTTTATCACTTGAGTGAGAAAAATGTGCATTAGAATGTTGCGTTAAAGTTTCAAAATTTCAAAATTAACCAACATTTTTTTATGACATTTTTTGAAAAAAATTGAAGACTCTTAAAGTTTAAATTGCTATAAATGGCCAAAAAAAACCCAAAATCGTTTGAAATTAACATAATTCCTAGTGGAAAAAACCGTAAAAAATTTGTTGAAAATTCCAAGTCCTTATAATCAATAACATTTAAATTAAAATGAAAAAAAAAAAAATGTGAATTTTGCCGTTTTTTTTTTTTGCAATTTTTCGTCAGTTTTCCGCAATTATTGGGAAAATTGTTGAGAAATTTAAAAAATTTAGTAAAAATTGTTGGTAGAATGGCGATTTCTAAGAAAGAACGTGATGATATACATAAAAAAACACACATCATGGTAAAACCAATACATTCCTCGTTTCACTCATAGTCTGTAAGATGATATCAACTACGAAATAGTATGTGTCACATTGCGGTGGTATGATAAAATAATGCCAACATAGAGCTATTTCTATCGGGGAATGTGGTCTACGATCTCAGATTTAATATATGTATACAATTATTTCATTGATACATTTTATACATTAATTTCAAACGCACGCTTTTTTTCCAATCGCTGCGTTGACTACGCCGACTACGCCGTTTTTTCAGCCTCCTTTTAATACACGCACATAATAAATACTTCTTGTTTGGTCCTTTTTCGATACCTCGAAAAGAAAAATTAATACGTTTACACAATTCAACAGCCCTTTATTACAGCCTTTAATTCAGTCAATCTAAATATATTTATTTTATTTTTCCATTTATGGAGTCGTCTGTAATTCTATACGTACTGTGCAGTACGCATAAACATTGCATATTTATCATGATTGTAGTGTTAAATATGACGTATTATTTGATAATATTGTACATCGGTAGTCTCTGTGAGATAGGCAACATCTGAGAGTCATAGTATATGATCAGAGTATATAGATGGAAATATATATTTTATTTTTAATTAAATATCATATAATTTTATCTTATACAAGTAGATAATAATTACACACCTGATTAACAAATGAACATGTGCGGTACTCTGTTGTTGGATTGTATAATACGTAATAACAGTATTTTACTGCATTCGTTGATTTATTTGATCAAAGGTTACTAAACGTCTACCTCTCATTAGTCACGTGTTTATTAATCGAATTTGTAGCACACGTGCTCAAAATATGCCGATCAAAGGTATTTTATCACTATCAGTTAATTAAAAAAAAAAATTAATAATTTTATCAGTATGCCAAAATACTTTGCAATTATTATTCGTATACACACAAAATGTATAATATGTGTGATTGTAGATAGATGATTCAATGTAATATTGTTTATCTTGTTTATTTAAATTATATAACATAGTAAACTTATAAACATATGTTTAGTATTCTTTTTATTATTATTAACTATAGGTAATTATATAACTACGTTATGGATTTTTTTAAACACTAATATGTGTTTGCTAAATAACAAATATTACTTTGGTTTTTATTTTAATTTTGTATTAAGTACCTAGCTGAATTACCCGATTTCACCCATGAAAATGAATGCTTATCTTTTTATGTTAGGTTAGGTCTCATATTTTTCGGACGATAGCGTATAAAACAGGATCTTACAAAAGGCCAAGTGCTTGGCCAGCTCTTTTAAAAGTAGAATATTAAACGCCATTAAAAGTTTTTAAATTTTTCATGATGTTGGTTCTCATTCCTCGAACATGATGCAAAAGCATACGGAAGTAATAACATTCTACGTTTCTTAGATGAACTGTGTACACTCGACCGAGGACAATTGATTTTTAACGCCAGGCTACTGAGCAATTGGTTCTCCTTGTTTTCTTTAAATAAATTTAATATTGCTAAATATATAATAGATTGAAACTTCAATGAATCATAATGTTTTGGCAAAATTGTCTCGAGTCCAGAGTTCAAAAAATGCCATAAGAGTAGTATTTTTCACATCTTATCGATTCTCTCTCTAGCACTTTACTCATTGTTATAAACACGCTGACCATTTTCTAAATTTAGTGTTGTATAGTATTTAAGTAAAAATATTCAAATACTTTTTAAAATACTTTCAACATCCAGTATTTTGGTAGAATTTAAAATTCTATTTTTTTGTACAAAACACTTATTAAGTAAGGCCCGGAAGTCCATGCACTAAAAACTAGTAATTGAAATATTTTTAAAAAGTATTTGCGTATTACTCAAATATATTTTAAAAATCTGATTTGTCTGATTAGTACTCGATATATATTTAAAAAAAATTGTAATTTTGTATTTGAATAGTATATCTTAAATTCATTATTCTTTACAACATTGTCTAAATGTACGGCTCGTTGTAAAAATCACAAACAACGTTCATGAATAGAAAAACCAAAAATGTGCTATAACACTTACAATAAATCAACGTATCTGCCGTTTTGGAAATGTTGAATTTTTTCACGTGATTCTACTGAACATGTTGCTTGATCAGAACCTTAATTAATATAATTAATTAAGGTTCTGCAATTATAATATAACTGCACATTTATTGGATAGCTTTTACTGAACCACAGAAATGGCACTCGAATATACGGGATAATACTGAATTATATGATACAATCCAACGATTATCGATTGCACCAAAGTATACACATGACATCTTAAGTGCGTAAGTTTTTCCACCATCGGCCGGTAATCAGCAACGATATTTTGGATAGCTTTCATTTCCTCATTGACCTATTGAATTTATTTATTTGTGACATATTTTCACTGATTGATCAATGATCCGGTTCTACTTGGGTAATTAAATTTTAGATTCTGAGCGAAATCATGAGAATTTATTGGCTATCATAATCAATGATGGCTTGCTCCAATCATCAAAAAGAGGGAAGTTTTTATATTAACATAATATAAATATTTTAATAATAATGTAAACCATTTTGTATTAAATTAATTAAATCAAGTCCATTAGTTATACGTTTATATTGTATTATTGTAATAGTGTGTTTAACTTACCCGATTAAGAAATTATTAAGTAATTTTACTAATATAGTAATGTAACATATCTTAAAATAATATAGGGGCTGATACTAGATTAAATTATAGCTACTGAGCTATAAAAACTATAAAAGTTACTTTCCAAAATGAAAGTGGTATTCGGTACTTATATTACTAAAAGCTCACAACGACTTTATTATTAATAATATATTGTTAACATTAAATAATAAATATCGACATCTTTCGATGGCTAATGAGCCAAACAAGCCAACGAGTAGTGTTGTCGGACTATCACGCCACACCGGCCCACTCTAAATGGCTATAGCGAGTGATGTATATAAAAGACACCCGAGATCCTGATTTTGGCATAACATATTTTTTAGTGAATATTTTCTTTGGTGAGTATGAAACTATGAAACAATATGTTTTAACTTTTTAGCAGGACTTTTAACTAAAATTTTTTCTATTTCTATAATTTTCAGTTTTCACTTCTATTCTGAAAAAAACCAACAAAAATAAAAAATGGGCGCTGAAAAGATATCCATGAACTTTGTTGTCATCGGACAAGTTGAATCTGCCAAGGCTATCATGATCATCGCCAAAGCCGCACCAAACTCCAGCTCATTGATGGTGAGTACTTGAATGAAGAGTCTAGAACTCTAGACCATATAGGCTTTTGAGTTTTAACCAAGTATTCTAATCGAATAATCTAAATATACCGAATAATTGATTTTTATAACCGTCGAAATGTAATATTTCAGTTTTAGTAATATTTTAGTTTATTAGTCAGTTAAGAATATGTAGGCACTTTAAATTTATTTTTTTTATTATTTTATTATTGATTTATATTCAAATCAATAATTATCATGTATTTATAAAATGGTACGAATCAATCAAAAAAAAAAAAGGATTTTATATAAATTAAATTAACTTACGAAGTTCGAATCGTTTACGAACCGTAACTCGTAGTACTAAATTAAATAATTAATATTAAAAAATTAATTTTCAATAAATTGATATTATAATTTATGAACTATTAAATTATTACGTAAAAAAATTATATTTTCATTGTGATTGACTTCTATAAATCTACTGCTAGGAAAAAGGTTATGTTGATTGTTTGCTTTAAGCTTTGTTTCTTTTTATTTCAGAACTGTTAACTCATGTAATTCATCAACCACAAACTCAAAAATGCCATAGCCCAAACAATACATTTACGAGTGTATATGACATATTATGTCTATATTGTATATTGACATTGCGAAATATATCAGTCTTCTCCGTTATTTACATTGTTTTATTTTAAATCATATGAAATAACACTTTATTGTAATATCCTTTATTTACTGCTGCAGTTAGTATTTCAAATGATAAGGTTTGTATTTGATATATGCTGTCAACTGATTAGTAAAAATAATTACAAATACTAATGTATTAAGTAAGTCTAATTTGGTACTGTCGAAGTTTATTAAAAGTACATATTATACTGATTAATGATTATAAGGCCTGGATTTAATTGTAAATGAGTCGATTCAAACCCGATCCAAGTTTAAATTTTTCGCAATTTTTTCTCTGATTTTCTCAGTTATTCAGAAAACTGTTAAGAAATTCAATAAATGACCTTCCTATTAGAAAATTACCTGCAGGCTTGTAAATATTGGAGCAGTGTTTCTAGTCGAAATCATGTATAGCTACATCGGCACAAGAAAAAAAACTAAGCAAACATCGATAAATCCAATATATTTGGACACTCTTCGAGTTTCATTGAGAATCTAAAAAAAATCAAACAGAACTTCTAGTTCATAATTTAATACATTTTTATAAATCACATTATTATTTTGAAAGAACATTTACGTGATTTGCTCTAAAAAATAAGTGTACATTTAACCGATTGATTTGGTAGAAATATATCTATTATCTAATATATCGCACATATTTCCAAAATTCTCTGAATTTTTCACGTTCAATCATACCAACTAAATAATGTCATATAGATTATTCTATTATAATTAATAATTAAAAAATGGCTTATACAACAGTGAGTTTCGTATGTATATCAGACATCAGAGACCAGCAAATGATAAGACCCTATCCATGTAGTATGGACCTTGGTAAATAACCATATAGTTATTATCAATTTTAAAAGTCACGGTATTAAGTTTAATTATAAGGTTAACATAGTAAAAATAGTCTGTCATTAATAGTAACTGTTTATATGATAATTAGCATGTAACCATAAAAGTATTTTATCATTATGCCTGTTACATAAAACTCTACGAAAAAAATGTTAATGATAAACAAATTGGCAAAAAAAATGTATATATTTGTTACCGTGACGGACGACGGTAGAATGTTACGTTTAGACGACTCTATGTTGTCTAGAGTCTAGGGATTTTTTAACCAGTGGTCCACAGACCCCTAGGGCGTCCGTAAACAGTAACTCGGGAGTCTATGAAATGTTTCTCAAATTAATATTCAAATAACAAGAAAATTACCTATATTTTACAAAATATGATTATTTAGCTACAATCAATCTGTAATTGATACATTATAGTATTATACTATAACATACTCGTATACCATAGTAACATAATGATATTAGTACTATTCAATATTAACATAAAAAAATAACCGAAGGTTTTTCTTTTTAAAGGGGTGGGGGGTCCGAGGCTATACTTTATATCTTGAATGGGTTCATGACTCAGAAAATGTTAAGAATTACTGATCTAGATATAGATACATTTTCAACATTTACACTTTACCAAATATTTTGATTCTAATTTGCCCCAAATATTTTCCATTCTAACCAATTCAAGGTTCGTATTTTAACAAATTTTTGTAGTTTTAAGAATCTTTAAAAAGTATTATAGTTTTAGACTTTTCAGTTTCATTCAAAATATTACCGTTCCAAGTTTTGCAATTTTAGCCTTTACTTTGGTGTAAATTATAATTTATAATCATGAACAATATTTCGAATGATTATTCAAATTTTATATGTTAGTTAACTAGAGTATAAATTATAATTTGTTAAATATTGTGTTTATAAACGAAATAATGAAGAATGAGTGAAATCTTTAATTGAAATATCAACAATTTAAAAAATGTATTTTTATGTTGATTTTTCAACTACGATGATAATACTATTATTGTGATGAAGTTATTGATACTATTGTTTTTACAAATACAATTTATTTTAAAGATTATATTTTTATCTAAGGCGGAAAATTACTGCATGATACACCCTAACAGAAAAAAATTTATTTTTGTCGGTCATTGTACAAAATATTGTACTCCAGGGCTCTAGGAGAGTCGTTTGTTGTAATATTTTTATATCTTAAAATCATTGAAATAATTTAAATTAATAATCACGCGTAGAAAAGCTGATTAGTAATACTAAATATTTGTTATTATGATAAAAATAAATAAGATGCAAAATTAATAATTCTCACTTTTGATAATTTGCCGGGATATTATTCATCATTTTTAAATAAAATGTATAGAGTTCGTATTAGATTGTATGATTCAATTTAAACATTTATTACGATATAGATTAGATCAATTAACTAAATATGCATACACGAAAAACATTATTGCGATTTATACATTTAGTTGTATTACTTCAATCCACAACGGATAAATAAACGAAATCTAGTTTCTCATTGAATAAAAGAATACATTTTCTATAGTTGATATGTATAAATTATTATTTTTTCTCACATTACATGTACGAGTATAATGTACATAACATGTATTACAGAACAATAATTATGACAAAAATAATACAAAAGCAAAAAAATAACAAGAATCCTGAGCTGGTAAATAAACGAAAGTATTGTAACTGTGAATCACTACACGGTTCAACCAGAATTTAAATAATTTAGGCCTTAGAGAGAAAAGTAATCTTACAGAAGTTAATACTGGCTTTAAAATCTTCTTAGAATATTGAAAAACAGTAAGAGTGAATTAAGCAACAAATATTTTTTTCCAAATATTTCAGGCAAGTTTATTAAGTCAGACACATAATTAACGAGGGTGTTTAATTCATATATTTTAGATTTTAGATTTATTATACAAGTAAGTTAAAATATTTTGTTGATTTGAAAGAAATTAATATAACTTTGATATTTATCACAAATGAAAATATCTATTCTTGTACATAGTTGTGTACCAATCTAAGTACTAATTTATTTGAACTTATTAATTATTTTAAGTTGTACTGACGAAGTGTCTTATTTATATTTTAGACACAGTTACTTGCTAAAACTAATTTGTTTTTCTTAATTAAAAATTTAAATGTGTAAAATCGTCTGACAATCTGTAATAGAGACGGTGACATATTCAACGCTAAACTATAGTTCTCAATATTTTTCAACTTAACACTATTTATTAAATCACCAAAAGGTCATTGATTAAACAGTTAATTATACATTATATATACTTGATATTGTACAATTAATTTACATCACTTCAAAGTGGTGTTACATACAGTCATTTGTAGTAATATTAATTTCTTGTATCAACTGTCTGCCGTTGTGCGATTGCCCAGAAGACTAAATCTGCTTCAGGAACAATATTACTGATAAAAAATAGCGACACAATTCGAATCCGACAACAGTACATGAATTATATTCGTCCCACGGTGTTACATGTATAATTTTTTGTTTTTATTCAAATAAACCCTCGGCAGCAATGGCCATTGGATGGTGTTAATACTTAAAAAAAAAAAAAGAATTACATTATAGAATATAGATGATATAATAAACTAATAATGGATTGAATAATCAATACTCATTAGTCATTATATTCATAACATGAATATTTAATGCGGTAGTGGTAATTAAATAATATAGTTTTAATTTGAAATTATATATTTTTGGCAATTAACAGAATATTTTCTTTTAAACAATAAATACTCTTTTCAAAAATGGAATATCTTAAATAATTAATTAATTAAAACTTTATTATTTTACAGATAGAGTTTCGAACTATTTATTTTATTACTACTGTCAAAAATATAGTAATATTAGTTCACATAATTATTTCAATAACCAGGGTCGGCCTACGTACCAAAAGGCCCAATCAGAAATGTATTCCTAATATAATAGTCACTTAAGAAAAACAAATAAAACAAAGAGATTATAATATTATCTCATAAAATGTATTTATTTTAATAACTAGTAATGTATATTAAATATATGTATTCATAATACATAAATATATATAAATTCAAAATTGTTAGTCATATTTACTATAATATTAAAAAGTGTTATTAACTTATAACATTTATCCTTATATTATACTGAAGTAGTAGGTTGATGAATTAGAAATGCCATTAATTTTTTTCGTTCACCCTCTCAGCTACATATTTTTGTATTGAAATTAACATGAATAATGTTAGAAAATGTTGAGATAAATTTTACCTGAGTCGATTTTTAATCATTTTGAATATAGAAAATGTCTTTCACAGGTTACTTGAATATACAATAGAATCATAGTTTATTAAAAAAAAATATATAGATTGTTGAATAGCTCAGACTCGTTCTAAAGTTCTTCTATTAATATTAGTAATAGTAATGTTTTTGCATTTTTCAATAGTTAAACATAGTGATACATTCATATTTTGTCATTAGTGACCCAAAAACTATAACACAGATAGAGCCCAGGAAAGAATCCGAGCTCCCTGCTGTGGCCAGAGGAATTCGATATTGTCAGAAATTGCAATTAAAATTGTGTGTGGGCGTGTGATGTAAGGCTTAATTTACATCAAATGATTTTAGATTAATAAACAGTATACTCCAATATTAAATAAAATGTAGTAAATGAGAAATAACATTTCACAAAATCAAATTTTCTGTAGCTTTTTTATTTAATGTGCATTAAAACTGTCAGAAATTATTTGTATGGGAATAACATGAAGTCATAAACTGTAAATTTAGGATTATAGTTCATAATATATAAATTAAGAAAATCTTGTCATACTTTTGGTTGACCATTTATTAATGAAGTGTGAACTACTAAATAACAGAAGAAATTGCAAAACTGTATATTATTTTAAAATATAAAATTAAAGTATACCATTTAGTTTTATCTATAATTTATTATAAATTAATTTAGTCTCCTGGTAGTTCCAATTCTACAGTAGTTGACCAATGTTTTTTATTTTAATTCGTTCGACTATGTTACAAAAATGTATTAATTTAAGAATACATATTATGATAAATTAAATACCTACATAACAGACGAACTTTGGAGCAATACCTATTGTGATAACATTTTCTATGACGTAGGTATATATTACAATAATCTTGCTTTATTGAGTATTTCAATTTCAGTTATAATAAGTTTAATTTTATTAATGGAACCGAAACGATATAAAAAGTAAAATACTCATATAATAAACATTATATTGATATTTATAGTTAATTTTAAAAAAGTTTTCAAGACAGCATTAACTAATTTCATTTTTCATCAAACTATATATTTTTTTGAAATTATGACAATTCTTAAAAAGTTCAAAAATTAATTTGAGGATATGCTGATAAGATCTACAAGTACATTTTCCAGATTTTCATATTCTGAGTGAAATGAGAAATGTATTGCCTTTACCATTATTTGTGTATTTTGTTATTATATTTTTTTTTGAAAAAAGTTAGTCTATCATTAATATAAATTTATATTTCCAATTCCAAATTTTGTCTAGTTGGTGAATTTTATGAATTTCTGAAACAGCAACATTTACGGCATTCCAATTTTAATTTTTTTTCATTGTAATTAAAAAAATATTCACTATAGGGACTTGAAATTTTCAACAAATATTTATATGAAAATATTTTTAAAATGGTGTAAATTTAAAATCGCTTTTTTATGCTATTTATAGCTCTTTGAAATTTGAGTTTTCTTATTTTTTTTTCGTAAATGTAAATAAAAAAATATTTGTTGATTCTTGTATTTTTAAATGTTAATACAATGTTTTTCGTACAAATTTCTTACTTGTATGAAAAGATCTCAAAAATCAATAGTCACAGTATTTTTTTAATAAACGTTTTTAGTTTGACATTTTGATAAAAATCAAAAAAAATCACAAAATCTACCTATTTTTTCGTAGTTTAAAGTTTATAAAAATGTCAGTATCAATACATAAGACTTTAAAATATAGCATAATGTATTAGAAAAGTTATTCTTTCTAGCAAATGATAAAAACATTTCTCAGAGAGGTGTTAAAAAATTATACTTTGACGAAATCGGGTGTTTCCGCGACATCGATTAAAATGGTGAAAGATTGAATATTATTTCATTGTAACTCAGAATACTATAGTTCGAGTTGATTGAAATTTTTACAGAACATTTATATTAATATTTTTTTAAAAATGGTATAAATTTCAAAATTGTTATGCTATTTATAGGTACTTGAAATTTAAATAAAATATATGAAATGACAATTAAGACTAACATTTTTTTCACAAAGACTCTAGCTAAAAAGTTTACTATTTACTTTTTTATACATATAAGCATTATAAACTGATCCTCTCCACCATTTTTACTCAGAATCATGTTTTCAAAAGCAATGGTACATTGATTTCAAATTTAAAAGATCAATATAGCAATTTAATTCACCCATCCCTGTAACTCTTCCTACCATGGAATCTCACTTAATCTAGGAGTCTTGCCCTTTCTTATTTCGATGTGCATATAGGTATTTTCTTGTAAGTTTATCCATGAGTCATAACTATTCATATTTTATTTTTGTCTCTCATGCTATTGACGTTCTCAAATTACCGGTCTGACACTTAAATTAAATTAATTACTTTATTTATTTAATTATAAGTTTAATAAAACAGTAAATTATAAGTAATTAAATTTATTAATTTTCCTTTTCCATAATATTATATTTATATATAAAGTAAGTGGAAGAAAAAGTAGCGAGCCAGGCTGAATTACCTACGAAAATTAACAATATCCAAAGGTTGAAAAAAGAAGGAAGTAACGTTTAAATTTAAAATAAACTATAATTTCAGAAAGTAAAAATAATGTTCTAAATCAACAGTCGTGCTTTTTTTTTATTATATCAAAAACCCCTATTATAAAGGTAGGTATTCACTGTGCAGGCATATATTAATTATAGTATATTTTATTGAGGAGAACTATTTAAAATTCTTTATTTGAATAATATTACCCAATACAATTAATTGTACGTCCAAAATATATGAATTTCTTCTTGTGAATACGTAACAAAATCAGTTATCAATATTATCAGCTAGACTTAGAAAAAAAAAATTATAGTTTTTATCACAGATCACACTGAAGCATTTAATAATAATTAAAGAAGATGGGTCAACAACCAAGTGTTTGTTTAATGTAAATGCCTTAATATACTTAAAATACCTATAATGTTTGTGAATAATTATAAAAATATAATAATCCTTTATCTTTTCACATATATATAAATGCATTTATAATTTAAATGCATATATTATTTTAACTATATGCACAGGGTCATTGTAATTATACATTTAACATTACAGCAACAGCACTATACTGTTGTATGGTCTAAAAAAACTGTAACAACAACGGGACATTTTTTTATAAATTGAATTTTTGTATTCTTTAACGGGATAATATAACTTTTTCTACCTATTTTAAATTGCATTTTTAATTCGACGTTCTAAAATAGAACATTCGATTGATACATTCAATGTTTAAAAATGAATATCGAACTAGTTAATTATTTTTAGTCTAAATGCATTGAGTAGTGCGCATGGACATAATATTATAGTGAGGCACTCTTTCATTTTCCACTTCTCATCTAAATTTCGAAAAATAGTCAAACATACCAGTTCAATATCCAATTTTATACATAGTAAAAGTTCGATTTTAAAATATACGTAAACATAAATTCACAGACAAAACAATTTATATTCTCTAATAATAGTAGGTACCATCCTCTATAATATAGTGTGGTACCTACTCCACTGTTACCTTCCACTGGTAAATTAATTAATTTTGTATTGGAAAAATGATTACATCCGTGATGATATCGACTACAATCAATGGGATTATTTTATCAAGCTTTTGTATTAGACAAATTGCATTTATACTAACAGTTACTGTGTAAAACTGAATAGTTGAATAACGCATAGCTCATATAAGTCTGGTTTTCCTTTTAAAAATTGTAAATACAATATTCAAAAGTTGAAAAGACAATTTTTAAAAGGAAAACCAGACTTACTCGTATATGAGCTATGCGTTATTCAATTATTCAGTTTTACACAGTAACTGTTAGTATAAATGCAATTTGTCTAATACAAAAGCTTGATAAAATAATCCCATTGATTGTAGTCGATATCATCACGGATGTAATCATTTTTCCAATACAAAATTAATTAATTTACCAGTGGAAATAATAATGAAAATTTATCAGTTACACCCGTAAGGGGAGGCTAAACGTGGCGTGGGTTATACAGTGGTAGGGCAATGTACACGGTACATAGATAGCAACAAGCAGTGCTTGTCACAGGAACGTGCGCGTAGTAATCGTATCGCGTGCGTGTGATGACCATCGACGCGAATATTCGACCGCCAGTCGCGTTCGTTTTTGCTGAACTAGTTGTTATAGTTAGTTTGTTTACTGGATAGTTATTTTATTACTTCAGTTTTAACAATAATTCAACCGATAAAAATAGAAAGAGTTGCAAAGATCGAAAATATGGAAACGGAAAAATCAAACGAAAAAGAAGCTAAAACCAACGGTGAAGTTCAGTCCGCTATGGTAGAAATGGGAGAAATTAACCACTGTTCGAGACCATCGACCACAGTAGAAAATAAGCCATCGGGGTAAGAAATTACACTCGTATATAATCTACACTGACAAAAATTAAGAGAAAACAACTCCCGAAAATCCCATTTTATATAATTGTTGAAGAAAAACGATTAAAAGTTTAGATCATGCTTATTGTGTGTATAACTCCTATTCAATGTTAATAAAAATATGTAGATGAAAAATAATTCAAATTTTTAATCTGAAAACTGTGATTAATGAATTATTTCATTATAATTAAAATAGCATATGGATACAAGTTTTTTTTATTATTTTTGGATTTTTCGCAATTAAAACTGCCAGTTTTACAGTTTAAAACTAGATATTTTTAAAAATACATAATTTTGTAACATAAAATCAAAATTTTCTAAAAATCAAGCCAATTCTTTATGAGTATCATTTTCTCTTATTTCAGTGCATGAAAAAATATAATTTGATAATCCAAAGTATGGACAAACTCTTTTAATTACAGCAGATGGTATTTCTAAATTTTGATCATGGTAAAATATTAAATGGACTCGGAACTCAATTATTGAGCATAAACAATTATTCAATTTTTACATATTTATAGAATTAATAGAATTATGATTAAATAATCTAAACTGATCAAGTTTTAATGTGTCGCCATTAAGGGGCTGCTTTTTCTCATACGTGTCCAAGTCACTGATTACATTTGCATACTGACTTATTGTAATAAATAATTACAGATTGTTTGTTTTATAAATAAAAGTTAAAAAAAAAACAACTTGTTAGTTGCTAGAAGATCAATAAATACCATGAAACCTGTGTTCATGGAAAAATTCTTAATAATGTACTTTTTTAAATTATCTGTAACAGTCCCTTGCTTGGAGGTTTCGCTGTATGCAGTATGTTTTTTAACTAAGTGTTTTAATTTTAATTGTCCAGAAAATAAACCCTGTAAGAAATATGGAAAAAGTGATATATGATTATTATACAGAGACATCATTATTAAATATGTCAAAATATAAAAAATATAAATCACAAATATTTGCTGAAAAATAATACTATAGTTTATTCATGAAAACCAATAGTTATATATTCCATAACTTCGACTAGGAATTTTAGATATTGATCTATATTATTTCTTTTATTATCTAATACATGTAATTAATATATTTGGCTATCATATAAACTATTAATATAATACAATAACATCAATAGAATTTAGATTGAAATAAAATAAATAAAAGAGTCTTATAATAAACCCTAATTATGGTTAATGACATTTAGAAGTAATAAATAAATCACTTAAAGTCACAAGGCTCAACAAATAATGCAACGAGTGATCACTTTTAAATTTTTGCTATGTATAGTTTCTTCTCAGTGAATTTATAATTAATTATTAGGTGAATTGTCGGTTATTACTTATTGTAAGTGGTTTTGCACGTGAAGAATACGATTCAAAAAATGAAAAAAAATTTATCGTTGTTTATAATTTGATATGTTGACCTCTACAAAAAGATTTAGTATTCAAGGCTTGTACTAAAATTATATTGAATTATCTACAGCAACATTATTTTATTTTATTCGAAAAATAGACAGATCAACATTGTAATAGTTATAACTTATAATTCAACGATAAATGGATTTAATTTGATTCTAATCATTTTAAAGCCTAGATACGAGTATAAAGCTATATTTAAAGGTTTTGAAGTAAAAAAAATATATTTATATATACAAAATATATTAGGTCAGTTAATCGTGGATGTAAAAGAAATCGAATATACACAGTGATTTAAATATTATAATATTAACCACATCTGTTGAAAAGTTCAATCTGAATGAAATAACTGGTGATAGCTTCAAAATTGACCTAAAAAGAAAATTATACTGATAATTTCATTATGAAAACTATCAGTCAAAAGGTTAAACTAATATCAAACTGAGATTATTTTTTGCTATGTTTTTTATCCTTCTTTTATCAAATAAAAGTTTTGAAACCTCAAATTTCATATACATGTTAAACTGTAATGAGCACCACTGACTTTATAAAATCAACGACGGAACTCATGTGTATTAAAAAATAATATAATTGAATTATTATTCTATGTAGTTTATTAGTTAAAATCAAACATTTATAATTTGAATCAGGTAAATATAAAATATAAATATACAGGATCGAAATCGACTTCGTAGTATGCTTTTCTGAAAAAAAAAATTAAATTTCTGCTTAGGAAAAATACTTTATCATAACTACGAATGTAGAATTGTTTTTTCTAACCTCAATAAAATAAACAGAAAATAATTGTAACCATTTTTCTTAGCACAAATGTTTCAAATTAAACGACAAAAAAAAAATGTCTGGCTATAATGATCAAACGTTAGTTTCAATATTATGGCTTCCTCCTTTTATATTAATTCAGGAATTCGAAATTAAAATCAGACATATTGTAGATCATTGAGTTTATGTATAAAATATTCAATATTGCTAAAAATTTACGGTTTATTTGTTTATGACATATAATTATTATTATAGAATAATTGTCCCAAGATTAAAGTAATTATTTAATTATCAACTGTAGTACTTATAATTAAAATCGAATATATTTCCAGATGACTTTTTTATAACTTAATAGATTTTTTCAAAAAGATTATTAGTATTGCAACTATAGTAGTTGGGCTAGCTTAGTTTATAATAACACATTTAAATATATTTTTATATTTATAGATACATATAATCATCTTTACTGTCCAAGTTTAAAATATCTCATGATTATATATACAAAATAACAAATGATTGAGCAGAAATACAATTAATAACTTCTTGTCGAATTTAACTTTCAAAATGAACAAAGAAATTCATATATAGGTATATCATAATGTTTTACTGAACTCTAATAAATTTATTTTTAGTAACTAAAAATCTTTAAATTTTATTTCCACATTCCGTGTTATTGGTATGAAAACTAAAGTACAAAAAATTAAAGTCAATAGGTATTATTTTAATTTTTTCTGTATGTGTATACAAATGGAATTTTTAACCATGCTCACCCTTTTTTGGGCTATAAGAGTTTTTAAATTTGGATTTTTTTTATAATTTTCAAGTTACCATATAACCTATATTTTCTATAACTATTTTTTTCATGCATACTGAAGGGATTTCTATGGCTATAAAATCTTTGTTTTTTTTCAAATGGGAACTTCATATTTTTTACTCAAAATATTCTTAAATTAACTTTTCTGTAATTTTTGATGTAACGTAGTCAAATGTTGAATCTATACTTTCCGAATTTATCAAATTTAAAATTGAGTATGAGAAACGTAAAATTTGCGAATCAGTTGCATTTACCGATTACATGTAATTACAATTTATATCATAATGTTAAACGTTAGGTATTACAACTTATAAGACTATTTTACTTAATATTTAAATTAGAATAATTCAAAAACAACTCATTCATATTTTGATTTCAACACACTAAAATTCACAGAGAATTATCTCGATGAATCACAGTGGTGAAAAAAGTGGGTTCAGTAAAAATAAAAATTTGTATCGCCACAGAACACCCTTAAAGTGGCATGAAAAAAAATTTATGGAAAACATAACTTTTAAAAATGAACATGAAAAATATTCCAAACTTTAAGCAATTGTACGGTCAAAAAATAGGGTGAGCATGATTAAAAAATGACCTGTAATATATTATCTGTCAATATATAGCTCAATAATGTAGAAAATGTATTTAATATATAACTATATATAACTAATATATAACTATAGTTTCACTTGAGAAAGTACAAAAGTCAATTTTTTTTTTTAATTTTTATCGAAGAGAAATTTGATGTTAGTGTAAATTTTGAGAAAACACCTGATGCATGAAGATAATTTTTTACCAATGATGTCCAAAATAATAACAAGATAGTAATCTTTTTTCCTTACATGAATTTAAACTAATACGAGTCATGTATAGTATAGTATCGTAAATATCATATAATATTTATCAATATTGATAAAAATATAAAAATTAGGGGCCTCACTAGGGATCACATTTGACCTGTATTTTATATAATATTAAGAATATTGTATATTAGATTTCCATTACCTAGTCTATCCCTGCTATACGTGTGTTTAGTGAATAACCAAATTTTTAAGCATTTAAATTATTATAACCTACTTACTTTGTACATTAATTTAATCTACGAAGGCCATGTGAATAACTTCAATAATAAATTGTTAAATTATAGGTATATTTATGTCTTCTGTATGTACAGGTAGGAACAGTGTCAAATAATGACGTCAAGCGCAATTTACCGGTGTGGTATTTTATTTGAATACACTTAAAACTTCATTTAATGAAATATATTAAAACATAATTTTAAATTGGAGTTTTCTTCATTTATCGTATTGTAAAGTTTATTGATTTAAGTCGTATAGCATAGGATAAAATTGCATTCGAAACAAATTTAATATATATTGGGCAATAGTCACATGGCATTGAATGAAAATATAAACGAAAATCGTCTCGTAATTTAACTAGATCATATAAAATGTGGCGACGTATGAATAACATGTTGTTACTTACAAGATGCTATTTTCAAAAATAATGATCTAACCCTCTACATATAAATAAATATTAATATCATCAATATGACATAACATAAACATAAATACTCGTTGTTTTATTCTTTGTATACTCTTCTAGCCAATACGAGGGACTTCAAAAGCATTGTAACTTCTCCAAAAGTGAAATATTTTTTTGTATCATAACTTGTAGCCTGAAAAAATCATGCAAAACAAAATTGAACCATCCATAATTTTACACCGATTTAACAATTCTGTTGTGTTGGTAAATGTAATCGCTGTGTTGGAACTTGAAAATACGTTTTAAATATTCGGTCGAATTAAAACTTTGCAATGACCTTTTTTTTTGATGAGATACTCTCTACACTGTTATGTTATACATACACACACCACCTACTGTCATGTTTTTACTGGTAATCCAATACTAAAAACATATAGTAAGCGATTACAAGGTAATGGAGCTTATAAAATGCAAATATGTAGAAAAAACAGCATTTTAATGATTTATAAATACAAAACTAAAGTTACAAACACATTAATAAACTTTTTTTTAATATCATTAAATTACAATCAAAAAAAAAAAAAATGTAATTCTGTAGTAAAATCGTGAAAAATTAAACATCTTTCACAAATTCAATAAACTTAATTCATGATTGTGCAATAAAATATATAAGAATAGTATTTTTACAATCATAACACCGATATCCATAAACGTTCATCGTATTAGGTTCCATCAACACAGAAATTATCTCCAATCAAAAAAAGATTTTATACTTTTTAAGCTCTTACATAACATGTAACACTATGAATAATTTTATACTTTCAATATTTTACTCAAGATAAATACTCGAAAGAAAAATAGTAAAACTATCATAAAATATAACGAGAAAACATAAAACACTTAGGTATTGAGTTGTCTCAATGATATAATAATAATAGTAACTACATACACTTAAATATTTGGAATATTTGTTCGGATTTTTAACACTCGATGATGGTCAGCTGTACGTAAGTATTATTTTTTCCACTCAGGTACAATGTACACCAAACTGACACATTTTTAAAAAGGTTCGCTTACCCTAATGATTGATATGACAATATTTGTAATCTTGTCGAGTGTATTTTATCTTAGTATTATTTCTCTAGATGTAATGTGTATTCTAACCAAACCACATACTTGCAAATAAATCAATAACATTTACACTGTAACACATTTTTATTGACGTAAAATATTTTTTCTAATCAAACTCACAGCATTACAATTTACAATATAGAAGCACAACTAATACAGAGTTATTTTTTTCAAGTGTTGTTTTGGTAAGTTTTATTTTTTAACTACAAATAGCATTCTTCGTAATGATCACAGCTATAATTCTGTTATCACCACTTCTATATTATATTTAAAGTACTAACAAGTTATTTTCAAAAGCTGAGGATATTTTAGTCAAACACTATTTTGACAATTTAACCAAACCTATCCAAAACAGTTTGATATAAAAAGAAGACACAAGGGAAATAATAAATCGTAAAATTATCAAATTATATGTAATTTATTTACCACATTTTAGAGGTTAACCTCTACCAATTTAGGTAATTTTTCAATCTCACATTTAATTTTATACATAGTTATGATAACAGATCACCCAATTTTAGATTAGGCTGTAATATAAAATAAAAAGAAATATTCTCTCGCTGGACAGAGCATAGTAAGTCTTTTCTTTCTTTTTTATGGCCATACAACATATTATAGCAAACAGAATGGAAATATATTACGAAAAGTAAATTCAACTCCATTAGATGCATATATCCGTATGTAACTGTAACAATAAGAAATAAGAAATGCTACTTTTTAGGAATCGAATGTTAAAATCGATTATTGATTAAAACCTTGTGACTGACTTATAACTAGTGAATCACCCAATATGTTTACTATTCTATAATATGAAACAACTCGTATATAAATTGAGAACCATATGTGTTGGGGGAGATTCGAGTATTTATACCTATACCTAAGAAACTATTTATAAGAATAAAACAATTAAAAACGTCTACAATTATAAGTATACATAAAATGTTGACGTAAACTTCGATAACCAATTGACCATTATTATATTAACTATCTTAGTAATAAATAATAAATATAATAATAAAAATTATAATAAATTATCAAAGAAAAATAATTATTGATAGGTTTGTCGATAAACGAACCATGATTATATTATCATATCATTTTGAATAAGCAATTTAAAATTATGTTTTTCAAATTAAAAACAAAACCTATTAAAATATTAAAATTTGTCTTTGTAAATATGTTCCATATTAATACAAAAGTAATGTAATCAATTTGCATATTTTGTATATTTAAAATTGAAACTAATTTTGTCGATAAATATATTTTAATGATAAAATAAGTCATAAAATAGTAATATAGAAATTACTAACACTTCACATTAGTTCAAATTATTTTTAATTTGCGTGATACCCGAAAAATAAATTTTATATTATGTTAAAATGATGTACCTACCTAATAAAAAAATGTTGATATTTATTGGAGTTGAAGGGTTAGGTTTAAGTTAATAGTTTAATAATATTACTACACTCTCTTTAAAGAAATATAAAAAAACATACTGTATTCATTGTTATTTTATAATAACTATAACTCAAATAAATGTTACCATATTAATACATGTTTTTAATATAAAAAGATCTAACATAATGTAATATATAGCTAGTTAAACTATTTTTTTAATGCTTTATCAAAATATATTCTAATTAATAATTGATAAAATAATATAGTAATTACTATAGTGATTAATGATTATTTTTTATTCCCGATGAAGCGAATTATTATAAGCTGTATGGATTTCACAATAATGTAAATTAAAATGTCTGGTGTTGTACATACAGTCTATTTGTTGATAGCGGTCTTCTAAATATTTCAAAAGTACTATCTATTAGTTGGGCATTTTATGATGCATGAAAAATAAGTTTTTAACATTTTTTACTAACCTGCCTATTATTATTGATTTAAAAAATAATCACTCTGAAAACTAAACATTATAACTTAAAAGTATTTTTTGAAATACTGCTTGAATGTTATATTCATCAAAAGTTTCGTTATGAGACCTTAAAATGAAATAAATTGAATAAGTCTCGCTTGGATTAGCTTTTCAAGTGCGATTATATGGATTTAAAAAGTTGTATATATGGGTTATGTGTGATAGACGTTTTTATATTTGCGACCAATTGTAAATCATTGTATCCGAAAAATGGCTTAAAGTGAATTCAACAATCTCCAATTCAATTAAGTGATACATTTTATGATCGATTGAGATAATAATGTATTTGTTTCATTATTTCTCGTTATTAATAATATTTTATCACAACATTTCTTGTACAAATAAATAACAATACGTTTACCATGTTTCTTATCATATTAACTATCATAATATTATTAAACTCTGGACACACGTTCAAAAATGTAATTGTTCATAAACAATTATTTGTTACGTTTTCTATGGTAATTTCAATTTAATTAATGTAAATGAACATATTAATGGAGTACAGCCTTAATTTTTATTGTATTATTTCTTTAAATATTTATAAAGGTTTCAAATTTAAAATATGAAATTTAAATATGTATATATAATTTATATAAATATTAATTACATTAATTTTTTCAAATAATTTAAAAGTTATAAATATTTTAAACATAAATAAAAATATTTATTTCAGACAAAAACATATGACATTTCTATAACACTAGTTATCAAATATCATTTATAATTATTATATCAACCTTTTTTTTGTATTAAGATTATATTTAATATTTATTCCGAATATACCTATTAAATAATTTTGTATTTATGCTAAATAATTAGATTTATTTATGTACTTCAAATAATTACAATTTCTAAATTAGTTTAGACTATACGCCTTTAAACTCGATTTTAAATAAATATAAATTGAATAAATGTAACAAGATTTTAATTCAAAAAATAAACAACAATATTAATTTGAATGTTATAAAAATTATAAATTTATCTAGATACTAATGAAAGATTCATTAGATCGCTTTTCAACCCTAATAATACATATTTCTTTTATTTTTATTTTAATTAACTAAGACTCTCAGAAACATGGAACATAAGTCAATTGGTATGCATTTTAGTTTACATTTAGGATAACATATATCAATATAAGTCTATAAAAGAAAAAAAATATTTCTTTACCTAATACCTAATGTTATTATTGTATTCGTGCATAATATTAAAAGAGTTTTTTTAATTTTTTTTTTTTAGATTCTTGGTGACTCTCATACACTTTATTAAAGGAAATATTGGTTGTGGAATGTTAGCTATGGGACAAGCCTTTCGACTTGGAGGCTTATGCCTTACTCTGTGTATTTTGTTGTACGTGTGGCTAATCTGTGTCTACAATATGCATATTTTGGTAATTCATCTTAATTTAAATACATTTCCTAATAATAAAATTAATTTAATTTATAAAAATTGCATACAATTTATAATATTATAAAAAAAAATATATGAATTTAACTGAATACTGATTATTAACTTATTGGACAAATTATGTTTTTACTGTAATTTGATGTATTAAGTACCGATGAATAATTATAATTCTGTCCAAAGACTACATTAAGCAAGAAAGTTCAGAACCGTTTGCAGTCTAAACGAGCACAGACATTTGGTGATACGGTTGAAAATGCATTCAAAATGTCCGACAAATGGATATTTCGAATCATATCTAAAAGTATTCGGTGAGTATTTAAACTAAGCAATTTGACATCACACATTTCAATTGTTTTATTTTATTTTTCTTATAGAAAGATTGTTTTGTATAATATACTTATCACACAAATTGGCTTATGCAGCGTTTACATTCTTTTTATCAGTGAAACATTGCAAGAGGTAAATTAAAAATAATCTATCATATTACAACGAATATCCATTTTTCATAATCATAAGGTACCTTACTGAAGTTAAGCACACATATTTGCGTATTATTATAAATTATATACGTCAGATTCAAAGCTTAATTCACAACTTAAAATCATTAATAGAATCTATGATTTGTAAATAATAAAAAGAGTAATTAGTTGTGTGCATAAATAAATTACTTGTGACATATAAAAAACAATCGGTTTTACTTACTTATTTATACCTAAACAGGTAATTAATTTAATTAATCAATTGTTTTATTTATAAATCATTAACTATAACCTGTATGTAGTTGTATATAATATAATTAAAAGTAACATACGTATATACCATTTAAACTCTAAAAGCCGTTAAATGGATAAAATGGCCCTTTTTAAACATTATTTTCTTCGAATTTCGTATAAATAGTTAGTTTTTCTTTGTCCAATAAAGATTTGCTTTCATTTATATCATCCTATTATATACACATGGATAGTATATATATTACTTTTAGTACATTTTCACAATAATGCCTAATCATATCAATGTTTAAATTTATTAGTCTGTAAATTGCTTTATTTGCCTAATGTTTACTTTATTTGACTTTTAATTTGCTTTGTTTTGGTTTTATTATTTTACAGCTGTTAAAACAATATACATGTGAAATTGATAGACAATATGTTCTATTATTGACAATGCCTTTGATAATGGTATGTGCAAGTTTAAGGAAATTGCGATTTATAGCACCATTATCAACATTGGCAAATTTCGCATTGGTTACTGGCGTTATAACAATAATGTATTATAGCTGTTCCGATCTGTCACTAGATAATCGTAGATTATCATATGATAAATTGTATGACTTACCGACGATGTTTGGAATAATCATGTTTAGTTTTGAAGGAATTGGATTGGTAAATATTTAGTTTATATTATATTTCTAGATATTTATCATTGATTTGCTATGTGTAGTTTCATTTATAGATTATAATTCAGTAGTTATGAATCAGTTTAATGATATGATAAAAAAATAAGTAAACAATAATTTTAAGGATTATTTAATACCAGTACCAAAGAGTAAAAATAAAATATTAGCACCAATTTACGAGTATACCAAATAGTTTAAACTATTGAGTATAAAATTAAAATAACAAATTGTTTTCTGTTTCGAAAAATGTTGAACTTTTAAAATTTTTGAATATATTATGATTTCTCATTTTTCCTATAATATTTGAATTATTATTTATAGCCGGTGCAAGTTTAGATATTAAAAATTGTAACTGCAAAAATATATAGAGACAAACAGGAAATTATATGTTTTTAACCATCGTATTATATAATACGGCGTCTATGGTAGGCAATTCTCCTACATCCAAGCATAGAAAATTATTTTACTATACGAGTAGATTATAAATTATAAATAAAATTAAGGTTTTCATTGTAATATCTTGTTTTACATTTATACACATATATAATTAATAACTACGAATAATATTCATTTAAATATAAAGCTAAACCACTTGCATTGAAAATATTTATTCCATCAAATTATTCTACCCTCGAAAAATAATAATATTGATACTTTTTTTTTTAATGTATTAAGAGCATAATAAATTATAATACGTCATTGCGTAGTAATTAGAAACTCATTCGATTACTGTTTTTATAAAATATTAAAATAATAAGTATTTTTTATTTTCATATTACTTTTTTATATCATAATGTAATGTTTTTATAGGTTTTACCTCTGTTTGCGGAAATAAAAGATGATAAGAAGTTTACATCATGTTTTGGAGTTTTGAATTTTGGTATGGTAGCTGTTATGATGTTGAACGTTTCCATAGGTATGACTGGCTATATGAAATGGGGAGACGATGTAGAAAGTAGTCTAACAAAAAATTTACCATATGACTCTAAGTAAGTTTTAACAAATTCGGTAATTTAAACAGGTACAAAGACATAATATTATTTTTATAATTCTCATGTATAATAACCAGGGCTCGGAAGTTATAGCACTAAAAAAATTAATTTTTAGCGCTTAAATATGCACATAAAAACATTAATATAAGCGCTATAAATAGCACTAAAAATTGGAAAATATGCAAAATAAAATTTCATTAACAAAAATTTTTTATTTAAAAGTAAACACGACGAATTTGATAACTGCCGTTCATATTTTGATACAATTTTAAAAATAACTAAATTATTGGAAATTAACGGAATTGTCCGATTTAATCGACGATAACAACGGTCTAAGGCCGTTTATTCCGGATGCGTACCATCTTAAAATAAAACAATTTGTTTTTGTTCACATATTCGTAGGCTGCTGTTTGGTAGGTAATTTAGTTTTTCAACAATATGTGTCTATTTCCTTAAATATCCCCATTAACAGCATTTATAACTCCAAATTAGCAAAATACCTCCTATAATATGTATTTATGTGAAAATATACCCAAAAATAGCACTAAAAACCTAAAATTAGCAAAATAGCATTAAAAACCGTAAATATGCAAAAAATAGCAAAATAAAATTTCGTGTACGACATCAGAGAAATGTGAAACATATTTGTATCTTACTTTGGATGTTCTAGGACGAACCAATAAAAATATGCATTTGCTAGAACTTCCGAGCCCTGATAATAACACAATAAATATTTAATTAGATGGTTTGTTAAAAATAGCTCGGTAAATATGTATAATATATATAAAAACCTTTTTTTTTAATTAGAAAAAAAACTTTGTATTTCTTTAAACTCAATGAGTAAATATCAACATATGTTGTATAGGAATAAACTTATGGCAGTAAACTTCATTAGGAGGGCTATCCAGTAATAGAACTCTCCAGAGCTAATACATTTCTTTAATTAACTTATTATGATAATGTTTGTAGTTGTCCGATAGAATAAAAAATTACTACAAAAAACAATGAGCTATTTTACAATTCGAATAGTATTTTATTGAAGTATTGATCACACAAATATTACTTTATTAGTAAGCAAATAAGTTATTTGTGAACACATTCCAAATGTAACGCACACGCATAAATGTCGAACCATTCGTAATTTATTATTTAGTTTTAATATCTCACATGTTTAAAAATGTACTCTAAAATCGAATTCAAAATAATCGTTTTTAATAGTTATCTGACATTTGTAAATATGTTCTATTTATCCAACAGACTAACACAATTTGTAATCCTCATGATGATATTGGGCATAGCTTGTTCGTATGCACTTCAATTTTACCCTGCTGCCATAATCGTCTATAGTCACCTGGAATGTAATTATGGTCCATTTAATCGGCCTGCTGTATGGGATTATAGCATTCGGATTTGTGTATGTCTCATCACTTGTAAGTAAATTATTTATTTATATTTAGTCCAGTCGAACCAATATGTGTAATAAATAGTAAATATGAAAAATATTCTAGTTTTTTAGAGACTTTATTAGTTTCCAAAACATTAACACTACCTTAACGTAAAATGAATACCACAAATCTACGTAGTATATTTATTTGTACATACTTGAATGCAAGACCACTTAATCTAATCATTATTTTTATGAAAAGTAGGATACTATCAAAAATGTATCAAAATAATGTATTTAGTGTTTATATTTTTAGACCTCAAATTCATATCAATATTATTATATAATATTATATATGTATAATATATTATATATTATACATCTTCACACTAGCAGTGAATAAAAAGTTTGGACAACAATATGCATTGCAATAATATTCAATTAATTTTCTGATCAAATTAATCACGCGATGAGTTTATTTAGAAGTGGCTCATTCAAAATTATATTTTTAAGTGTGTTTATGAAAATAAAATGTCAGTCAAAATATTCTTTAATTAAAAGTGACATTCAATTACAATATTACTATTTACTTAACAAGGTTTGTTTAGCTTGTTTTGAACAACTATTTTTCAAATACAACCGTCAACTTTAAATTAAATGTAGCATAGATCACATTCGTGTTATTTATTCTAGTTCAGATACTTACTCGTATTCATGAAAATATAAATTACCTTAGTAATTTGTGTGTAAAATAATTATTATTTCAATAAATAGAAAAAATTAAAAAAAAAAATAGCATTCTTACAACTTTTACAATATCATTAAAATTACACAATTTTAGACGCCGAATGATACAAAGAATGTATTAATTTTATTTTATCATAATGTGGTTTTTTTTGTGTCTGTCAACAAGAGTTCGACTTTAATGACTGCTCTGATCATTAAAAAGAGGGACTTCTATAGAAATCTTGTAAAATTGATGCTTTCGGGATTTCATTGACTATTGTTTGAATTTCTTAACAGATTTCCAAATAATTGTGATAAACTGACAAAAAATTACAAAAAAGCTAGAATATTTACGGGATACGTGTTTTCGAAAAAAAAATGTTTTTTTTTCTTAACTCAAAAAATAATAATCGTAATGACTTGAAATATTCACTGAAAAATAATATTAACGTTTTCTAGAGATGGTATAATTTTCAAAAATCTTAACCATAGGGACTTAAACAAAAACTGGATTCTTACGTTATCGTCATATTTATAAAATAATAATAATTTTAACTGATCACTAATATCTAAATATCTTTGTAATATAATAAAGTATTTTCAATCGTAGGCCGATCTACCCTTCCTCCTTCACTCAAAACCGTTTTAGGAAACCAAAAGGTACTTTGTTTTTCAATGAGCCCCCTGTATCCCACGCTTTTTACTCACGAATTTCCCGTTTTAAATGTACGACCTAAATAATAAACTAAGACATCAGACCTGGACAACACACGTTAGTTATTTATATGCATTTATGTTATAGACCTGGCGGCGAGTACGGTACCACATTTAGACCTGTTCATGTCATTAGTCGGTTCGGTGACATGCGTTGCGCTCACCATGATTTTCCCAGCACTATCTAATTTGGCGTTCCGGACGAAAGACAAGGGATCCGCGATCTGTACACTTGTAGATATGGTCACCATACTCACGGCGGTCGTCGGTTCCGTCACAGGAATTTATGCCAACTCAACGGCCATTTATAATAAATTCACAGAAAACCACAGCAATGGCTAAGTCCAACGTGACTGTTCAGTTTGTTGAATTTCTGTTCGACAACACTATTTGCCTTCACTATTCTCACTGTATTTTCTTTTTCCTTATATTAATTAACGGTTATTCTCGATAGTTATTCCGTTATTTGGATACATGAAATATACGAAGTGAGGTGAGAGGAATAGCGGAAGATAAAAATACAACGTGAAATAGAGAACAATAAGAGAAAGTGAGAAATTAAATCTCAGCGTAAAACTATTATTCAGTATTAACATTTTGTGTTACCTTGATTTATCTTTATATTATCCGACCAAGTAGGTATATTACTATGTATAAATAGAATCGGTTTATTAATTTAACTGAATAAAATTGTTTTTAGTAAGTTATAGTAATTAAGTTTATGGATATCTGAATTAAACTATGCTGTAACAAAATAATATAAGATCAATCCATGATTAAATTATTTATCTAAACTTTTAATGCATGAAAAAAATTAAGTTTAAATATTTTCCAAAAATGTATAAAAATTTAAATTGTAAATAGTTATTGTACTGCATAAGTATAAAATATTGCTTGGTTTATTTTATATTAAATTAATTTTGATTTCTAACTTGTGTTTCTAGAACGTGTATAACGTTTACGAACTTATAAATCAAAAAATGTAATATATTTATGAATCCATAACCTTAAACACTTAAGAATACTTTTAAGGACATTTTATTTAATCGGTTTCAGTTGTGTATAAATACCCCATTGGCCATTACTAATTTCCAATACCTAATATTAGTAATATTAATTAATACATAAATGTTAAAAATCTATGTTTTAATGAATGAAAGAAGAAATATATATATATATATCTTTCATAGCTGTATACAATTATGCTTAATTTAATCAACAATTTAAATTTATGTAACTATAAAATGTACTGAAAATGTACCTATATAACTTTAGGAATTATAATTATATGTTTTGTTGTTATTATAATAAGTAGTATAATTTAAAATATTAACATTAATTATATCTAGTATGTTATATTTATTGATTTATATGCAAAACGCTTTATATCCGACCATCGACTTCATCACATGTTCATCACACCGTAATAGCAAAAGAATGACTGTTGTTAGATTATGTTTGAAGTGCTTTGTGTATATTTTTAATTATATGTATTATAATTTTTCCATTATAAGCAATATTAATGTTTTTCATTACAGATGATTTTCATCATCCTTCAGAATAGTATATTATATTATATACCATTGTACGCTATTAAACGAAACAATGTACATAGACCTGAAAATAAACTATACTTACCAAATTCTATGTTTAAATGTTTACCTGTTGGTCAATAAAAAAGTATATTTGATTATTATCCATAGATACCTACGTAATGTATGTTTAATTGTTTTAATACTTAATTAGTATAAGTTTGTTTTTATAAAACGCGATAAAAGTGAAGTCTACATTTACATTTTTACTATATATATTAATTGCATATACAGATTATTTTAATATAATATAATCTACATCTATTTTTAATTATTTTTTAATCGTATTGTTTTTATGTTTAACTTATCTATCACATAGTTATTAAACTTCATTATAATTATGTTATTAATACTTTGTACTCTTGTCTCATTGTTAACAGAAATATGATGATTATTTCTTGACTGCAAGTTAGAACGTGTGAATGTCCAAGAGAATACAATATTTTAAAATAATTATACATTTATAGAAAATATAAATGTACATATTATAGGTACCAAAAAAAAAAAAACAAAGAACAAAAGATCGATTGAAATGTAACAGTCCGGACTCTTGGATTATAACTAAAATAATAATTTAAAGTCTCAGTTTCCCTAGAATATTTACTTACGAGTTATGAGCTGCCACTGCGCTGTTAATACGTATCAAGTACTTTGATAGTATTTAAAATACAATGTTTTTATACTAAATACTTTAAAAGTATTCAGTACTTGAATTATTTGTTTTTGGTCAATGGTTTATATTGCCATGTAGGCATTACAGATTTTGACGTAAATAATCAAATAAAATATCTTAAGACTTCGATTGGATTTATATTGATGAACATTTTGAATAAATTATGGTACTAATGTGTAATATAGACATTTTATAAATAATGACAATAATCAATTATAATTTTATTTTATGCGGGTATTTGAAAAGTATTTGAGTATTACTCAAATATATTTGATAAGTATTTATTATATACTTTAAGAACTTTTTTTATTGTATATTAGAGAAGTATCTTAAATAATTTATATAAGTATCCTTTTAAACACTGGAATTGAGACATTTTAAAGAACAAGTGCCCCATTCAAACTTTCAATTTCATTCAACAAAGAGAACAAATTTATTTAATAAAAATGTACCTATTAACTATTTTTTCATAAAATAAAATTGTCATCTTATTAATAATCAATACATTCAAATAAATTAAAGTTAATTAATTTTTCACTTATAATTTTAAAAGTTAGTCCGACCTCCTAGTGAAATCTGACTTCACCATTGTCTTCATAATTTTACAATTCAATCTTATACTAACATTTGTCTTTTTTTTTAATAAATAAAGATGAGTGTATATATTAGTATATATTAGTTGTATTTATTTGTGAACGTAGTACTAAATAATAATATAATTTAAAATAGTATACTAATTATACTTGTAAAGTATTTTTTAGCGAAGCAATCTTTTTTAATTTGTAACATTATATTGAGAGTGAGTTTATTCGGAAATTTGGTTCCACCTACAACTATATTTACAGACCATTTTTAGAAATTGGTATAAATTAACTCACCAGATCTTAGATTTTTTACTCAGAATCGTATTTTTGAGAGCACCGGTCAGTGGTTTCAAGTTTAAAATAATTACAGCAATAACTTTACGATTCGCCCAACCCTACCCGACCAAGGAGTTTCACCTGTTTTTTTTTTTTTTTTATTGACAAATACTGAAATATAAATATATAAAGAGTCAAAATTATAAGATTTATCTTTTTAGTAAAAATAAAAATATTCAATAAACGTAAATAATAAAATAAACCAAGTAACATTAGACATAGAATATTTAACCTTCAATAATAGTGCTGGCACAATGCACAGCCAAAAAGAAACTTGAAATTAAAACATAAATATTATTTGTTCCATAACAATTAATTTTAATACTAAAAAATATTGAACTATGATGTACCTACTTACCTTGGCTGATCCTTGGCTTACATTCGAAAAAACATTTATCCTTTTAAACTACAGTGAGAATAGATTATTTACCTTCTGAAGTTGTATATATTTCTTTGAAGATTTGGTGTAAGTATATTACATTTTGTACTTATATTTTAATTTTAAATGTTTGTGATAATGAACAATCCATTCCAATAAGAAATATTACAGTAATACCAAATTTATTTTTTAACTATGAATACAATTTCACAATAATTCTATTAGTAAAGAATTATTTATTATAAGACAAAATATAAAAACTAATATTAATATTTAATAAAAAATTCATATCAGATTAAAAAAAAAAATCATATTTTATGATAATATATTATAATAATTTAACATTATAAGTGATTTTCAACAATTAATTCTTTCATAAACATACAAATAACCTAAGTCAACAGGAGGATTTTGAGATACTGCTACTTTTTCATCGTTGAATATTACCCAACGTCCTTCTTTTTTAATATGACATACATAATGCCCAACCATAGAAGAACTGCCCATGTGAGATATGAAAGCAATTAATTTGTACACTGAAAAATAAAATAACATTAGAATAATAAAGTTTTCAGTAGTTCATATAAAATGTTTTATTGTAACTTACTCCCTCTACCATCTCTATATTTCGGTTTAGAACTTTCTGAAGCTTCTGTTGAGTTTGTTTCTTCTGGTCCATGACTCATTATCCAATCAAGTGCACGGTCTAAACTATTTTCAGTAGCCTTTAGAGCAGAAATTACATGATTTCGTTCAAAACCCATTGACATAATCATAGCTGCTGCTTCTTCATTAGGTGAAAATTCTACAAAAATAATTATTTTATTTAAAATTATTACATCAAAATTAAATGTAACTCTCCAACCTCCTGATTTAGTTTCTGTTCCGGGAGGTGTAAAGGGATCTGAGAAATCTGAATCAGAAATATGTTCCATAAGCCAATTTGAAGCATCATTCAAACCTTGATTTTTTGTGAAAAATATTGCACGCTTACATGCTTCTGGAGGAAATCCCATTTGTGTTAACTCAGACAGTACATTCTCATCAAACACAAATGGAGGCGCGTCTAAATTAACATACAAATTTAATACAATATTTGTTATAAAGTTAAAAAAAATTAGTTAATACATAATATGTTAACTTACCTGAAGTATCTGAAATATCTGGCATAATGATTTCACCTTCTTGTGGACCATTTCCCCTTAAATGGCTGATATCCAGTTCTTCAGGCATATCAATAGATACATCTAACTTAATGGGCACCCAATCAGGGCGAAGTGTAAATTTTTTTAAATGTATCATAAGATAATCAGGAAAAGTAGCAAGTCTTGTACTTCTATTATTGAACAAAGTAATATAATTATAATTTAAGATTTAGAAGAATCAACATAATATTTAATAAAAACAGAATTAAAGCAAAAATTACATACTTCTGAGCAGTTGTTCTCTGGTTCAACGCAGTGTTGAAAAATTGTTCAATAATTTCAGACTGAATAAAAGATCGTAAACATGATGATAATTTAATACAAGGTCGAACTATTTCATTTGTACTGAAAAATAATAAAATACAAAATTCATGTTAAAAAATCTAAGAATATTCATTTCTTAAACAAGGTTCAATTAATGTAATTACAAAATTTAAATTTATTTTCTCCAATAGCTTAATGACCAGTTCTAAAAGTATATAATAAGACATCATTGTAACAAGTTTATAATTCTAGCAGACATCAAAAGACTGATTTTTTTAATCTGATAGTTCATTATATAATTAAATAAAAAATAACTATACATCATGGAAAAAAATTGAAAGGTTAAGCCAAATATATTAATATATTATAATTAAGTAAGTCCTCCTAATACAGGGTTTATGTACATAAACTACTTAAAATATAACAGAAAATCTTCATATTCCTAATTAACCAAATAACCGATAAAAACAAATTCCTACTTAGAAAAAAGTTTTTAACATTTCACAGTAATGAAATTGTTTGGAAATATACTACAAACTAGAGTTTACCAGATTACTTAAGAATTATTGGTCGATACTCTGTTTCCAAAGATAAGATGAATGCTTTTCCCAGGCTGGAGATTTTATTTAACTGATTTATTTAACTGAATAAAGCATGGTAACTACAGACACTAATGTATCAGATATGGTACTGTATACATCTGTATACTTTTGATAGTCACTTACACATTACTCTTCAGAGTTAAATGAATAAATAAGAAACCTTAATAGTAGCAGACCAGCCTGCTTCGATTGGTGCAGTAGGAAACAACCACTTGTTGTGAACACATATATTATCTAAGAAGATATAGTATATTAAAATATTGATGCAAGGATGATTTTATTTTTTTTCATAATAGACAACCCGGTTAATAGAAGTTAAATATAAATAATTCATACAATAACGCATGATAAGAAACCTAAATCCCTTTAAAATTTAATAATATAAATGAAATAATACTTTTTATTATTGCTTTCAGCTTGTTTTTTTATCCATTCTGTTACTTCTAAATGGTTAATAGTTTCTTCAAGTGGAATAGATAATGGCAAACAGTATTCTGGTCGATAAGTGTATTTAAGTTGTCCTGAAGTTGAACATTGATAACGATCTTCAATGTTAAATTTAAAACATTCAGCTGGATTTTCAGATTGTTGAGAATGTTGCTAAAAGCAATTTTTTTTATCATTTTTGTGATACGCAAATTTATTAATTTCATAATGAAATTCTCTAAGTACCTCTATTAATGATATTAAGTACAAGAAAAATTCCTGTGCATCTTGTTGTTTTTTGGTAGCAAATTCGGAATGGCTTTTTCCAACTAATAATTTAAGAGTATTTGGTCTAATTCCATGATGCCAAAACTTTTTTTTGCCTTCAATAACTTCTGGAGGTGGCATCGAATACCTTCCCGAACAAAGTCCATGAGCTAATTTAGCCCTAAATAAAACCAAAACAATTAATTTAATTAAAATAAATAAAAATTATAGAAGCAAACTTACATCTGTACATTGAAATTTTCAACCGGATTAGTTTGGCACGCTTCAAAAATATTTCTTGACCCTAAATAGTACCTGAAAAAAATAACAATAAATAAACACAAAAGTATATATGTAAACTTACAAGTATAATTATAAATTTCTTACTTATCAGTGAAATCCGGAATAGTAAACAAGACTTGCAAGATACTATTCATGTAACAAGAATTTCCTAAATTGTGAATACCTGTGTAACCTGGACCAAAAATTGGTTTCAACTCACTTCCACTTTCTTGTATTGTCGCCCATTCACCAATCTTTTGGTTTAAATCTAATTCTAATTCTACCATTGACTTTTCAGTCTGTAATTAAATATAATATTGTTACCTACAGTAATATAATTATGAAATGTTCAAGTCAAATAATATACCTTTTCCATGTTAGAAATATTAATACCAAAATGTGATAAATGTTGGATTAGATTTGGATTTTCAACCATATCACCTTCTGGATAACTGTATACATCTCCTTTTCCATCTTTAGTAATTGTACCAAGTTTAACAGCCAATGGATAATCTAAAAATAATAAAAATTAAATTTGGTTTAACAATAAATTTCAAATTTAAATATAAACCATACTTGTTACACTATAATGGTCAAAAGCATGACCATTTCCTCCAGATCCATCAAAAAATTTACGACCACAATAAATCGAACCATCAGTTAAATTAAGCCATAGATTAGTGTCTTTATCACAATCTGGGTGGTCACACTTCCAACCACTAGGAGCAATTTTTTTCTCATTGTTTAACTGCTCGATATCAGCATACCTATCCGAAAAAATCAAAATATTCTATACTAGAATTCAAGTATAAATTATGTATAAGATAAAGCTAGTACATAGATATAATATATAAATAAAGACAACAAAGACAATTTTTTTTTATTTTTTACTTCATAATAATATAAAATATATAATTTTATTTCGTTATTATGTAAGTATTATTATATGTAGCTACACTATAAATATTGAATTACTTTTTAAGTGTTGATTCCAATAACATGCAAATGTTAAAATTGTAACGAAATTAAATATCTTCAATGAGCTTTTAATTATAAATTAAAAAATGTATTTATTATTTAAATTAAAAAAGTTATAAAGTAAAAATTAGTACCTAGCAATAATATGCTGTGATCTAATACTTAGAATGATAAAAGCATTTTAAGGAAAACAATAATAAATCAAAATTGAGTCTAATAATTAAATGTATCATACTTGGTCTTAAGTCTGATTTCACCATCCCATGGACTAGACAAACTGTTCAACTCATCTAAATAATTAGCAGATTTAGCTTCAATAATACCTTTTACAGAATCAATCACCTGAAAGAATTTTTTTTAATACAGACAAACAACATATATTGTATATATCATACAATTAAATACAACTACTAAATAATTACTTTTTGTGGCAATTCACTCGTTTCAAATGGAATTGAATCAAAAGAAGGTAACATTACAATTGAATATTTTTCTATAGTTTTAAACTTTTTGTTTTCAGCATCTGGATCAAATCCACCATCTACTCCAATAGCCAGTCTAGTAATCTTTCGTTCAGTTGGAGCATCTCCTACCTGCGTCATTTTGGTTTCAACCTAACAATATATATTATAATTCACATACTAACTACTATTTTCAAGTTAATATTACATACTACACTATTAAATTCATTATATTACCTACAAACAATAATTATAAATACATTTTTAATGGCCTTGAATTAATATAAAAATTATAAAAATAATTTACTTAACTTATTTTACTCTGAATAAAATATTATTTTTCTAAATACTACTTAATACTACTTAACATAAATATAAATAGATAAAAAACCAAATTTCTGAAAGTTGTCATTTAAATTTGAATTATTCAAAGAAAACATACAATGCAATAAAAGGATAATAGTACATTATTCAATTGTGCATTAGACAAGTTTGAAAATGTTCCCATTTTACAGTCATTCTGACAATATTTACAAATATATGATATAATGTGAATGCGTGAGGTTTAAAATATAATACAACTTCATAGTTTTATAATAGCTGAGATCAAATCCAGATAAATTTGCATGATTTTTCTGATCCAGACTACAAGTGAATAGTACTCATTATCATAATCTGATTGAAATGGATCTACCGGATTTTAATATGAATTTCAATCATAAGCAGGACGTAGAATATACAGCAGCATTTAAGGAAATTTATTAGAAGTTTTTGAAAAATTTAAATCAAATACTTAATTGTTTAAATATATTTTAAATGAGTAATATGAATTGTTCTTGTATTGATATGCTAATTAATCATGTAATCATTAATTGGTCCTGATTCATGTTTTTGAGTTAAGATTAAATCCATTAGATGAATTCACGGATTCAATCTAACCCCAGTTTAATTTTTACATTTTCTATCTTCAGCTTTACAATTAAATATCATGGTAAGTTACTCTTACATAATAATAAACTACAGTCAAGAACCTTCAGTCACCCCTGTTTGCTTGCTTGGCGTGCTTATAGTAAATCCAAATCAGAAACACTCCTTAATTATTAATAAAAATTCACTTCGTATAGACCAGGGGTCTTCAACCCGCGGCCCGGCTTGCCATTATTTGAGGCTCGCGATCACATTTTAAATAAAGCATAAAATAATCTTTATTATAGTACAGCTATAAGCCATAATTTAAGCATTAAGATATCGCTATCAAAATTTTTTGAATATTGTATAAAATACTTGTTTTTTCTAGGAATGCTGCCGGTATGATTTTTAGAAAATAATATGTAGCCCACTGCATAAAAAGGTTGAAGACCACTGTATAGACTTTAAAATGGTAAAATAAAAAATCTTTACAACCATAAAAAGAAAATAAGAGGGGAAAATATAACCGGGTAAAACAAATTTGTAATCAGCAATCAACATTTTTTTTTACTTGATTTTTAAAAAACCAACAACATGAATAAGAACAAAGCATACTATAGCTAAATAGAACTGATCCCAACAAACTTATAAAATATTAAGCTCGGGTAATCCTAGAACTTCAATCCAATACTAATATATAGTACATAGGATCACGGTTTAGAAAAATTGTAATAAATATTATAATTATTATTATAATTTAATAAAATAATTTTTAATTAACTACATTAATAATGATATTTATATTACTGTACCTCAATTTTATCTCGAAGTATATGTAAAAATACAGAACATCCACTTTTTCTATGATACCTTTCAACATGTTCACGCCCAAAACCACCAAATGTTTTTAAACAAATAAAAAGGCCACTTTCACAATCCTGCAACACAATTAAGAAAACATATTGGTTATATATGTATTTGTTATATTAAAAATTAAATGTTATTGGCAAAAGAATAGAAAAAAGGCATTTAGAACATTTTTTCCAACTACCTACCACTACCAAGATAACAATTAATATTATGTAAATATTAATAATATATTAAAATTAATTTTAAGTAACAATAACAATGGATTTCAAAAATGCATACATATAAACGTATGAAACTACTTTTAATAGTATATATTAGATACATTAATTTTATCTTCTTTAGTTAAATAAATTATCGAACTAATTATAATCATTAAATTGAAATTCTCTATTTTTTTTATGGATAGGTAATAAAATAATATTAAGAAAAGGGAAATGGTATGTATAGGTTAAGACATTGAAACCCATCCTAAAAATATACACGATTACATCTTAAAATGAGTTATGCTTACTGGTGAATCAAATGAGTAAACGCATTCGTCTTTGTACACTCGATCGTTATTTTTGGGAACGCGAGCATCGTAATTCTCTAAAATTTGCTTAGCAGCTAAAACGGTATCCATTATGAGTACTAAGGTGTACAACAATCCACAGTACCTATAACAAATTTGTCAACGCAATATTATGAATAGAATCCAGTCGAAAAGAGCTTCGAAACAAATATGATTATTTTCGTCGCAATCTAGAATTTCGGAGATCTTAATTCCTAATAAGAAAAAACAATTACCTACCTAATATCTAAAAAGTTGTATTATTTAACAAACAAAATGTTATATTAATATCATGAATAAATAAAAAAACAACCGGATATTTTTCTAACCTAAAATATAACGGAGTATTACCACCGTAAAGTATAACCATGGTATAAAAATCATTGTACATACTAATAGTTATCAAAACAACCAATCGCGGAGATTAAATAATATCCCAAATCATCATCGGATTAGCACGCTATTAGATTTTACCAAGATAATAGCACATTATATCGTCATTGAAAATATAAATACTCAATATTGGTGGAAGGTATAACTGTAAAACTCAAGCAGGTGGTTAGTGACTCCTGCGCTTATATCAACATACAGCACTCACAGATTTGTTATTGCAGCTGCCAGCTTCTCATTTCTTTTGCAAATTCATGACTAAATAATAATACACACCTAAACATATAGGCTACAATAAAACAAAAACTATACCGCAGATTAAATATCTAGGACACGTTATCTAATCTGTGACCATACCAATTTCATTGATTCTAGAAAATCTTTTCCATTCTATAGAATGAAATTTTTTTACCCAATTTTGCTCGCTTAAAGAATTTTTACTGAGGTTATTAGTTATTACATAGAATCATTAAATGTCTCATTCAAGTCAGTGTTAATATCTAGCACCTCCAACAATTTGCGACCATGAAGGAAAATGGAAATTATAAATGTAAAACTAAAATAAGGATAGGGATTAAAATGTTTAATTGATCAAATTTTGAAACTTATATCTTTTGAAGTCTATATATAAAAAATTGTATTGCAGTATATACATTTTGATAATAGCATTGATTATAGAATCATTCTATAGTCAATGATAATAGTAAGCAACAAATATAATTTATATTTATTATACAATTCTAAAGCTAGGAGCTTAATAAACTATCTTAAGATTGCTTTTAAATACTAATATTTATTAAAATAACCAATAACTGATGTATTAAATTATGAAATATTTAATAATTTGTCATCATGTAAGACTTCCCAAGAATCTTTGATTAAAAGGTTTAACGATATACACCCAACATTACAAATCTTTTGGTCAAAAATTACTTATATACATTTAATAAATAATTGAATACAAATGATAATGAAATAGTCATCTTAATTTGTTTGTCATCTTAGTTTGTCTGGACTTTAAAATAAAATACATGTACAAGAAATATTTTTATTTTTTTTTAATATATATAATTTGGAACAAAACTATGATTCCATTACTTTATTATTCAATATACTGATATGGCAAAATTACATCAATGAATTTGTTAAATTGTTGGTTTTTTAGTTAATATAAATGTTGAATTGAATACAGTGACAAATATTGTTGATATACGTAGTTTTAAGCTTATTTTGAACAGATAATTTATATAATTAAAATATGAGCAATAATATATAAATATAGTTACACATAAATAAACAAAATACAAACATTTTATCTTGAAAGTAGGATTACTGTTAAAATCATTGAAATTAAGTAATTGGTTTTTTTTAAATAAACATAAGGAAAATCAATATGAAATAAACCAGTGGATATTACATTAATTTTGACAATTTCCTCAAAAAGAAAAAAAAATAATGAAGAACAATTGACATACAAAATAAATTATTTTTTTCTTTTAATGAACTGCAAAAATATATGCTAGTAGGTATTATATTGCATTATTCTTAAAAAATAAAATAACTAAAATTTAATAAAAACAAACATTGGTTTTTAATTATTGATAAATAAAAAATAACACATATAAATACCTACTATGTTCAAAAATATAAATCAAAATATTTTCATTTTTTTATATGTATTTGCTCTAAATTACTGTCAATTTGAAAATGAAACAATATTAAAATAGTTGAAACTCACAAAAACAAAAATTTTTTGTTATTGTGAAATTAATTTCTAAAGTAGTTATTATTATATATATATGTGGAAAATAAAAACAAAATAACATTGCTTAAAAAGCAATGCAATTTTTTGTCGAAATTATGAAAAATTTAAAGACATATGTATAGCATATGTAAAATGTACAGCCATACTTATATTAAAGTAATGGAATCTTAATCAACAGTCTTAATTCCGTAACAATGACTTGACATAAGCTTCATGTATTTTAACCATAAAATCTGAATCATTTTTTAATAAGTATTCAAAAGCTTGTAATAGCTGATTTTTTGTTAATGGTTCCAATCTATTAGTTGCAGGTTCTAGGTGTTTAGGTTCAATTAATGACATTGCATTTACTGAAGAAGTAACTAATTCATCTTCAATATCGTCCATTATGAATCTAGTTGGAGGCATTAGCTCATCTTCAACTTGTGATTCTAGTGTCATAGGTACTCCTGAAACACAAAATTATTTTTTTTTAATGGTTCGCAACACTGGGACTCAGGACTATAGGGAGCCTTAATGGTGATTTTTTATTATTTTACTATAGTTATACGTACAATAAATTACGGATAATTTATTATTATAATTAATTTAATTTAGTTTACATTTTATTAAAGCCTATATTAAATTGTATACTAATAAAAGATGAAATTATCATTTGAGACATAAATTCTTGATTTTATAACAGGTTATCTGCACATATACAATTTACATATTTATACACAGTAGCGAGTTGCATGACTCATATTTATTATTATTAAGTCAAGAAATGAAGTGTAGATTGGGTCTGATAACAATTCACTTCGGCCTCAGCAATACTTATAATATAGTTTTTTTTTAAGATAAAATGGTGATTGGCAACTATATATTATAATAATATGTATACAATTATAAAATTATATAAAAATATGTGCTTGAATATTGCTATTTGCCAATAAATTATAAATATTATCACTATCTATTACACAAAAAAGTTCCGTATATATTTTATTTATATACTGCTGTTGGAATAATAAAAGAATTTTTTAGATTTCAATACAAAATATTAAATTTTCCCACTCAAGTCTTCATAAATTCAATAAATTCTTATAATTTACTAAAAAATATATAAAATCAGAATCAACCAGTTATACGAAAGATACATCTGTAAATATGCCTATTAGCCATCAATATTGTCATCATCTATTACACTTCAATTTACATAAACATTTAATAACTATTTCAAAACTAAGTTTGATGTTATAATAAACATTAATAAATGTCAATTATTATTAAATTATCAAAAAATGCTTTAATTATTATAATATCAACTAAATAAAAAAACAATTGTATATGTTGAATAATTATAGTAATAATGATATTATTATAACATTAATTTTAAAATAGTTGTTTAACGGTAATCAATAATGTATATTTACCTAGAGGTATATCCAGTTTTTCAGATTGATCATTTTGGTTAAGAAAATGTTCAATTAATGATGTACTGTATGAATTATCCTTATTTTCTTTAGGGCGATGATATCCATTACGCTTTGCATGAGAAGTATTATCATCTACTTGTTGATTTAACTGATTTATTAAACTTCGAGGTTTTATGTTATTGAATGAACATTGTTTTACAGGCTTTGTTTGTTCAGTAGGTGTTGCTACCAAGACATCTGATCTAGGTGTTGCTGACCTTTGTTGCATTTCAATTTGTTCTACTGTATGAATTGGACTCGCCATTAACTTATGTAACATTGATTCATTAGATCCAGTTTTTAGAGTTGGAGTTTGTGTACTTTGTGTATTTGCATAACTTGATAACGATGGTAACCCATCAGAAAAATTTTTTCCACTACCTGCCTTTGCAAAAAAATCCATAACACATTGAGGAGGAGCATTTTCTTCTACTTTTTTGGATGGAGTTCCAGTTCCTTTTGAGCTGGTCTTATTGGCTCTATGAAAAATATACATAGTAAATACATAGATAAAATAAAATAAAATACAATATCATAAAAAATGAGCAAAAAAAGGATGAAAACATAGACCAAGTATGTTTTCAATACAGAGAATTTCAAACTATAGTGTTCTCAATTTAGGAAACAAATAATAATGATTCATAAAATAATTAAAATATAAAATAGTTGTTGTAGCTAATTCACAAACAAATTTCAGTCTAAACTTAGTTCTATTACTTTTAAATATTTTTTTTCATAAGACATTTATACATTCAAATTAAATTAAATGCTTACCTGTAATCTTCTTGTGCTCGGCTAAGCATTGAAACAAGATCGATGCTTTTAGTTGAACCAGTTTCTTGTTTAGTAATCTTATTATTTTGTTTAACTACCACATTTTTGATCAATGATTTCAATATATTAGAAATGTTGGCACATTCATCTTTATCATAAAACCAAATACCATAAATGGAACCACTACAGTTTCTGTATAATAAAAAAGGTTCTTGAAGTTGAAGATCCAGGCCATTTTCAATTGGTTCCATTAAATTATTTGTATTCAATCTGTTCATTATCATAATGCTGTGCAAAGGTTCAGCGGATCGTGTGTACACGTGCAAAGTTCCTTCAACATTATTTTTTTGCCATGCATTTGCTTCCGCATTAAACGAATACAAAGCAACGTGCCCTGCTGTTTGTACAATACTATCAACATATGGATCTACTCTTTGCAAAGCAGAAAGATTCATCTTAGCTTCAGAATCACCGTAACTCATTGTTAATGTCTTACAATAAATAGTAACCGGTTACACTACACTATGTGGAGATCAATTAAAGTTGAAATAGGTGGTCGAGATGGTAACATTCACTTTAGACAATTATACCCGAACAATAGTTCTGCTAACACTATGAGTGTATATAAAATTGTAGAATGTTTTCTTTCTCAATAATGTTCCTTTTATATCATTTCCGTGACACTTCTTCTCGGATGATGATGACATTCAGCAATCCTTTTGAGTTCTTCACGAATAGATTGAACAGTCGATTTATTAACGACACTAAAAAAATAACATCACGGAAGATTTTAATAATAATAAAAATAAATCGAACCAAGTCAAAAATAATATCGTAAGGACCAAAGAGGCGAGCCGCGAAAGCGTTGTAAACTTGTGTTCCAATCGAACGATAACCAACTATGAAGTATGGACTATAAACTATGGACTAAATGGTAAGCACAAGCCGAGTGGGAGAATTTCGCGAACGAAAAACAAACGAATAGTCAACCACCATTGTGGTAACCACGGTCGGAGACGATTTTGATAACGATATTCGTTATTATTCGTCTTGTTTCAGAGGGAATTTTTACCACTGGCTCCGGGCATATACATATATACTATATACTATATAGTATAGTATGATGATCGATTGTATAAAAAGTTATTGAATTATAAATTATAATGTGTACCTATGATTTACGAATATTATTCTAAATTAATTCAACTTGTCTAATATTCGGAGGATTATAGTATTATACTATTATAATTTTTGTTACATTTCAGTATTCATTTTCATATTTCATTATTCGTATTTTTAATATAATACCAACATAATTTAATCTTTTCATGTGTTTGAATATTCCAACTAATAAAGTTCAAGTTATTTTTAAATTATATAATATTCAATTTCATCTCATTTAATTATTTGAAACCTAATACTTAACCTCTTTTAAGTACTAGGGGCTACTAGCTGTAATCAATAAAAATGGACAATGTCTGTTTTTATGATCGGAGTATGTTTTTTACTGAACTGTCCCAAAGTACTGGTAAGCATGATGTAATTTTAATTGTAAAATCTTTTATTGGATTATTATTTCTAATACTTTTACTTTATAATATAAAGAACAATAACACTTATTGACTTATTGTTATGTACAATTGTATGGTATGATAAGCAGATTTTAGAAACTTTCCGGTGGACACTTGCACTCATTTTATTGAATGATTAATTTAATTTATAATTAAATAGTCTGTAAGACTTTGATGATGGCAGAATACCCTATTAACATGAACAAATATTATATAATCACTGAACAGCTCCTAGGTTAATTTTGTTTATTGGCTCCCAATTTTTCTGACTAATTTTCTTAAATTGGAAATAAAAATCCAACTCTTCAAGGGTGGGCTAATTCTTTTCTCTGGAAGCATAATGGTTGATCCCTCTTTTGAAAGGTACTTAATAGAGCCATTTTAAAAGTTTACATACACAAATATAGTCTATTGATACATATTGATTCAAGTTTACAGACATATCTCAAAAATGAATTATAATATGATATGATATACCATTATATGGTCTTTCGCTGCATTACTTAATGAACTATATTATGAAATAAATATCACAGATAAAATTAACACAATCCAATAATCAACTTAAAATTATTATAATTTTAAATGCAAACATTTATACATATTTTATATATCTTTGTTTTAAATATCATGAAATTATATGATTTGTTCCACAATTTATTGTGATCCTAATTTTGATAACTTAAAAATAACTTCTTTAATGTTCCAACTAAATTGTATTAAATAACTTTTACTACCAAAAGTACTAAAAATTGTTTGCAAAATCAAAACATTTCTTAGATATTTCACAAAATGTAAATGTTTATGTTTATTTATTATGTACAAAAGTCTATTATTCTATTATTTTGTATTGAGTATACATTAACTTATTATCTTTATGAAATTTTTTCTTTTATATTTATTTTAGAAAGAAGAAAGTTATCAACAAATGTCTTATTTGAAAATTATCTAACTGATTTTAAAGACATAGTTCAAATTAATGGGTTGGTTCAAGAAGAAATGAAAATAATTTGTCATTTATTGTGTACAGTTGAATTAAGTAAATATTTTATGTTGTTAAATTGTGTAAATTTAGTTTTCTTAATGTAATGAAATAAAGTTAACATTATATTATGTTAGCCATCTAAAAATATATTTTTATTTAAAGTACATACTGTTGAAAAAATCTCTAGTAGCAATACTTTGTAGTATTTATTACTTTTGAAGTAAAAAAATATTTAAAATTATATTATTCTAGGTTTAAGAACTTTCAAACAAATACTTCTAATCCTAGTACCAGAAAATCCAACAATTCCATCTGAAGTTTGCGAAGAACTTATTGTTTTGGCATTATCAATTTATCATGAAAATGTTAATAATACAAAAAAAGCTCAATGCATATTATATTGGTTACTTTGTAAGTTATATAACTAATTAATTATTTAATTTTTTAACTCCTATTAGAATTACTAAGTTATTGCAAACTATCTATTCCTCTCTTGAACTACATTTTTCAACTTTTCCACTCCCACATCTCCTAAATACTTTTCAACTAAGTCTATCATGATGTCATATAACTACTCTATCAGTATCATATTCTCTCTATATGACCTACTCATTGTATTCATAAATTACATTTTCTTCTTGAAAACTTTTTTTTTACAGATTTTAACATTAAATTTGTTTTTATTTTATATAGATGTAGTAGAAGAACAACTGACTAATGTAGATATAATTGATAAGTATTATACAATTTTATTTCAGCTTTGTAATTATGGAAATTTAGTAAGTAAACATTATTTTTGTTAAAAAATATTTATTTAATTAAATTATTATAATAATTATATTCTAGGATTTACCAGTTACTGGTATTATTTATTTCTTGACAAAACCTGAAGATGTGCAAAATTGGAAGATTACATATTGCAAGAAAATCATTGATACCAGTAAAAATGAACTTTCCATGAAAAAGTTGTTGAAGTAATAATTCATTTTTCTTAAATTGTAATACATAAATTTAAAAAAAATTTAATTTTGAATCTTACTGTTCAGTTTCTTTGAAACCCATAATTTAATTCATGAAACTCGCCAAAAAGGACTTTTTGACTCTAAGACAAAGTTTTTTATAGAACTTGCGAATGGCTTACGCAGTGTTAGAAAAGAATTAATCAATAAGCATTCTAATTCTACATCTCTACAACTCACAAAATATGTAAATGTTTGAAACATATTTTATTTTGTTTAAAATGTAACTTTGCATTTATGTATTTAAATATTTTAGGGTACAAAGACTTCAGATGGATTTTACAGTAATATACGATTTGTTAATTCGAATAACAAAATTGAATTACCAAGGTAAAATACAATATATTTTTATAAAATTAAATATAATATTCATTATTATTCTTACGGTAAAATAATTTGTTATATTATATAGTATTTTAGTAGATAATAATTTAAAATATTTATATTTTCAGAACTCAAGATTTAGCAAAAGAATTCTTCAATCTAAGTATTTCTCAAAACAGTTTATCACTTTTAGATAATATTAGTGGTTGGTGTAAATTACTCATGAACACAGATGCACAATTAAATTTACAACTACGATTTTCAAATAATTTAGCCAAAATCCTCGATCAAAGTAATATTTACATAATAAATATTAAAGTTGTATAATACTTTTTAATTTTTGAAATTGTGATAGTTGTAAATGAAAACAATTTAATTAAAAAAACGAAGTTCTTACAAGATATTTTGGAACTTCAAAAATTTTCACATCGAGGTCTGGTAGCGGTCAATTTATTTATTTTTGAATACATAATTTCATGGGATGGTATGGAGTGTGCTTGTATTCTTTATGAGCTCTTTGAATACCTATCATTCACTTCTGAAGAAGGTTGTAGACTGAAATGATTTTAAGATAATATACTAATTTATGCTTTTATTTTTATTTAGAATTAAAAAATAGATTTTTAGAGAAACTGTTTCCAATATTTATTACTGGAAATGAATTGATGTGTAAAATAGTAATCAAATCTTTGACCAACCTTCTTTGTAATTTGGTAAGTTTCTTTTGAGTATTTTACAATCTCTTCGTAATGTATGGTACAATAAGTATTAGTGATGATTTTTTTTTTCTTATTATTTATTAGTTGCCATGGTATTTTAATGTAGAAACCATCCAATGATAACACTTGGACGTAAATTTGGGATTTGGTGGTGTTAACTTTTTTAGATAAGATTAATCCTAGGGCCATTCTCGCTCGAGTCTTTTGGGAGGATTTCCGGGTATAGAATTAGTTGAAAGATTTTCTAATACAGGTTGTTACATATTTAAATAAATAATACATTTAATTGTCTAAAAAAATAATAATAATTTTTTTTTTTTAATAGCTTTTTGTAACTATAAAATATCTGTCTTACTAATTTTATATTATTCAGAATTATTGTAAATAAGACTTCCCAAAGTAAAATTCTTATTCAAGTTATCCAACAAGTTAAAACATTCAAAAAAATATAGTACATGCCTGTTAGAAGCTATCCTAATTTATAATTGTATTACTTTGTTTTCTGTGTTCATTAAATTTAATGCATCAGTATAATTATTTGTTTCTTTAGCATTTAAATTCAAGACGAACAAAAACAGATAATCATAAAATATTATTTGGTGAACAATTGCGGGAAGAAACAGAATTTGAAATTGTAAAATGTTTAACAAAATGCATATCCCAATGGTGTTCAATATGTATCTATCATTATCCTCAAGAAGAGCCATTAAAACATGTAGTTTATACATTTTTTGAAAAAGTAAGCCTTCTGTTGGTATCAAACATTTGAAAGTATTGTTTTTTTTAAACAAATCCTAATCAAAAACATAACCAACAGTCATTTATAAATTAATATTTTTATATTCTGAGTAAAACAAGGAATGTATAGATTTTATCTTGATGGTTTTTTTTGTATGTGTACACTATTTTGGCTAGAAAGATTGCTCCAATGTATACAAACCTGGTAATTTTCCGGAAGAAAATTTCATCTTATTGGTACTTTGTGGGTGTAATTTTTAAATTCCTTAATTTTTCAACAGTTTTTTGATAAATGGAAAAAAACTTCAACTGAGATTGAGCATCAAATCCTGCACTATCTAGTATTTTCAACACAAACTCTCCACTTGTTTATTTTTCATGATATTTACTTTATTTAGTTGTTATTCAATAAATATTAATTGTTGCTACTCAAAACATACATATAATAAGGATATATCGATATTAACATTTAATAGAAATATCATAATTTTTGAAAAAATATGTTTGCTTAAATTAAACCTGCCTTATTTAAAAATTTGGTTCTTGATAATTGATAATTATCCATTTATCAGAATCATTTTTTTTAATGACACATTAGTTTCAAGTTTAAAAGACCTATCCCTATGCCTCACCTGACCTTGGAGTTTCGTCCATTTTTTGGTTAACTCTTGTTAAAATTGATGATAAAATAGATACTCTATCATTAATAATAATAAAAAATTAAATATTATTATTTATTATTAACTTAATATTTTGAAATTATTAAACAAAAACATTTTTTAGGTATCAGTTTTGGAAAATTTAGAACCTTGCATATGGGATTTATTCACAATTATGACACCTAATGTTTTTTATAATGGAATGATGTCAGTTAATATTTACTGGTTAAATAGATTGGCTGCATTAATGATAAGGTATGCTATAATTATTATAAAAAAATTGTTTAAAAATAATTTTCAGCTAGAGTTAATTACCAAATTAACAGTTCAAATTCAAGTCTTGGTTTTGGTAGTTTAAATTAAAAATTAAACTTCTTATATAAATACACTGTGATGGTCTTGCATTATAGTACAATAAATTCTTGTCTTTCCATAATTTGATGTCTCATATTAAATGGTATTCCATTAAAACTTATTAAACTGAAATTCTGTATTTTAGTATTTAATACTTTATATCGAACAAAAAAAATGTGGTTATCTAAATACCAGCAAAGCCATTGCAGTTTATTTTACTATTATATAAAGTAGTCAAACAAAAATATTTAATACCAACCTTATTCCTATTTTAATAATAAAATTTAATTTGGATTAATATAATATGGTATGTCCCAGAATTCCTGAATAACCTGTAGTATCTCGGTGGAAAATTAATATACATGAATACGTTTTTTTTTTTACAGTATTAAGTAAGAAAATTCTGATTGAATGGTAAAAGTTTCAAAAATGCAAATTTCCAAAAAAATAAATTATAATTAATCATGTTATGCAAATGAAGTTTTTGATTTTTTAAGAATAATAGCTATGTTAGCATATAAGAATCGCATGCTTTAGCCTTTAATCAAAAGATGAAATTAGGATGTTTTATATTGCAATTTGTGAATATCTAATTATTAGTGGAGCTTTTAGCAAGTATAAATTTAAATTTTGGTTAGCTGGTAGTCTGCTTTAATTCATAGTAATTCAAACATTTTTTTTAGTGTTATTTAAAAAACCTCGTTTACTCATGTTTTTTATTCAAACGATAAAGTTAAAATATTTTGAATTATTATTAAAATTATTTAAATCTTTGCTGAGAGCTCCCTAATAATGAGATATTTACAGATTTTCATAGCAAAAAAAATGTATTCTAATCATGATTTAAGCATACAATTTGTGTTTTTCTAACAGAACCATTAATCTTACAAAATCAAAAACTTAATTTGCTTTAACTTTATCGATTTTCACTCAATTTTCATTTTTTTATCAAAATATAAATATTTTGAAATTTTATAAAATAAATTGAATTTTATGCCATTATATTATATTTTGTTTCTCATTACAACATATTTTAATATACTGATTCTCCATGGAGATACTGTGGGTGAAACAGAATACACTATATTGTAAATTAATATTGGAATGTTAGCTGATATCTACAATGGTTGTTGGTTGATGCTTAAATAACAATAATTATAACTTGATATTTCCTATATTTATTTCTAGATTTAACTTAATGAAAATCTAATTTACTACCTAGTAGTTTTTCTAATAATCCTAACCTTATACTAGTTACCACTAACTTTTCGGTTTGATCTTTATTTACATGAGAAAACTAAAATATTAGTGATTTAAATATATAAAAATTATTATTTCCTAATTAGTGTTTTAAAATAATTTAATACTTTTAGGCATATTGAAGTTGATGCAACTAGAATTGAAGAAATGACATCTCAATCATCCATTACAAAATCATTTCAAATGTTTCAATTGTATATGGCAGATTTTTATAATGCTCTTAGAGTTGGAAAAGTAAGAAAAACATATTATTGTTAAGAAAAAGTATTGAACTTAACTTTAATGAAATAATTTAAACACTTTTCTAGTTGTTTGATAAACGTGGAGAAGGATTTATTTTTAAAAATTTAAACAGAGATGAAATTCTTAAAGATTTAAACTTTGTGAATTTAAACATATGCTTCGAAATGGATAAACATATTGCTTTAGCTCCATATTATATGATTTCTGAAAACACAGTTGAGGTAATTTGAATTAAAACATTTTATAAATTTAACTGTATTAATGTGACAATCTAAGAATAGTTTTTAACTCAATTATGGAGAAAAAAATTGTTTTTTTAGTGAAATAATGAATGATTATTTTAAATTTGTAATTTTGGTTATAGTATATCGTCTATAATTTATAGTAGAAATTCTTTATTAAATTTTTTGAATATCTAATTTAGCGTTTGTTGTATCATAAAATAAAATTTTTCTTTGAAATGGTTAGATAGTACTAAAAACTTTTTATTAAATACTAAAACTCATTAAGATTACAATTCTGCATCGCTCGGACTTATAAATTTAAACAGTCTCTCGATTATGAATTATAATTACCTTACTCTAAAGAGAATATAGCCATTTTCTTATCCATAGTATTTTTACATTAATAATCGACTCTTTCTGTATTAAGGCCAATAATATTAACTAATGTATTTAGTATATTTTTTTGAATAAGAACAACTATAACTGGAGCTTAGTCAAGTATTCTAAAAAAAAGTTTTGTTTTTCTGAAACATGAATACAAATCATATATACTACAATTAACTATTAAGTATTAGGATCTATGAATTTTAAACTGTCAACAATTTTGTATCGCAGAAATTAATGATATGTTTTTAAATGTTTAGGATGCACTAGATTTACTCGAGAAAGAAGCGCCAAATGTACACAAACTCATTCTTTTATTGGATTCAAATTTGGAGAATAGTGATTTAAATGAATCTCCAATATATTGATTAACAGTGTCACATTTACATGTATAATTTGATTCTATCAAATAATTAATAATATTTATGAGTTTTGATTATAATTTTAATAAGTTATCATAGTTTTTTAATAAAACTTTTATTGGTCAGATTATGTGATTTAATTCTAATTAACCCTTTCAGTCTCCAATTATGAAAGTACGAATAAAAATAAATATTTTAGAGAAGAAATCTCATGTTTAAGACATCATAAATCCATTAAAAAAGCTTTGGGACAATTTTTCCCTCTTTAGAAAAAACGGGGGGGGGTTGTCCATTGCAATGGACATTATTTCTCAATGAAGTATATTTATTAAATGTTGTTGAACAAATAATTATATAACATAGTAAAAGAGTATTACAGCATTTCAACAAACAAAACAATTTATAGCATTTATAACTATATTGTTTATGGTAAAAATAATTTTATTTGAAAATTAAAACAATTTTTGAACAGACTTATAAAATTTAATTTAATTGAAAAGCATATAACATATTTCAATGAAACTCAGTGAAACAATATTTTTTTTTCACTACAAAACATAAATGTACTTTACATTTTATACAATTACATGAGTTTTCCCTTTACAATTTTTATTCTTACACCTAGTTGCTTCTACATTATTATCAAATGATGGGTAATGACCAGGGCTAGGATTTGTATGCAAAAGCTAGGATTTGTATGCAACAGCATGTTATTTTTGCGACTTTTGACTATTGATTTTGTCAGTAATATCCCAGAATCACCTCAGGATGAGATAAATGGTGGTGTTTTTATTTTGCATATTTTATAGTATACATATTTCATAATTAATATTTCATATTTAATTCTAGCTCTGCTGATTAAAGTATATAACTTAAAAATAAATTTTATTTCTATAAACACAATCCTATGGTACAATAGGTCACAGATAAAGTTAAGAACAAATTATCCTTGATTTTACAAAAAAATAAAGGATTTAAAACTCTACAATCAATAAATAAAATATTAAATGGTGAATCGGACAAGGACAATTTCAGTTGTAACCTAACACCAGGACAAATTTCTTTACTTTAATATGCGCCAACTACATCATGTGACGTTGAACAGAGCTTCAGTCAATACAAAGCCATACTACAATCCAATGGCCGATCATTCATTTTCGAAAATTTAAAAAAATATGTGGTCGTAGCATGTAACACACGTAGTGAATGTGAATTATAAATCTTATTTTTCAATATATTAAGACAAACAGCCAACCACTGATGTATTTCAATAAATAAATATTTTTTTTGTAACTATATTTTTGTATTTATCTTATAAAAATTAAAATGCATATTTTTGCATATTTTGGTAAATAAAATGCATATTTTACAATTTTTTATTGCATACAGATCCTAGCCCTGGTAATGACCTATACCAGGGGTCACCAATTAATATTTTTGGAGGGCCGAATCGGGAATTTTGAAAATTTTCGGGGGCCGTCAAAATACCCATAAAAATATTTTTAACATATTATGTAATGAAGCAAAAGTATAACTGAAATAAAAAAAAATAAAATAAAATAAAATACAAATTAACAGCAATATTATAATATAAATAGAAAGTCAGGGTAAAATTAGTGGGAAAAATGGCAAGTAAGTTTGTAACGGAGCATAATACCAATGTAAAATGACATTTTTAATAGCACCAATGGTGAGTCAAAAATGTCATTCTTCGTCGACAATAATCATCGAAGGCCAACAAATCAGCGATGTCCGGGAGGCCGACGGATATGTTTATATACGAGCGTACCGACCCGAGACAATGAAACTTACCTTCCAAAACCACGTGAGATCGACGATCCAAAAAGCTAAAGGCATCCGAGCCCGTCTATACCCCATCCTGAACAGCCAATCAAAAATTCCAACCAAAACGAAATTATCGATCATGAAAATCTACATACGTCCGGTCATCACATACGCCATTGTCGCATGGGCACCATTCATCAGCCAACAGAATTGGAAAAGGCTAGAGGCCATCCAAAACGTCAGTATACGCACAATCACGAAAGCCCACTACCTTCAATCAAACTTATCCCTACAACGGGCCACCATCAAAGACACAGCATTACTATATTCAAAAGCCCTATTCCACTTACATTCGGTCACTCCAAATTCACCCACTTACAACTACTCGGCAGAAAACAAATCAAGGATCAAACAGCAAAAAGACCATATTACTTCTCAATCAACTCCTAACAAACCGTCTACTCAACCATAAACAAACTAATTAAATTAAACGACTTAATTTAGTAGAAGAAGGGCATGGCCCATACTACAAATAGGCCTAGGCCGTCATTCCATGCAATGCAATGCCGAGACAATGAGACATCACTCCATTCCATCCACTCATCTCAACGATACACTTTTTGAGAACTGTGGAAAATTGAGACACCGATACCTCCGACATCAACATCGAATATAACAGCGACGACATTGACGCCGAGACCTCCGACATCGACAACTGAAGACACCTGTTGACAACATCGACACCGAAGACACCTGCCGACATCGCGACCCGCCATTTACCTTGCCGATCGAGTGACATATATCCTGAATCCTTAAAACTGCCGTTTTCACGGCAACGCGAACAGCCAGCCCTGTCAGGATATACGGCACTCGATCAGCAAGCAATCTCGGTGACGACCAGCGAGCTGCACTTGCCGACATCTTCCGATCGTGAGCAAACCGACCAGCCAACCTACATCTCAAGGCCACCTACACCACGACGCGGATCGAACGATCCTAAAACACCTTTTGTATATTTTGTATCCCTTCCTTTCCTTGTCTACCGATACGCCACTTGTTTGAGCGGGCAGTCGGAGACAAATTCCGTTCCTATCGATCGACACGCCACTTGCTTGAGCGGGCAGTCGTAGATAAATCCTACTCCTTGTCTACCGATACGCCACTTGTTTGAGCGGGCAGTCGGAGACAAATCCCATTCCTTGTCTATCGACACGCCACTTGCTTGAGCGGGCAGTCGAAGACAAAGTCCACTCCTTCCTTTCCGACACGCCACTTGCTTGAGCGGGCAGTCGGAGAATCCATCCTGATCCCTTAAATCCTCACATAACTACTTCATTGTAAATATCTCGTTTTTATAAAATAAATCATTCTGATAACCAACCTAACGAGTTATTCATCACGAGACGGTGCGGTCGGAAGACCGTACCGTTTCAAGTTTGGTATCGAAGTATATTCGTATTTTATTATCGGTTTTTACTTTTTTTTTCCTTGTCTGCGGGCCGGATAAAGTGTGTTCGCGGGCCGCCATTTGATGTCCACTGACCTGTACGATCAATTTTTGTTTCATCAAAAGGCTTCATTTCTCATGAGCTTCATTTCCCCTAGTCGGTGAAGGTGATGGTGTATCACCTGAGAACCTTCACGGGGGCGGCCTCTTTATCTTATGGGGGTGTTGACTTTCCCTACGTTTATTAGATTATCAGCTAATCTAAGACTAAATTTCAACAAATCCATCATGTCTTTTTTTGGTATATTTAGTTTTATACATGCCAAATGATAATCCAGCCAGGAATTAGTTACAGCCATGTCCACTACATGAAATACCATTCTTAGGCCATTTTTTAGATTTTAAAAATTTTCTATAGTAACTGATAAGTTTATCATATTTATCAACGCCCCCCCCCCATACTTTGATTGTATAATTTTACAATTTCAGGTCTTTCAACACTAACATATTTTTTATCTTTTTGTTCCAACGCTGAACTATATCTGGAGCAGGGCCATATTTATGCAAGGACAAATGGGACATTTGCACTGGGCCCACTGACTTCAGCCTTATAAAATTAATTATATATAATTTTTATCATATTTTTGGAAAACACAATTTTACTTGGATATTTTTGTGGGTATAAAGTATAATGGGGATTTCACGAAAACGATGGCTTTAATCAACATTGACGATAACTTAAATTCATTAAAGATATGCAAATATCACATGCATTTCAAAACGTGGAAACGTGTCTACAAATTTTTCTTACAATGCCTGTTACAAATTGTTCCAGTAAACGATCATTTTCTTCATTAAAAATAATTAAAAGTAGATTACGATCTACATTGAGTCAAGAAAATATAGACGCTCTGGGAATATTATCTATTGAACGTTATATCACAGCAAACCTAAATTTTGATGAAGTTATTGACCACTTTTCTAAGCAAAAAGCAAGGAAATCTTTTATAACATTAAACGTAAAAACATATAATTTGATACCTATATAATATTTATTACCTACATAATAAACATACCTAATATTTATTCTATGATCCAACTACTCATATACTCGTACTTATTATATACAACATTAATTTAAAAATATATTATGCGTACATTTTTATTTTAGCATTGAAGATGGACAATTTCGGGCCCAAAATTGTAAAATGTACTGGGCCCACAAATTGGTAAATCAGGCCCTGATCTGGAGTACCAGATGATGAGTAATTAGAGCACATATTCACACTTTTGTTGTCGTACCATTTCACGAGTGTAATATTATTTTCTACATTTGTAATCTCATCAGTTGTACCCTGCCCTTTACTATAACCAAATTTTATATTTTTTTATTGATTTTTATTTTTCACTACACACGATTTAATGTAAGTAGGTACTAGGAATCTTTTTAAAAATTATCTAGTATACATAAATGTTAAATGCCGCCCTAGGCGTGGGCCTGTACCGCCTACCACTTGAGCCGGGCCTGAATATAAAGGCCTATAAATATTTTAATTTCCCTAACATCTGTATTTTTCCAAGGTTTCCTTTTTTGTAATGCATACATGTTTGTGTAATTAACCATTAATTCTATATCAACATCACTAAAATATTTGAAAAATAAGCAATTGGACAGTATATTAAATCAGAACCATTTTCAGGTTGTACATCATCAATTGGTTGCAAATTTTAATTACAAGTAGGGAAAGGACTTCTTTGCCATTTTTTATCTTTTTTTTTCAGTTAAATCTACAATACTTATTGTATTTTGTTATGAACTTGCTGATGTGTTATTGACAGTGTTACTGAAATTTTCTTCTAACTGATCTAACTATATTTCTTCAACATATTCCACATTAAATGTTATAGTTCATCAATTTTAAAATTATCTATGCATACTGCATACAGATTAATTATTATAACTTTTTAATTTATATTATATATTAAAACCATGGTTATAGCTTGTGCATCGAGCTCATTTCCATTTTCGTCATCACTACCCAAATCATCCATTTCCGAATCATAACCATTTAACATTTCAATTATATCAAAATCTTGAAGTTTTTCGCTCATTTTTATGTTATAATAAAATATACAAAATCATTTTATAACAAAACAATACGAATAACGAGCAGTACGACTACAGAAAAACTCGATGCACATGCGTACAACATAGTGCGTGATAATAACTACAATAACTATTTTTAACTAATAAATAATAATCACTATTTTTTTTATAATAAGTAATAACAATAGTCAATAACACAACACTTAATCTCTTTTCTATGACTTGAGTCATGATGGCCGTTGGAATGGACATTGAATAAACAGCTGTTTATTTGTGTTACCGGGCATAATTCTTCTGATCTAACAACTTTAAATCGTAGTCGATAGCTATTTTAATCGATTCAAATTTTTTTCAGTACACCAATCACATAAGTGATGGAAAAAAAAAATTAAAAAATGATAACATCGCTGTATTATCATCGACATAGAAAATTGTATATTGCTATTTTTATTATATATCGTTTAAAAATGATGTTTAATCAATTTTACAGTTATATCATTTCCTCAGTGAGGCCCATTAATCTTTTGATATTAATTTAAATAAAAATAAAAAAATATTATATATGAAATCTTTTAACAAACACTAAAGAATATTCTGAGTACGGCAATCCAAGTTATACATCCCTTACTGTTAGAGTAGATTTATAGATAATATTTGAAAAACAAGTCCATTTCAATAGACAAGGGGACTGAAAGGGTTAATATGTAAATGTATATTTTTACTAACAGTTTACTGAAAAGTTAAGTTAGAAACATAATATATATTTATTATAATAATTTATAGTAATAACTATTATTGTTTAATGGTTTATTAACAGGACTCAGAAGTTCTAGCAAATGCATATTTTTTTTTGGTTTGTCTTAGAACATCCAAAGACACAAATGTGTTTCATACTTATCTGATGTCATACACGGAATTTTATTTTTTGCATATTTAAGGTCTTTATTGCTATTTTGCTAAATTTGGATTTTTAGTGCTATTTTTGGTTATATTTTCACATGATATAGTATATAATCACATTTTGTTGAAAATAATTTTACTTGGTTGTATTAAAAATATTTAAAATAAATAGGCCTCAGCAAATAATATTTCATGTTTGATAACTTTATAATATCAAGTTTATAATTCAACCAGTCCAGCCAATCCCTGAGCCGTTAATAAGCCTAACATTTTATTTTTCTTACAATCAATTTATAATTATAATTTTTTCAAGTTAACTGTATATTTAAGTGCTAAAAAGTAATATTTATAGTGCTACAACTCCCTAACCCTGTTTATTACTAATTAGTATTGATATTGATATTCACATAAAATAAATAAATAAATAAATAGGAAAACTTTTAATATTTCATCAGTTTAAATTGTTTATAAAATAATACAGAATTTATATATTCATACCTACACTTTAAATACTGAGCCATAAACTTTTTTTAATTCTAGTTAAAATAATAGAACCATGACCATAAATGTTGATAATATAGGTTTACCAAAATGTCAGTGTTTATGTCATATATAATAAAACACATCTTTATAATAATCAATAAATATAATACATTTATATATTGCTAATTTTGATAACACTATGCGAAACATAATTTTTAATACATTTTAACATTTTAACATGCACAATGTCCATTTGAGATTGCATTACAAGGATTATAAAATACTAAGCCGTAAAAAAGTGAAATAAATTAAAAAAATGTAAAAACACAATAATTAAATAATAATATATTTAAATATATTATAAGATAGCAAAATAATAACAATGTTTACAAAAATAATTAAAATTTGTTTATAATATATATAGGAGTAATAATAATATAGTTGTAATATATATAATTATATTACATACATGTTTAGGAATGCCTATAATCAAATACATATATACCTTAAAATATTCAAGTGTTCATTATTGTAAGAAAAATGCATAATTTTTAAAATTCACATCAAATAAACCATTAAATTTAATTAAACCAAATACTTGCGTACAAGAGGTAAAAATTTAATAAAATAAACTCTTATTTTTTAAACAAGAAAAATATTAAGTAATTAACTTTTTTAATTTGTACAGACTATACTGTTAAACAAATAATACAACTTTTCAAACACCCAAGAAATTAATTTTTTTATTGATAAAAGTTTTAAAATATATATTTGTTATTGATATTACACTTTGTTTTTTATTTTATAAATTAAAAAAGTTATTCAGTCAAACATTGACTTTCATCGTGGGCACATTCTAATTAATATTCTAAACTTTTAATTATACTTTGAATCAAATCAAACTTGAATGCTTAAATACACGCAACCAAAATTGAATGTAAACCGTAGAATTCATAATTTTTTTTTTTTTTGTTAGTTCAATTTAAAAAAAAATTGAATATAAACTGTAAACATTTTTTTTACAACTTTATAGACTTATTATCAACAAGGGTTTGAAATACTATTATAATCACTGACATTTTTGTTTTAATAAGAATATATATATAGTATTATTTAAACTACCTCATTGAACACAAAATAACAAACTATTAACTATTACAGTAGTATAAAGGAATAATTTAATCTAAAACTTTTTATTTTAAGTAAATAATAACAGTTTTGTTATTTTATATCTTTAATATTTAATTTTTCCGGACATTAATTTTAATCATCACTAGAAGCTCCAATGATGGCTAAAATATACATGAAAATATTAATTATGTCTACATAAAGATTTAATGCTGCAAATATATATTCTTCGGGGGAAATAGAATACTTGTGATTCCCACCAACCATCATCTGAGTGTCATAGATAAGATATAATGAAAATATAATTGCTCCTGCTGATGCAATTATAAGTGTCATTATCTTTGAAGGGAAAAATATGGCAACTATAGATCCTACTAGTAATACTATTGCAGCAATCAATAAAAAACCACCCATCACTGTAAAATCAACTTTAGTCTGAAGTGCAAATATCGTAAGACCAAAACATATTAATGTGGTTAAGCCAAGAGCCATAAGCACTTGATCCTGATAATAACGGGTCACAGACACTGCTACTAAAAATGATTCTGCAATGGTGAATATAAACAAAAGGATGAAGTTTGTAGGAGTCTTTCGGCGTAAATCTTCACAGCATGCAAGAGCAATTAAAGTACCAAACGTGATGATCATTGCTACAATACTGAGACCTGGGTGAGTAGTTATATATTTATTGGTAGGGGCATGATAAATTGCCAACATCACAAATATTAATGTGATTAGTAGCTGACACATGAGTATACTATACACTTTTCTGAAAAATTCAAACAAAAATGATTAAATAAGACATCATACAACCATAATAGTATCACTATAAATTTATTCATACGCGATGAAGTTTTTTCGGATAGTTTTGTCGCTGAACCCAAAATTATCTTGCGCATTAAAACTATCATTTTGTGGTGGCACATTTGATCCTCCATTATAAGGTGTATTTCCATATGGAGGTGGATAACCACCACCAGTAGGATAGCCACCACCAGTAGGAAAGCCACCGCCAGTAGGATACCCACCACCAGTAGGATACCCACCATCAGCTTTTGGATATGATGCACCTTGTGGATAAAATCCAGGTGGTGGTGGAGCTAGAAAAATAAAACAAAATAGAATATATTTTTTGTTTAGAACAGGGATTCCTACCCTTGGCAAGCGGGCCACATGTGGCCCACCATAGCCTTAGGAATGGCCGGTTTTTGATGAAAAAAAATTCAATTTTTCAATTTACCTGTGTAAAAATACTTTTCAATTTATATTTGTTCTAAAAATAATTTGCTTATTTAAAAAATATTTAAAAAAAAACTATAGTAATGAAATATTGAATCTATATAATATTAGTGGCCCATACAAAGACAATACTTCACTCATGTGGCCCCAATGAGGAAAAAAGTTGGGCATCCAGTGTTTGGAATAATAAAATTGCATATGCATTAAACATTTCAAAAACATTAGTAATTCAACTTGAAAGTTTAATGGAGTACTTGAAAAATTAATTTTTTTTTCAACAATTTTAACTAAATTGCTAGGACGTTCAACATCAAGGTACACTCAATAAAATATATATGTAAAATTAGTCACCAATTAATTTTTTAAACATTTTAAGTATAAATAAATGTCAACTAAAGAACAAACCTGATCCAGTTCCATATGGAGTCTGAGTCTGTTGCCACGTACTCATCACAAACGATTTATTAAAAACACTGGATTAATCTAAAAAAAAAAAATAAAATAATTTTGAACATTTTAAAAATTTTAAAAAAATAATAAGAATAATAGGTACACAGAATAAAATGTAATATATATATTAATATAATAATATATGTATTAAATTCTGCAATTTTTTTTTTTATTAGAAGCTGGAATTGTAAAGGTAGAAAGATTAAACTTTTGTTATTCACACTATAAATAGTGTTCTGGATGACGATATATCCTCCATACAATATCATAAATGATAGATGTACCAAAATTATTAATTAAAATTTTTTAAGACAATAGTCGAATACTAACAAATAGACAACATACATTACAGTTAAGGAAAATCAAAAGTTTTTACTATGCGCCAAAGCATGTATGAAAGACAAAGATATAATTCATTGGTTACAAATCTCCTTAAAATTAATCTTGATAAAATGTCAATACATTTATTTCACTATTTACATACACAATTTATTTGATGTTAATTGTTAAGACAAATTAATATAATATCTAATAATGTGACTTTAAAAGACAATGTAGAAATAATTTGATAATAATTTAATAACTGAAACATTTTTTTTTTGAGCTTTTAGAATGAAAATTAAGCTCAAAAATTATAATAATTTAATGATACATCAATTAATTAATTAAAATAGAACGAGTAACAGTATAACAACATTAATAAGAGTTTAAATACAGAAGGAAATAATAAGAATAATAGCCAGTTTCAAATTGGAATTTAGAATGTTAAAGATATTAAATGGCATGTGAGGGACTTAGAGAGTTAATTATAATATTTCCGTAGATACCCACGTGGCTGGGAACCCGGAGGAACTGGATAATAAAATTGTTTTTACTTAAATGAATCAAACTTTATTTTAAAAATAAGGAATATATAATAGTTACCTAGTTGAAAACTAGAATGTTAACATATAAGTTAGGGGTGAAAATAAATATCCACCTAAAAGATTAATTATCTTGTAACACTGTAACAATTGTTAATTTGACGGTGAAAATACAATAATTTAGGAATATAAAAAAAAAATAATAAATGTTATAATTTTCTAAATATTCAGTTTTTTTTTATATATATTTTAATAATTTTAAAAAAGCTGGAAGCTCATGGATTATGTCCATATACATTACTCATAGATTATGTTTAAGTTTAATAAATTTAATTTAATTGAGCATATACAAGACTCGCTAGTAGTTTAAATACCTGCAAGTAGATATCAACCAACTAATAGCCACAAAGAAATTAACAGGAGAATAACAGCAGGAAATAAATACTATTTTGTGCTTGTACCATTATCTAAGTCAAAATTACTGATCAAGAATACAAAATTAAGACTTTATGAAGTACTTATTAGACCTATAGTCCTGTATGCTCGTGGAACGTAGCCGTCAAAAAAGTTGAACGAAAAGAGATTGTTGATATTTGAAAGGAAGATTCTACGTAGAATCTATGGGCCCAAAAGAAACGAGGACAATACGTATCATCGAAGGACAAATGCAGAGATAAGAAACATATTTAATGAACCAAACATAGTGGGAGTTCTTAAAAGCAGACAGATAAGCTGGGGCGGTCATGTATGGAGAGCAGAGGACAAGACAGTGCGTAAGATCACAATATGGAAGCCAAACAAAAAACGACAGAGAGGATGACCAAGACAACGGTGGATTGACCGGTCAGGCTTGGACCATGGAGAGGCATAGTGGAAGCGGTGATGGACCTACAAAACCCGGAATAAGCAAAAAAAATAAAAAAAAATAAATTAATATGGTATTTAAGTTTCAGAACTGGACAAAACTACACCTAAAGCCACCTATAGAAAGAAAAGAAAGGTCTGGACACAAACTCTGATTAAATAGAATAACATTGACGTCTTATTAGTCATTAGTTTTTACCAGGGCTCCAAGTTCATGCATTTGCATGTTTTTTCGCTACATCGGAAAGCATGCTAAGTGAGGTACAAATCCATTTTATAGCAATGGTAATAAAAACATAAAGTTTAAAAGTGCATGTCATGGGTGTATAGGAATATTTGACATATTATAGTTCATTTTTCAGAGTTATTAGCACATAATATTTCATGTAAATTCAGTACTATCATATAGATTTCCATGCAAACATTGCAAACTACAATAGATATAAACATTAAAATATAATTATCAGAATAAAATAAAATCCTCAACTTACGTCGAAAATACTAGACCACCTGCACACTATAAAATAGATCGAATATTCATACACTGTTCATCCACCAATGCTTCATATTGAACGCAATTCTATATTTAATAGTTATAATAACACAAATGAAAACAGATGATCACAGAAATCGCCTCTATACACTTGTAGGTCACTGTGGCAATATCTTAAATAGCCAATAAGTGATAAGATTTACACTCCGAGTAAAAGAGCGAAAACAAAATTCCAAATGGTACGCGAAGAATCGCCACATAAATCGGTGGAATCGTGGGATTCATTCGAAACGCCGACAGTTTGCGAACGATTTTACTCAACCTGACGCAACACGTTCGTATTACATATAAGTCGGGACAACCAAACAGCCTTGAACTTGCGTTAGTAAAAAAGCACTCGTTAATAATTTCGACAACCTTAACAGACACTCGACGTAAATATTAATGACGCCATGATTATAATATTCATGAATATAATAGACACCAAAATCCGAATAACGAATACATCGACATACGACACTCAGTGTCTACTGTCTTATGTCTAGTACTTGAAAACAAGGTATACGGATATTAATAATTCGTGGCATCGAGGGTTAGTACTCGGGAAAAACGTCGTACTCAGAAATCGACGGACGATGGCGGCAACGGTTTTAAAGTGTAGCCGTGGGGGGAGGGGTGAGAAAGAACATAATATTTTTATAAAATCACTTACTGGTTACGGTGTATCAAATTCTTGCGTCGGTAATGAAGTGAATAAAAATGAATACGCAAGTACGAGTAGATTTGTACGCAACGTGTTACGTAATATTAACAAATCCGTGTGACGGAGTCCCTCGGATGTGTAGACGAAGCGTTTAAAAACACTCGCAGAACTCGAGATATGATATATTACACGGGTTCGGGAACGGAACGCGACGCTATAAGACGCGAACTACGGAAGCGACAAATGAATACAAATAACGAATAAACGAAAATCGCCAATTGGCAACAACCGCGTAGAATGATCTAGAACGTCTGTAGCGCTTCAATCTACAGCCAACGATAACGATAAACGATTGAGTCATAGGCCATAGCCCATAGGTGCTGCAGCTGCGCCACTGCCCACTGCGAAGTAATGCACCATGAACCGATAACCAGAACAGCTGCTGCATTCCATAGATATATAAAAACAACTATAGATAGCCGATAGTATACCAGGGTCGTGGTATTTCGTAAACTATGACCATACTTAAGCTATAGATAGTACTATCTACAGCAGTGCTATATAGAGTATATCAGAACGAAAACCAATGAAACTGGCCGACATTTATTTGTCAACGGAGGAGAGCAGCAAGTTGGCATTTTGAAACTTAGTGATAATTACGATAACAAATAAGTATTTTGAATTTCCTATTTGAATCGCTAACTGCAGTAAGGGGACAAGTCCATATTTATCAATTTTGATTTTATTATCATTTTACATTAAGCACGCGTAAATACATCGTATACTGCAGAAAGGACGAAAGGAGTCAAATCCTACTGTCCAAACGCTATAGTGTTCGGAATCTCCCGTTTATTACAGAAGGGATACAAGTCCCATTTCTGTAGTAAACAAATAATGTGTATTATAATTTTTAATTTATTAGCTGTATTGAATGATATACCAATCAACATTTAATTCTAAAAATGTATTTTCGAATACGTATATTCAATTTATATTATTTTATTTTTGTACTAACTACTAGTCGCTTTTTTAAAATCCGTCAAATATACCACAACAATTCAGCGCACAATATTTATAGATATTGTATTTTGAATATACATATTATTATATACAGTAAAGAAGTGAAATATTATTTACATAATTTATATTTTATTCGATATTAATAAAATTGTCTTAAAAAACTATTTCGCTACAAAAAATGTAACTTTCTTAATTTTTAAAATTATATTACATTTTAATTAATAAAATAAAAATAATACATTTTTAAGTTTTAAAAACTTAATTATTGCGTTATTAATTTGAATTGTTTTATATTATTCATCTTTCAACTAAATCTAATATCTATGTAGTTGGGTTTTTAGTCTTTTTAGGTTTCATTAGAAAAAGAGTTTTGGTATCCCTGACCTAAATCATTCAAAATCGATTCAAAAATGACTAACAAAGTTTTGATTATTCAATTTCTTTTTTCTTTCTCTACTAAAGGCCTTGCCTTGTCGTTGCAAATCTGGTTCTCCATTCTTCTCTATTAGAAGCCAGTCTCTTCATTTCTATATATCGACTACAGCCAGCTTGTTTTATCATTTCTTCTATGTATGCTTTCCTCGGTCTGCCTCTTCCTTTGTAACCATTTATTCGTCCCTCAAATATATTCGTCATAAACAGATTATGCCTAAGTAGATGGCCGAACATTTTTCCACTTCTTTCTTTTATGGTGTTTAATAAGATTCTTTTTTCTCCTACTTGGTTTAATACATCTACGAGTACGTTACTTTTCTTTTCTGTCCAGCTGATTTTTAACAGTCTTCTCCATATCCACATTTCCATGGCTTCCAACTTCTTTTTGTCTTGCCCATTGATAGTCCATGTTTCACAGCCATACAATAATACACTCCACACATAACATTTGGCAAAGTTTTTCCTCATATTTATATTAAGATTTTGTTTGTAAGTAGCTGCCGTTTTTGCGTAAATGCTCTCTTTGCCATAGCTATTCTTTGTCTGATTTCTTCTGAGCATTTACCATCGTTTGTAATTGTACTTCCTAGATACTTAAATTGTTGGACTTGTTTTACTAAGTTATTATTCACTTCCAACTTCACTACTGGAATTTCTTTTGCTTTGGTCACCACCATTGTTTTTGTTTTTCTTGCATTAATTTTCATTTGATATTCCTGTAATATTTTTGTCAGGGTGGTTAAAGATTTTTGCATGTCTTTTTCTGATTCAGATACTAACGCAAGATCGTCAGCAAATCGGATGCAGTGGATCTTTTCTCCATTTATGCTTATTCCATTAGAGTTTCTTTTATACTTGTCCATAATTTCTTCCACGCATATATTGAATAGATAGGGAGATAAGGAACAACCTTGTCTTACCCCTCTTTTAATTTTTGCTGTAGTACTATGTTCTCCTACCTCTATTAAGGTCTCCTGTTCTTTGTATAGTAACATTATTATTCGTCTATCCCTCCAGTCTATTCGTGTTTTCTTCATAGAGTTCATCAATAGTGCCCAGTTGACAGTGTCAAAGGCTTTTTCTAAGTCAATGAAAGTTATAAATGTATTTCTGTTTACATTAAGCCTTCTTTCCGTAAGTACCCTTAAAGCTAAAATTGCTTCTCTTGTACCAATTCCCTGTCTAAACCCAAATTGATCTTCATCGAGCTCTTTTTCGATCTTCTTTTGAATTCAATTTTTTATAATGATAAGAAGTATCTTTGACGCGTGTGTTACTAAGCTTATTGTTCTGTAATTCTTGCATTCTGTGGAATTTCCTTTTTTAGGGATTAATACAATTTTGCTTTTGGTAAAGTCTTTCGGAACGCTGCCATCCCTATACATTTTCTCAGTCATTCCAAATAGCTTATGTTCGGTATCCTTTCCAATGTTTTTAAATAATTCTGCTGGGATGTTATCTACTCCTGCCGCTTTTCCTTGTTTTAATTCCCTTAGAGCCTTAACAAATTCGCCTTTTGTTATAATTGGCCCTACCTCCTCCTTGTTTGACTCAGTTATATTTTAAATAGTCATGTCGTCTTCACTTATCGATCCTTTATACAGATCCTCTATGTACTCCTTCCATCTTGTCGTTATTTCACCTTCATCTAGAATCAATTTCCCATTCCTGTCTTTAACAATTTTGCTTCTTGGCTTCGGTAGTCTTGATAATCTTTTAATATATTAGCAGTCCATGCCCGTCGTAAAAGGCGATCAAAATGAACCTAACAATGGGCAGCAACATTGTTAGTATCAAGTAGAGATTCATCTTTACTTGAATAGCATTACTTAGTTATAAGTGATGTCATTGCGATACAGAAGGCAACGGGAAACCACTGTATTAATTTTTCCAAACACTAAGCAATGAAGGATAACCATAAGAATAGGAAACAAGACGATGGGATTCGGAACCCGGAGTCCGGCAGGGGGAGACAGAGCATGGCTCCCCAGGTCGTCAACCAGCGAAATCCATGCCAAAACAACAAAAAACAAAATATTGGAAATAAAATCAAAAGTAAAACAAATCCAACTAAAATTGGAACGTGGAACGTAAGGACGTTGTTAAGGCCTGGAAGATTTGAAGAACTTAAACAGCAAATTAAACTAAATCAGCTTGATATTTTAGGAGTGTGTGAAACTAGATGGGGTGATAACGGAGATTTCTGGGGTGATGACTTTCGAATGATACATAGCGGGGATAAACAGGGAAAAAACGGAGTTGGAATACTATTAAACAAAGAGTGGGGACTGCAAGTAGAAAATACCTATCATGTGAATGACAGAATATTACTAATACAATTGAAGACATCAACAGTAAACATGATAGTCATTCAAGTATACTTTCCAACCTCGAATAGTAAAGACGATGAAATTGAACAAGTGTATGACTCTCTAGATGAACTGCTAGGAATAACTCGAGATAACGATAATGTAATTATTATGGGCGATTTCAATGCAGTAGTAGGGGAAGGACAAGACAATCAAACAATTGGCAAATATGGTCTAGGAACAAGAAACATCAGAGGAGAAAGATTAGTCGATTTTTGTAAACAGAACAATTTTTTAGTTACCAACACAATGTTTGAAGTACCGAAAAGAAGACGTTATACATGGGTAGCACCAGGGGATACTAATCGCTACCAAATTGATTATTTACTAACAAAAAGTCGTTTCAAGAAGCAAATAATGACAAGTCATAGTTATCCTGGTGCAGAAATAGATAGCGATCATAATCTAGTAACGATGAAGTACAATATAACACCCATGAAAAATTACAAAACGACCCAAACGTAACATATGGGACGTAGAAAAACTCAAAAATGAAAAAACCAGACAAGAGTTCCAAAACAAAGTTTATAACAGACTGATAGCTGCTGGTAGTGATCCTCCATGGGAAGAAGTGGTTAGCAATATTCAACAATCTGCTATGGAGTCAATCGGATTTAGGAAACTGAATCCAAGGAAACCATGGATCACGAATGAGATAATGGACTTAATAAAATACCGAAATAAATTAAAGAAGACTGATGATGCGTTGTATAGAATAATAAAGAACCGTATCGGTATCACCCAAAAGCGCAGAGTTGAAAAGGAGAAATGGATGGATTTAACATGCGAAAATATTAAAATAAATATGTCAACAAATAGAATGGACAAAGCATATGGAATGATTAAAAGATTATCAAGATTATTCAATTACAGTTGGAAAACTCCGATAATAGCAACCCCGGGATTAAGCTACACAGTTTTTTATGAGAATAATCTTAAATCTGGCAGATACAGCATCATTATCAGGGAGAACAAAATCAAGTGGGTACACATAAATAATCAAATCACGGAAATATGCAAGTGGTGCCAGAATTCCAAAAACTTTCACATTTTGATATTTGAAACCAAATAATTACATTGCCCCGAGGTGTCAGTGCAAAACATGCTTCGTAAAAATAATCGAAATCCACAAAAAAATACTTCGGAGAAGTAAAAAATGCTTTTTGTACGTAAGTTGAATTTGGAGAAAGGATAGAATTTTGATGTTAATAAAGAAGTGAAATCAACCTCAAAATGCTGTGCCAACAATACCCATGGTTAAAAAAGTAGAATTCGGAGCTTAGTAAAGAAATGAAATCAATCCCAATTGTTGTGCCTCAACTTGAAAAATATCAATTTACAAAAATTTCAAGATATTCAACTGTACATTGAAAAGAAAAAAGCACAGAACAACGCAAATTACAGATTGTCAATAAAAATTCGAGTCAGACAGATTAACCTGTAAACAAGTCGACAACTCTGATTTATAGCTAATTTCATCGTTCATATAGGCCGTTCTGTGCTAATTTTTTTTTTCAATGTTTGTACAGTTTAATTTATGTAAATTACAATTCGTTTTCTTTGTTAAATTCGCATTGTTAGTTTGTATTTGCCGTCCGAATGTTTATTTTTATATTATAACTTTATAATATTTTATTTGCTCAGTTCGCTGTCAGTGTGCCGTCAATTTTATGACTTTCCTTTTTTCGTATTAATTTGTATCTATTTATAGAAACTAATCTAATTTTTTTTAGAAAATAATATTCCGTACCTATATTATATTCATTTAATAACCTGCTTATCAAATGTTGGTGTGTTTGTATATTTTTTTAAATAGTCTATAATCGTTGAAAGTAATTTTTTATAATTTTTTCAATATCTTTTTTTCGGGGGAAGGAGGGGGGTGGTTGAGACATAAGGTGCTTCACAAAAAAAAATTTAGTCAGAACCGCCTCTGATATCCTATGAGAGGTCATTCATTCATGCAATCATGCCTTGTGACCGTGATTTTGGTTTAATTAAAAGAACGCTAGTCAACTACGAAAGGTTACATAAAATAGAGTATAGACCAATATTAAATATGTTAATTTGATTTCTGAAGCTTCGAAAATTCTTGACAAATTTTCAGTCATAAAAGTTCATCAAAACCTTATAATTGACTATACAATATGGTGGCCAAGATGTTACAAAAAAACATGCTTAAGTAATGCGTCATACGAGAAAAATGTACCGAGAGCTAAAATATATTTATATATATAATTTGCATTATCATCTTATTGATGAGGTGATGCCTCAATGTTTCTTTTTAAAATTAAATGTCGATAATTTATAAACGCGTTGGTTGAAGATACGTTTCGTCTTCGAAATTCTATTACAGACTCCTTATTTACAATTGACAAGGCATATAACGGAAAATTACCCATTAACAAAAAAAAGTTGGAATATATAAAAAACACAATGACATTTATTCCGGAAGAATATAATGAATTTTAGAAAACATAAAGTAAATGGCCTTCAAAAAGCGATCAGATTGACTTAGTTGACTAAAAATATACAGACAGTAATTTATTAATTGCATCAATATCTATTGGTAGATATATCAATGTCTATTGTAAGTGGTATTTAAAAAAAAAACAAATGTTAAGATGTAAAAAAAATTTGATAATGTACCGGTAAAAAAATTACATACAGATTTGCTGAAATTGATGAATAAAAACAATATTTTGAATTGTTGATACGATTACTCCTTCCTATGTTAATAAATAATACATAATAACACTGTTTTCTGCAGAAAGGATATATGTCTATAACTTAAATTAATTAATTAAAAAAAAAAATTTAGACATTTTTTTTACAAATTAAATGCAATTTTCAGGAGACTGAATTAAATAGAGTTTCGAATGTTTTACTTTAATATTTCATAAGTTATTTAGTTTTTTGTATTTCCTGAAAAATTAGGAAAAGTTGACTAGTCCCCTTTCTGCAGTTAGAAATTAATTTACCATAATATAGCATATATCCATAATCGATGGTATTTACTATTTACACAACTCAGTGATATAAATTATAAATTGTTTTTTATTAGTTTTTAATCCTCAATAAACCTTTTTAGTGTATCCGCTTTTGTGTATTAAGTATTTTATATATTATAGCATAATATAGGTACCTATATCATACTTAAATCAAATTGAAATCTTCGGGTTTTCTTGTACTGCGCATGCGTGTGTAATTGTGCGAATAGTATACGCAGAAACTGTAAAACATTAGGTAGCAAACTGACCCATGGGCCATGCCCATGCGACTTTACTTCATAATTGTCTTAACGTTATACAACCACAGGTAGAATTTTATCAAGTTTTTGTATTACAACTTTTAAAGTATATTTTACAACTGATACTTGCCACAGTTTAAAATTAGTCAGAAATACTTTAGAAAACAGTCAAAGCGTAAATATCTAGAATCAAACTAAGGAAAATGTGAAATGCGCCCTTATTATAAGTTTTCATAACCTATAACATTGATTTTAGAATAAAAATTTTATTCTAAAATCAATGTTTATGAAATTACATTACTTTTATGTTTATTATGTAAAAATATTGACTGGATTTCCTAAACTCAAAAAGCTTATTTTCTCAAGGATTTAAATTATATTATATTTACCATCATAATTCAAAGACTATTGTATAGTTATATACATATATTGTACGGTAAAAGCACGAATACCGGTAAACCCTAAGACTGATCTCGGTTAAGCATAGAATATTCAACATTTTACGGTAAAATTCAAAACTATTATTATTGGGGCTTTTACAAACGAGAAACGAGAAATAATAGGACATACAATCCATTTTCGGTAAAAGCACAAAAAATAACAATATTTAGCAATAGTATGAGTGTATGAGTGTATGACCTTCACTTTTTTGAGCAATGTGGTAGCTCACCATGTAGGAAGCTTTCAATGGGTTTTTCATGTCATTGTCGGTTTGAATTTATTACGGTGTTTTTATTTTGTTTTAAACACACTATAGTTCAGTGCGCTTTCGTTTAAAATAGTCTATCGTTTTCCCTTCATAATCCGGATGGGTCTTTTCAAAATGACGGTGCAATTTTCCGGGATACATGGAACTGTTAGGCTACGTTCAGACGGCGACTATTTGATTCGATTTTTTCACGTACGGGTTTTGAGGCGTGGTAGGGGACACAGCACTGTCGGCAGTCAACCGACCATCGTCATCATGGATCCACGTATTCCACTTATTTTTTATTGGTATAGAAATGTTAATAAGAAACGGTTAGTACGTCGAAGATTCTGGGTACATCCTCTTTTAAAGAATGGTCCACAGCGTGAAAAACGTTTTGAAAAATTTTACCTAAGCCTGAGAAATGACGAACAGAAATTTTATAATTATTTTCGTATGTCGATGGCTAGTTTTGACAATCTATTATTAAGACTAGAAAAGGATTCTACTCTTCCACGTATGAATACTAATATGAGGCTATGCATCGGTACAAAAATAAAACTCGCCATTTGTTTAAGGTACGTATTTTTCATTGCAGATTATTTTATTAGGAAGAACTTTCAAACAAATTACGCACCATGCAGCTTTGCCGATCGGTATTGCGATTGCCTAATAAGCGATTACAATAAAATTGTGAAGAGTAGTCGCTGTCGAAGACCGAAGTAACGCCGCATGATAAACGATAAACTATTACGAGATATTTCTCATTTTACATTTCCAGTAATTATTACATATTGGAAAATTTTTGGAACAGCAGCGACCGCCCGTCACCGATAAACTACCCCCCTCACTTCGCTACATTCCCAACAAAGTCATCACGACCCCCCACCATCTTCATCAACTTATGATAGAGAAACCACCATACCAACTTTGCATCAAAAACTACTCTAGCGCACCATATATGTTGGGATGTTGCAACCAAATAGTGGTAGCCGAATATTAACTTTGCATGGGGCATGGGCTATATTGTTATTCTGTAATCAATCGATACCACGGAACACACAATATCAGCAAAATATAATTTTCTAATGCTTGTAAATAGAGATGAGAAGTTATAGGACTTGCATATTTTTGTCTATGCCTTCTGTTTATAGCTAGGTGAGCTATAAATCCGTTTCATAATCTAGCGAGTTAATTTTGTAGTTTTCTTTTTGAATATTTTTGCATATTTTTGCATATTTGGGTAAATTTTTTAAGAACAGCATATTGACCGTTTTTACGTGCATAAAAATTCATATTTAGTCAATTTTTATGATTCGTTTATAACAGAAAATTATACTTAAATTAAATACTTCACTCAAATATTATATTACACTAATATTATAATATTAATTATATTATAAGTTATATTGAAAACTAAAATAGAATATAATATAATAAATAATAATACTTACCAAGACCATAGTGTTGATTTTTGTCTAATAACCCAATTTATCATTTTTACTTTTACGAACGTCATAAATACAATTTATTTTATTTAGTGCATCATCGTATATATTATCGTTATTTCGTGTAACCATTGATTATAGAATAATTATAGGATAATATTATATAATAATAATTGTAAATTATATAAATATAATAAAAATAATAATAATAATAATAGTTATTCTATAATCAATGGGATTACCATCTTTCGCTCGCGCGCCATGTCGTCCACGGCACCGTTTCCCAGCTCGTCGATCATCTTTCAACAAGGCGGGGAAAATATCGTAAGTGGGGTGGTGATGGCTATGCGGGAGTGTGGAGGGCGGTGCGGTTTGATCGTTGAAAAATCGACAGTACAGCGAAAGCTGGATCCGCACTGGCGTTCGACACGATTCGCAAGGAACTATTGAGCAATGCACGTTCGACGTACGTTTAATGATACGTACGATTATTTTATTTTTCATTTTTTTCCCAACATTCTACGTGTCGTCCTAATGCGCTTTTGCGCAAAATAAACTAGCTGCCAGCGAACCGCATCTTCTGCTATCAAACTTTCAACTTAATGGAAGTCAAATGTACTATACCTATACATATTTTATGCGCATTATTTTAATTTCTGTATACAGAGTGTCCCACCGGGATTTACTGAACACTGCATACTTCCCGTGTTAATAGAGATAATCGAATTTTGTTATTCTTATGAGCATCCATGGGTAAAGGCAATTTTGTTGACAATATAAGTGTATCATTAAAGAAGACCGAAAATTAAATTTTTATTTTACAATTTTTGTGAAATTCGAAGATAGAACTTTTATAAGGCTTCATTTTCTAAAATTTGTGTAAGTCCAACTTTCAGTTTTCAATGAATTAATGATTTTTAATAATTTTTCGTTTTTATAGAGTTGACTTTCGACAAATTATGTGCTTTGCTGCAGCCGATGGATTAAGATTGCACGTCTAGTAATTATTGGAAAAATTAATGTTCTTTGTAAGTCAAGCAGCCATTAGTCGGTTAGTTTTAAACTAATCCTGCAAGATGCAGGTGGAACATGCAGGGCCTCACGGTCTGTATAATATACAAGAATACGTAATTACCTACATACATATTGTATGTATGCACACATACATTATACTCTTTTATTTTTCTAATTTTTTATCAATGCGCTTTTGCGTATTATATACTAGCTGTCAGCGAACTGCTTCTTCTGCTATCAAACATTTAGCCATATATATATACACACACACAGATTATACTGTATGAAACTAAGAAAAGTTTACAGTTATTTTGATTATATTTTATTTTTTCTATTATTATTAATATTCATTAATCAACATTAAACCTTTATTTAATTTACATTTTAAGAATTTTCTTTCCACTATCTCTAAAACTTTACCAATGGTCATATACACCAGATATATCTATACACTGTTGATTGTAACGGGATTGTGCAATTATTTTAATCATGTAAATTTTTAATGTTAATTAAAATATGAAAATATTGTACTACTAATTCATACGAAATATTACCAATTTCGCCCAATCGTGTTTCGTCCGGCTCTACGTGATAAACAAAACGTATACATACCTCTAGGTACTAAATAACTCATTGGAACATCAAGGTAGTACATTCATGCGTATGTACGTACATAGATATTTATGTAGGGCTCACGGGCAATACACCGCTGTATCCAGGATTTTTTTTTGTTCCAAGTTCTTATATAATTTTTTAATTTTTTTTTGTCTTCTCGTGATTGGTAAAATATAAAATACATATACGTTACATTAATTCATAAATATTCGCACCAGGCAGCAAGTCCTGAAAGAGCAACACGTATTCTGGTAAAATATCGTCAGTTATATTATTCTTCATTTTCATTATAAAAATTGATCTCGAGGGACGTATGATTATTTGTGGCATCCTCCCTCATATCTGATATAGGTATTAAAAAAACTTATACCAGCTAATTTATTTGAATAGAACAAACCCTTATTATCAGATGGAAAAAACGGTGCAATTTGTCGGGGGCAAATGTAAACTGAGGCCGCGATTACCTTTTTTGTTGTAAACTCTGTCCAGAAATTTCAGCTTATACGAGTAAATTAGGTTGACTGTAAAAACTCGGCACGGCAATTTAAGGTCATAAACAAGATCAGTTGTGAGCTCAGCCAGATCATTTTCACCAATGAAATATATAATAGGCACGGCACAGTTAAATTTATATCAATGAGTGAATACAAGGTTGTCAAACACATGGCTTTTTATTTAAAAAAAATAGATTTTACCATTGATTATACTATTATAGAATAAAAATATAAAATGTTTAGTATTATTATACGCGTATACGGATATTATTACTATACGACGCGCTTTATATGTAAATAAGTAGTTGGAAACTTGTACCCACTGATTGAAACGGTTTAACTATCCGTCTTGTAAGTCTTGTAACGAGACGTGCGCGTTTGCGTGTTCCAGTGCCCGCGCTGCGTCGCACAACGTATGACTGTCTTTCCCACGCGCGCCGTGTCGTCCACGACACTGTTTACCAGCTGGTCGTTCATCTTTCAGCAAGGCGGGGAAAATATCGTAAGTGGGGTGTTGATGGCTATGCGGGAGTGCGGAGGGCGGTGCGGTTTGAACGTTGAAAAATTGACAGTCCAGCGAAATCTGGATCCGCACTGCCACACTGGCGAGTGGCGTTAGACACGATTCGCAAGGAAATATTGAGCAATGGACGAACGCACGTTCGACGTACGTTTAATCATACATATGGTTATTTTATTTTAAATTTTTTACCTATGTAAAATTAATATTTAAAGACTTTTTAAAGAAAATAAATATTTGATAATTTACTAGTCCGGTTACGATATGAAAATATTCGTACTCGATATTACAAAATCTCATACTGTAAATGTACATGGAGAACTCCATCATTAAATTTATAATTTCCGCTGGCTTCTTAATTTTATGTACATAAATATAAAATATAAATATAAATGTATATGTTAATTATATGTAATTTTTTTTTCAAATAATCGTATTGCTATAGCCTATATGATAATCTATAATTATGATATTAGTTATATAGGTTTTACACGATAACAGAAATTAGGACAGTTACTATGTATGCTATATTACATGTCCCTATATGCACCTATAAACAATATTATAATATTTGTACAACATTGGCTGCAGCTGGTAGGTACACTATTTTGAATTGCCAGGCGTATATTATAATATTTTATCAACGGTCGGCAACTGGCGGAAGGCCGACAATTATTGGACCGTCAACTTTTATCTTACTTAAATACATTGTGCAGCGTATTTTGACATTTTTTTTTTTTTTAAATAATTGTCATAATAGTAAATAAGTAAAAAAATGAATATCTTATTTGATTTATGAGACTCAGATCATTTATGGACTTATGGTTGTATGTAAATAAGTAATTGTCAACACATACCCACTACACACTGATTGAAACGGTTTAACTATCCGTCTTGTATTGGAACGAGACGTGCGCATGCGCGGATTCCGATGCCCGAGCCGCGTTGCACAACGTTTGACCGTTTTTTGCGCGAGCGCCGTGTAGTCCACGGCACAGTTTACCAGCTCGTCGTTCATCTTTAAACAAGGCGGGGAAAATATCGTAAGTGGGGTGGTGATGGCTATGCGCGAGTGTGGAGGGCGGGCGGTGCGGTTTGATCGTTGAAAAATTGACTATACAGCGAAAGCTGGATCCGCACTAGCGTTCGACACGATTCGCAAGGAACTATTGGGCATTGACGGACGCTCGTTCGACGTACGCTTAATGATACGTACGATTATTTTATTTTTAATTGTTTAGCTACATACATACTGCATTCTTTTATTTTTCTTATTATTTATTAATGCGCTTTTAATGGAAGTCAAATGTATAGGTACCTATACATATTTTATGCGTATTATTTTAATTTCTGTATACAGGGTGTCCCATCGGGATTTTCTGAACACAGCTTATTTCTCGTGTTAGTAGAGATAATCGAATTTTGTTATTCTTGTGAGCTTTGTTATTCCTTGGGAAGAGGCAATTTTGTTGACAATATAGTTTGGTAAATATAATTTAATGATAATTAAAGAAGTTAAAATATTAACTTTTTATATTACATTTTTTGTGAAATTCGAAGATAACAATTTTTAAGTGCTTCATTTCTTAAGAATTGTGTATTTCCAACTTTCAGTTTTCATTGAATTCATGATTTTTTATATTTTTTTTAGTTAACTCAGAAACAATGTAAATTATTATCACCTCCTCATTTTTCATATAAGGTTTGTTGATAATGTTATTATTAGTTAAAATTATGTAAATAGTATCTACACTATTATCTTGTAAGGTTGAAAAATTATTTAAAATCAATTAATTTATGACAACTGAAAGTTGAACCGTCGAAATATTTCAGAAAAGAAAGTCCTATAAAATGTCTGTCTTCGAAATTTATAAAATTTAAAATAAAATTTAAATTTATACGAAGCTAATTTTTTAACTTCATTAATTATATATGTACTTATATTTAGCAAACTATTGTTAGTGAAATTGTCTTTACCAAGGGAGGATCATAAAAACAAAATGTTGATTATCTCTATTAAAGTATTAACACAGGAAATATATTGTGTAAATCTTGGTGGGATACCCACTGTAAATATATTGTATAGATCAAATAAAAAGTGATATATGTTTAAAAATAATAATAGAGCTTTCAGCTGAAAAACGTTACGAAAACATATTATATTGAATACAACTGTGCTAAATAATGAATACTAGTATAAATGCCAAATTGGATGATAATCTATGAGAAGCAAATTATAAAACTGACAACTGTGATTGCGTAGTTAAAATTCTGCCTAACTCATTAAACTGCATGTAGACCGAAAAATCTACTCCGTGAGAACATATTTTTATGAGCTATACACGTTTTAATGTAGATAACAATTTAAAATAGGTACGCCGATCAGTTGTTTGCGCCGCGTCGCACAACGTTTTTTGCACGAGTGCCGTGTAATCCACGGCACAGTTTATCAGCTCGTCGTTCATCGTTCAACAAGGCGGGGAAAATATCCTAAGTGGGGTGGTGACGGCTATACGGGAGTGTGGAGGGCGGTGCGGTTTGATTGTTGAAAAATTGACTATACAGCGAAAGCTGGATCCACACTGCTGCACTGGCGATCGACACGATTCGTAAGGAAAACTATTGAGCAATGCGTGGATGCACGTTTGACGTATAATCATTATATTATGTAGTACTACCTATGGCGTGCGCGCTCGGTGTCATTTTTCGCCTTGCTATTATCGAGGCTCTCAATCTTGTTTTAACCTTATAGCCCAATAAATTTCTTATCGCTACCGATTCACTCTCTTGCTTACAATCCCTTTCTTCTAATGTCTTCAATTCAGCACCTAGTCCTCTTGATCTATTAATCATGAACCTTCTTCTTACTCTCTCAAATAAGGGTATCGAAATTCAATTTCTCTGGGTTCCAGGTCACACAGGCATCTCAGGTAATGAAATTGCGGATTCCCTGGCTAAAACCACCTCGTCCATTCAACTTCCCGCCAGTTATTTGGTAGTATGGTCGGACTTCAATCCCATTCTTAAATCCTGCGTCAATAAATTATGACTCAATTCTTTCAACAATTTCTCTCCTTACTATGCCAATTGGTACAAATATATTAACACCAACATTTCATTCAAGCCGTGGATTTCACAACTTAAAATTATCCCGTAAAGTAATACGAGTAAGTTAATTTTCCCGTCTCCGTTTCGGCTACACCTTACTTCCTTCACATTCCTTTAAATTATCTTTAAACGACTCACCTCTCTTTATTTTTCCTCATACCCCAGCGGTTTCCGATATAATAATATTATTATTATAATATATTTGTTCTCAATTCTTTTCACTTCTTCACTCTCTCAATGTCACACCCGATACTCGCCGGATACTTGCGTCTCGATCTGTTACTACCGTTACCGCCACCATCTCGTTCTTTCTTAATACCGGGCTGCTTATATAATCACCCATAGTATGTACACATAATTGTCGAGATTAATTGTAAATTTACAACATTTCAATAAAAATAAAAAAAAATGAAAATCATACGCGTATATGTATATTATTACTATACGACGCGCTGTATACGTAAATGAGTAGATGGCAACTTGTACCCACCGATTGAAACGGTTTAACCAGGGCCGGATTTAGAGAAGTGGAGGCCTCAGGGCATCAAAAGAGTGGGGGCCCCAAATTATTTTCCAAATAAAATGAACAATTTTTTTTCAAAGTAAATACTTTTTCTTTAAATAGTATTTAACAAACATATATATATATATATATAATTATAATCGGAAACAAGAAATTTTTAAACAATGCGCTTTTATCGAATAAATTTATCGAATTTACATGATAACAGAAATTAGAACAGTTATTATGTATGCTATATTACATGACATCTATCTTACATCATATCTATATGCAGTGGCGGCTCGTGTGCTTTGAATGTGGGAGGGTGATATAAAATTGTCTTTTTATGGAAAGTATCGAACACAAATAATGTTAACCCTCATGCTAACCCTTCTTAGTTTTTGTATTCCGATCATAGTAATGTACGAGCGACTTTTAACATCGCTCAAGCATCGCGAGCGCTGCTCGGGGGTCCCGGCAAATTGATATTGGCTATAAATTCTCGTGACGCGCGCTGCTATCCACCGGATTTTCGCTGCTACACGTAACACGCGTATTATATAGTGTTGGATCACACTATGCGTTTTATCGGATACCGATGCCTGGCTCCCGGCGAATCAGAGATTAAAAAGCGCGCGAATCCTTTGTAATTTGAAATTATATGTTAAATAATACCTATTGTAAATTATAAATAATATACCGACATGAAATGTATTATTGCACTATTGCAGTCTGTTTCACTTCACAAAACGATACAGTTTATATTTTTCGTCATAATTTTGAACTTTAAATTTAATTTTAATTTTTATGTTTGTATTTGCTATTCGTGCTAATCACGAACTTCCACCCCCATATCGCGTATACTGATTTTTAATTTCATAACAATAATTTCAAAAATATATTTAAGCAATTGTCATTATTATAAACTATCATATTGTACTCACCCGCAATGTATTGTATTTATAAAGACCTTTGGTCGTTTAAATAAAATTGCCACAGGCAGTTAAAAGAAAAATAAATATTATTGACTTAATTTCTTTTTATTAGTGTTGTGTTTAAAAAAGACATTGATCGGTATAAGCATATGATTTTCTTTTAATTGATTCTGAGCAACTTTTAACTTTTTATTCTTCCGTGTATGTTTTATTCTATACTATACATTATATGTGCATTGTGCAAACAACATTTAAATTCAAATAATCGAACAAATTTTCAATTCGGTAACCGACGTTCCGCACAGGTGTGATCTGACAAATTTTAAACTGAAATGATCGCCGATCGGTTGCGTTTTGTCGGTTACCGCGACCACACTATACGAGTAGTGCGAATTTACAACAAAATATTTGTTCGAGCCAGCCATGCTTAGACTTGTGAAGAAGTTTGTACCTTAATCAGAACATTTTGTTTGTTCTCATTTAAACAGTGATGTTAAAAGCATTTTTATAAATGTACGATGGAAAACAATTATGGTAAGAATTATAAGAAATGTCTTTATGATTTTTGTGTAATCGCGAATACCAATAGTGCACTGCAACAATATCATTATAATGTGGTTATATAATATAATAATAATTATATAATACTCAAATGATTAGGTGTATTGAGATTTTTTTCAACACTTTAGTATGAATACCCGTATACAATCTACAATCTACATATTACAAACATTTGCAACTTGTACCGGTTTATAGGTAGGCACGTGAACATTAAACTTATGCTTATGCCATAAAAAATATAATACGATACGATTACAGTTCATTGATGCGTTTTGTATACATATATAATTATCTAAATAATAAAAAAAAAGTCGAACGGTTATAAAAAAAATCGATGGGCATACCTATTTTAAATTGTTATCTACATTAAAACGTATATAGCTCATATAATGTTCCCACGGAGTAGGTTTTTCGGTCTACATGCAGCATAATGAGTTAAGGTGTGATCCTATGGACGCGGCGCGGCGCGATTCAAATTTCAGCCGCGCTGTCGATTTTTTGGCCGTGTGTAACTGTGTACAGACTCCTAATCACATGACAGCTGCGGCATCGCGGCGAAACATTTGCAGCAATTCTCTGTAAGCAACAATACGTATTTTACAATAGTCACCTGTTTATTTTTCAAAATGTCTTTAAACAAAAAACAAAAGTTAATTTTAAATTTACTTCTTTTGCAAGAAGTAGATGAAGAACAAACAATTATTAATTGGGTAGTGTATAACAAACCCAGCAAGGCACATGAGATGTTTTTAACTAGGAAGACAGAAGGTGTCTTCAGTATTCTCATTGAAAAACGTTTGTGGAGGATGAGAGTAAATTTAGGGATTTTTTTAGATTAAGTAGAGATCAATACACGTACGTCTTAAATATTATAGAGAAAGATATTACAACTATTCCAAGTAAAAAATTTCCAAATCCGATATAAGCCAAAACCGAAAAATTTATTATATGTCAATTAATATGCACTAAACAATATAATATAATATAGATGCATACACAGCCAAGCGCGTCCGCGATTTGACACCTTTAAGAGCAGTCACTGATTCGCGGCTTCTGTCATAGGAATCGGTTACATCTACCAAAAAGTAAACTCATGCGACACGACTGAAATTTGAATCGCGGCGCGTCTGCAGACGCATTCGTAGGAATCACACAGAATGTTAACTACTCAATCACAGTTGTTAGTTCCATAACTCGCTTCGCATGGATTATCAGCCAATTTGGTATTTATCCTAGTATTCAATATAATATGTTTTTGTAACGTTTTTCAACTGAAAGCTCTATTATTATATAAAAACAAATTTGACTTTTTATTTGATCCATTCAATATATTTATACTGGGTGTCCCACCGAGATTTACACAATATATCTCCCGTGTTAATAGAAGTAATCAACATTTTGTTTTTATGATCATCCCTTGGTAAAAGCAATTTCACTGACAATAATTTGATAAATAAAAGTATATATGTACATATTATTAAAGAAATTAGCTTCTTATAAATTTCGAAGATAGCCATGTTATAGGACTTTTTTTTCTGAAATATTTCGACGGTTCTTCTTTCAGTCGTCATTAATTAATTGATTTTAAATAATTTTTCTACCTTACAAGAAAATAATGTAGACACTATTTACATTATTTTAAATAATAATAACATTATCAACAAACCTTATATGAAAAATGAGGAGGTGATAATAATTTACATTGTTTCTGAGTAAACTAAAAAAGTTATTAAAAACATGATTTCAATGAAAACTGAAAGATCGACATACACATTTTTTATAAAATGAAGCCATATAAAATTGCTATCTTCGAATTTCACAAAAATAGTAAAATAAAAAGTTAATTTTTTAACTTCTTTAATGATACATTTATATTTACCAAACTATACTGTCAACAAAATTACCTTTGCCCAAGGATGCTCATAAGAATAACAAAATTCGATTATCTCAATTAACACTGGATATATGCTGTGTTCAGTAAATCCCGGTGGGACACCCCAGTGACGGATCTAGGGGGGGGGGCAAGTTGGTATCATTGCCCCGGGCGCCGTCGGTATGAGGGCGATCTTGAATTTATGAAAATTCAAAAAGATTTAGTATGGGTATATTAAAAATATACATATGTTTACATTTTTTTTTAATTTTAAATTTTGAAGCTTGAAAATTAATATAATATTACATACATATTATTTAGGAATTTATATAACTATTTTTGTTTGATGTATATATTAAAATTCATTTGTCAAACGTAGATATTATCTAATTTTTGTTTTCGGAGAAAAATCTACTGATGGGATTTGTAAATAACTGTTAGTTGTAATAATAATCTACGATAATGATATGACTATATTGTATATAAGTTATTTAATATAAGTATATAACCATATATATATATATAAAATCATACATGCGATCTACTACAAAGCAAGCAAGACTTAATAACTTATCATATAATTGCAAGAAAGATTAATTATGATGAAATTATAAAAGATTTTACTGCAAAAAAGGCTAGAAAAGTAAACTTTTAGATATTAAAATGTTATTTGTTAAATTAAAACAACCAAGTAATATATAAATTATGTTTGTTTTCTATGTTTTTATACGTGTACAATTTTAAAATATGATATTTTATATATGTGCAATGTACATTATATAAAAATAGCAAAGTTTCCATATTTAAGTTTATAAAATGTTTATATTTTTTAATATGTAAAATTAATTAAAGTATGTATGTACATTTCAGTTTAAAATTTGTCAGATCACACCTGTGCGGAACGTCGGTTACCGAATTGAAAATTTGTTCGATTATTTGAATTTAAATGTTGTTTGCACAATGCACATATAATGTATAGTATAGAATAAAACATACACGGAAGAATAAAAAGTTAAAAGTTGCTCAGAATCAATTAAAAGAAAATCATATGCTTATACCGATCAATGTCTTTTTTAAACACAACACTAATAAAAAGAAATTAAGTCAATAATATTTATTTTTCTTTTAACTGCCTGTGGCAATTTTATTTAAACGACCAAAGGTCTTTATAAATACAATACATTGCGGGTGAGTACAATATGATAGTTTATAATAATGACAATTGCTTAAATATATTTTTGAAATTATTGTTATGAAATTAAAAATCAGTATACGCGATATGGGGGTGGAAGTTCGTGATTAGCACGAATAGCAAATACAAACATAAAAATTAAAATTAAATTTAAAGTTCAAAATTATGACGAAAAATATAAACTGTATCGTTTTGTGAAGTGAAACAGACTGCAATAGTGCAATAATACATTTCATGTCGGTATATTATTTATAATTTACAATAGGTATTATTTAACATATAATTTCAAATTACAAAGGATTCGCGCGCTTTTTAATCTCTGATTCGCCGGGAGCCAGGCATCGGTATCCGATAAAACGCATAGTGTGATCCAACACTATATAATACGCGTGTTACGTGTAGCAGCGAAAATCCGGTGGATAGCAGCGCGCGTCACGAGAATTTATAGCCAATATCAATTTGCCGGGACCCCCGAGCAGCGCTCGCGATGCTTGAGCGATGTTAAAAGTCGCTCGTACATTACTATGATCGGAATACAAAAACTAAGAAGGGTTAGCATGAGGGTTAACATTATTTGTGTTCGATACTTTCCATAAAAAGACAATTTTATATCACCCTCCCACATTCAAAGCACACGAGCCGCCACTGCATATAGATATGATGTAAGATAGATGTCATGTAATATAGCATACATAATAACTGTTCTAATTTCTGTTATCATGTAAATTCGATAAATTTATTCGATAAAAGCGCATTAATAAAAAATTAGAAAAATAAAAGAGTGCATATATGTATGTAGGTAAACAATTAAAAATAAAATAATCGTACTTATCTATCTAATACTAGTATTTATAATCAATTTCAATGGTATCATTACGTCGAACGTGCGTCCGTCCATTGCTCAATAGTTCCTTGCGGATCGTGTCGAACGCCAGTGCGGATCCAGCTTTCGCTGTACTGTCGATTTTTCAACAATCAAACCGCACCGCCCTCTACACTCCCGTATAGCCGTCACCACCCCACTTACGATATTTTCCCCGCCTTGTTGAACGATGAACGACGAGATGATAAACTGTGCCGTGGATTACACGGCACTCGTGCAAAAAACGTTGTGCGACGCGGCGCAAACAACTGATCGGCGTACCTATTTTAAATTGTTATCTACATTAAAACGTGTATAGCTCATAAAAATATGTTCTCACGGAGTAGATTTTTCGGTCTACATGCAGTTTAATGAGTTAGGCAGAATTTTAACTACGCAATCACAGTTGTCAGTTTTATAATTTGCTTCTCATAGATTATCATCCAAAAAGCGCATTAATAAAAAATTAGAAAAATAAAAGAGTGCATATATGTATGTAGGTAAACAATTAAAAATAAAATAATCGTACTTATCTATCTAATACTAGTATTTATAATCAATTTCAATGGTATCATTACGTCGAACGTGCGTCCGTCCATTGCTCAATAGTTCCTTGCGGATCGTGTCGAACGCCAGTGCGGATCCAGATTTCGTTGGACTGTCGATTTTTCGACGTTCAAACCGCACCGCCCTCCGCACTCCCGCATAGCCATCACCACCCCACTTACGATATTTTCCCCGCCTTGGTGAAAGATGAACGACAAGCTGGTACGTGACGACACGACGCTCGCGCGAAAAACAGTCATACGTCTCGTTACAAGACTTACAAGACGGATAGTTACAAGACGTCAATCAGTGGGTACAAAGTGTCAATTACTTATTAATATACAACCATATATGATCTGAGTCTGATAAATAAAATAAGGTATTCATTTTTTTATTTAATAACTATTATAAAAATTATCAAAAAAAAAAAATTTAAAAATACGCTGCACAATGTATTAAAGTAAGATAAAAGTTGACTGTCCAATTGACGGCCTTCCGCCAGTTGCCGACCGTTGATAAAATATTAGAATATACGCCTGGCAATTCGAAATAGTGTACCAGCTGCAGCCAATGTTGTACAAATATTATAATATTGTTAATAGGTGCATATAGGGACATGTAATATAGCATACATAGTAACTGTCCTAATTTCTATTATCGTGTAAATCCGATATAATTAATATCATAATTATAGATTATTATATAGGTTATTAACTTTATAGCAATACGATTATTTGAATAAAAAAAATTACATATAATTAATATATACATTTAAATACATCAAATTAAGAAGCCAGCAGAAATTATAAATTTAATGATGGAGTTCATATCTGTAGAGCGAGTATTGAGGATAAGATTTGAATCGGGAGTGAGATAACCTAGGGTGAATAAGACTGAAAAAAAGGAATTGTCTAGAGTCTACTAGGAAAAAGAGAAGAGCAATGGTAAATTATATGCTTGAAGTCGCAGACTGATTCAAAGTAGTATTGTGTACAAAAAGGAGATGAATTAAATTGAGAGAGTTTAAAGGAATGGTGAGGGATTAGACTATTGCCAATTCAAAGGCGGGTGAATGAGATGGTAAAGTGCCTAGAAATCTTCAAGCCTTTAAACCAAGGAGATTTTGGGATAATGGGAACGATATGTCTGAGCCATGCGGCATAATTAGGAGGTAATGAGAACCATTTTGATTGCCAAGCATTACGTAAGAGTTTGCGGTGAATAGGGAGAAGGTCGGAAGCAGATATCTTACAGGCAGACAAATTAAATTTAAATTTTTTTGAGAATGCTAGAATATCAGCATACACTGTACTGTAAAACGTATACCTGTTTTCGTATACGCGTGACGTTATCGTTATACAGACGTGCGGCGACGGAAGGTGGTAGTGCCAAAATGAATTCATTACAATTTAATCCATTATAGGACAACGCATAGATGGTTGGAAAAAAAATTAAAAATTAAATCATTGTTTACGTCCGCATTGACACGGATGGGGGTGATTATTGAAATGAATAAACCAGCCTTATAATGTAGTATGAGTGAACTGTATTATTATAAAAATTGTATTTGTAATAAACTAATAACATAATTGAATTTTGAATTAATGAAAAATGACACCGAGTGCGCATGCCATAGGTAGTACTACATATAATGATTATACGTCTAACGTGCGTACATCCATTGCTCAATATTTTTCCTTACGAATCGTGTCGATCGCCAGTGCAGCAGTGCGGATCCAGCTTTCGCTGTACAGTAGATTTTTTCACGATCAGACCGCACCGCCCTCCACACTCCCGCATAGCCATCACCACCCCACTTACGATATTTTCCCCGCCTTGTTGAACGATGAACGACGAGCTGGTAAACTGTGCCTTGGATTATACGGCACTCGCGCAAAAAACGTCTTGTGATGCGGCGCGGGCACTGGGACCCACGCATGCGCACGTCTCGTTACAAGACTTTCAAGACAGATAGTTAAACCCAGGGCCGGATTTAGGGGAGGGCAACCGGAGCGACAGTCCCGGGGCCTCCACAAAAAAAGGGCCTCTACAATAGTAACGTCGGAAAAAAATCTTTCAAATTACAAATGCACTGTCACTCCGCCGTACTGTCGAAAGTGGCCAATAGGATGAAAATAAATTTAACACTGATTGTCGATGGGTAATTCCGTGAAATTTTATGTCGCCAGCATATTTGTTTATCAGTAAATCCGGCGCGTCCTAAATCTGCTCGCTGCAGCAGAGGCATTGGTGAAAGTTTATGAGGATGATTTAGAAGCTAGTCTTGGTAATGAGTTGGTTCAATTTGTGTCTTTGATCGATTCGTACAAAAAGGACTATGAAAAAGACCTATCTCCGGAACTATTTTACTACGAAATTCTCGAAGATCAAAATTTCAGGGCTACATTCCCTAACCTTGAAATTGCATTGAGAATGTATTTAGTTTTGATGGTATCATATTGCACTGAAGAACGCTCATTTTCAAAAATGAAGATTATAAAAAATAGGCTTCGAACCACAATGGGGAAAAACTAGGAAAAGAGAAGAGCAATTGTAAATGATATGCTTGAAGTCACCACCCCACTTACGATATTATCCCCGCCTTGCTGAAAGATGAACGACAAGTTGGTAAACGGCGCTGTGGACTACACGGCGCTCGCGCAAAAAACGTTGTGCGTCGCGGAACGGGCACTGGAACCCGCGCACGCGCAGTTGTCGTTACAAGACTTACAAGACGGATAGTTCATAGGTCCTAGAGCAGGAGTGGCGAACCTTTTTTGGGTCAAGTGCCAAAATTTAAAATCAAGTTTTTTGAAATATGCTCGCGCGCCCAAAAAAAAATTAATTTTACTAGGTAAGATGAAAAGAAAAAGCATGTAATAATTTACACACATTTTATTAGGTACATATTTATTTGTAAACTTTTATTTCGTTTATTAATGTGATTTCTGTGGTTGTTTTTTAGAAGATAACATTTTAATATCTGAAGTATAGTTGGTAGTTTACAGTGAAACACAAGCAGCACTAGTTTCATCGATTAATGTATTTCTCTGCTTCGTTTTTATTAAATTCACTATGGAAAATAAACTTTCATAAGCATAAGTTGACGAAAAAATTTATAGGATAGATTGAGCCACTTTTTTTAATGTATTAAATGTGTTTGGAAGCGAGTTCCAGACTGTAAGAATTTCAGTATCTGCATTTTTTACCAAGTTTTCGGTTTTCTTGATGACTTTATTTTCAATATTAGAATTCATACTTACTATTCTCTCTTTAATATTAGATTAGTAAATTTGGCGTGCCACTGAAATTTGGTCAACGTGCCACTTCTGGCACGCGTGCCATAGGTTCGCCACCCCTGTCATAGAGGTATACGTTTTGTTTATCACGTAAAGCCGGACGAAACACGAATAATTACCTGGTCGGGATTGGTAATATTTCGTATGATTCAGTAGTACAATATTTTCATATTTTAATTAACATTAAAAATTTACATGAATTAAATAATTGCACAATCCCGTTACAATAAACAGTGTATATATCTGGTGTATAGTACCATTGGTAAAGTTTTAGAGATAGTGGAAAGAAAATTCTTAAAATGTAAATTAAATAAAGGTTTAATGTTGATTAATGAATTTTAATAATACTATATTAATACTATATATTATTTTTCATGAGCGGGGAAAGTGCCATTTGTCTTGCCCCCCCTCCCTCCCCAACGACTGCTCATGAATATATAGATAGTAGAAGTGGCGCACTCTGAAATTGGAACAGGGGTAGCAAAATTTTAAAGCAGGTACCTATCGGACATCGGCTATCAGCCACCTAATTTAACTTTTTTAATGTGACAGTGCAAAGCCATCTCCACACTTTAAGGTCCTTGAGGGTGCAAACTGCAAATTTTGTATTCTCGTCTTAAACATACTGCAAAAACATTCGTGTAAACTTAGAAAAATAGAATAGTTCTTATTATTATTATTGTTATTAACTAGAGTTAACATAGGGTGGATAAGAATGAAAAAAGGAATTATCTACTAGGAAAAAGAGAAGGGCAACGGTGAAGCATTACGTATGAGTTTGCGGTGAATAGGGAGAAGGTCCGAAGCAGGTATTTTACAAGCAGACAAATTATTATTAAATTTTATTGAGAATCGAAGAATATCAGCATATATTGTACTGTAAAACGTATACGTATTTTCGCATACGCGTGACGTTATCGTTATACAGACGTGCGGCGACAGACGGTCGTAGTACCAAAATGAATTCATTACAATTAAATCCATTATAGGACAACGCGTATAATATTAGAAAAAATATTTAAAAATAAAATCATTGTTTACGTCCGCATTGACACTGATAGGGGTGATTATTGAAATGAATAAACCAGACTTATAATGTAGTATGAGTGGATTGTATTATTATAAAAAATTGTAACTGTCATAAATTAATAACATAATTTAATTATTGATATAATGAAATCGACACCGAGCGCGCACGCCATAGGTAGTACTACGAGTACATACAATCATTATGCGTCGAACGTACGTCCATTTATTGCTCAATAGTTCCTTGCAAATCATGTCGACCGCTAGTGCGGATCCAGCTTTCGCTGTATAGTCAATTTTTCAACGAATAAACCGCACCGCCCTCCACACTCCCGCATAGCCATCACCACCCCACTTACACTATTTTCCCCGTCTTTCTGAAAGATGAACGACAAGCTGGTAAACGGCGCTGTGGACTACACGGCGCTCGCGCAAAGAACGTTGTGCGACGCGGCGCGGGCACTGGAACCCGTGCACGCGCAGTTGTCGTTACAAGACTTACAAGACGGATAGTTAAACCGTTTCAACTATCAATCGGTGGGTACAAGTTGCCGATTACTTATTTACATATACGAGTACAGCATGTAATACTATACATTTTATTTCCCGGTGGGACACTCTGTATACACTATACAGATATTAAAATAATGCGCATAAATTATGTATAGGTATACATTTGACTTCCATTAAGTTGAAAGTTTGATAGGAGAAGAAGCGGTTCGCTGGTAGCTAGTTTAATTTGTGCAAAAGTGCAATAATAAAAAATAAGAAAAATAAGAAAGTTTATGTATGTATGTAGAATGTAGATAATAACTAGGGCTCAGATTTCAATGCATTTGCATATTTTTTTTGGTATGTCTTACGAGATGCTTTCTATTCTACAAATATGTTTCAGGTACACCGTGTTCTAACCACAAAAGTTTTGGGGACAAATTTTGCATTTTTTTGCATTTTTAACGGATTTTATACTTTTTAGAGCATTTTTGACGTTTTTAATGCATTTTCTTTATATTTTAGAACATTTTTTACCTATTTCTCGTATTATGACTAAAAAAATTTACCTCATTGAAATATAAGTACTACAATATATAATAGTATAGTACTACGTAATATAAATTATTTTAATTTTGAACTTAACATCAGGGGTAACCTGGTTTTTTAGACAAGGCTGACATTTTTCAAGTATGCTCCTATCACTTCAGTTTATGTTGAGAGGTCATTTTTAGTATATAAAAACTTATTGGCAGACAACCGTCGATCATTCAAATTTCAAAACTTAAAAAAAATACTAATCGTACAGTGCAATTCAAATATGTATTTTAATTTTTAATTCATTTTTTGATTTTAATTTGTTTTTTTGTATTGTTATGTAAAAAAAATCATTTTTACTAATTTTTAATAATAATTTGAACTTATTTAATAATAAATTATGCAATTTTTGATATTTTTAGGGAATTTTTTTGAGTTTTTAGGTCATAAATGCATTTTTTTGATATTTTTAGGGCATTTAAATCCGAGCCCTAGTAATAACCTATTCTTGTATATTATACAGATTGCGAGGCCCTGCTTGTTCCACCTGCATCTTGCAGGATAAGTTTAAAATGAACTGACTAATGGCTGCTCGTGTGACACTAGCAACAGCATCAATAGTACACTGGATTCAGTTGAATAATAAGGTGTGGATAATTACACGCGACATACGTATATATATATAATAATAACTCGATTTTTACGAGTATTATGATTATAATAGTTTTTTTTTTTAATGCCATCAAATTATGTAAAAATGTATACCATTGCGCTTACCTTGTAACTTTACATAAATTAAATATTCAACTGTTATTTTCCCTGTCGGTTAAGGGGTGAAAATACAAATTACTATAAGTTTAATGTGACCCCTGTATATTAAACTGAACTGACAGATAATTTAAAAAAAATAATGTCTACAAAGCTTATATTTCCAAACGATTTTCTTTCAGATTTGGGCCTGTCGGTATATATTATTGTTCTTACGCTTCCTATTAACCATCACATGGTATATACGAAAATGTGTTTTGTCACAACGTATTGGTTGCGTAGATATAAAACACATTTATTTATATTAAATGTATTAGCGGGTAAGCACAAACGTATCACGGAATTCTATTGTTGTTGTACGATGATATTGAGACATTAAATGGCGTGGAGCTCGCGTTCTACATTATTTTTGTATTACAATATATTCGTCGAATTCGTCCATCGATCCGAATGATCTGATATTACTTAAAACATTATTTTTTCCAATAATAACCAGACGTGCAATGTTAATCCATCAGTTGCAACAAAGCACATAATTTGTCAAAAGTCAACTCTATAAAAGCGTCCGGGAAATCATTATAAAATGAGCCAAACGCGTAAAGAAGCATAGTATATAATGTATTATTATTTTACACAGGGTGGCCCAGCATTCAGTTTTCTCAATGGGTATTAATTTCTCCATTTTTTTTTTTTTTAGTGTACATTTACAGTATGAGATTATGTAATATCGAGTACGAATATTTTTATACCGTAACCGGACAAGTAAATTATCAAATATTTATTTTCTTTAAAAAGTCTGTAATTATTTATTTTACATAGGTAAAAAATTTTAAATAAAATAACCATGCATATCATTAAACGTACGTCGAACGTGCGTTCGTCCATTGCTCAATATTTCCTTGCGAATCGTGTCTAACGCCACTCGCCAGTGCGTCAGTGCGGATCCAGATTTCGCTGGACTGTCAATTTTTCGACGTTCAAACCGCACCGCCCTCCGCACTCCCGCATAGCCATCACCACCCCACTTACGATATTTTCCCCGCCTTGCTGAAAGATGAACGACGAGCTGGTAAACGGTGTCGCGGACGACACGGCACGCGCGGGAAAGACGGTCATAAAAAATACGTTGTGCGACGCAGCGCGGGACTAGAACTCAGCTCTGTGGTTGTTAATTTTTTCCATTTTATTCTTTTTATAGTGTACATTTATAGTATGAGATTATGGAATATCGAGTACGAATATTTTCATAAATATTATATCAAAAAAAAATATTTTATTAAAATTAAAATATACCTTATATGAAATTGACACATTTCATCTATAGACTATAAGTATCAGTTTTAAAATGTTTAGACATCTTTAATGAAAACATGCCTAACATAGCAATAGGCAGGCCTGGATTAACATATTACCATTGATTATGGAATAAATTTATGCTATAAACCAGCGGTTCTTAACCTTTTGTAGAACACGGACCCCCGATGAAATATTTTAAAATATCGCGGACCCCCTACCAATTTTTTGTCGAATACCTTTTTTTTATAAACATATCAAGTTATCATAACCAAAATTATAATAACTATTTTATATTACAAATTATAGAAGTAGACATAACAAAATATACACATTTATAATTATTTTTTCTTTCTTCATACACGGAGTCGTTTCATCATCAACGTCAGAATTCTTTCTTTTTAAATTTAACCAACGTTCCATTTAAACTTAAATGTCTTAAACAGGGCCGAAAGTAGAGCTGAAAGGGCCCCGGGGCAAAACCAAATTTGGGGGCCCCACCTAAAAATTACTCGTCACAATAATATTGTGCAAATTCAAAGTAAAAATAAAAGTATTTTGTCAATTAAAAATTTTTATTCACATCTTACACTAACTTTTACAAACAGTCGTGATATTCATGATTTATTCGTGTTGTTCAACAGGCGCTCTTAAAACATTTCGTTTCATTAAAAAGCAAAAACTTAAAACTAAAATCTCTTTTTCCTAGATTTCATCATAGCAAATTCGTCTATCATTTTATTTGTGTCAACCTTGCGCGCTCTTTGATTTTCGATGGATAATATCGCTAAATTTGTGAGTCTGTCTTGTCCCATTGAGCTACGCAAATAGTTTTTTATCAACTTCAATTTGGAAAAAGTCCGCTCAGCTTTCGCAGTAGTGACAGGGACAGTTAGGAACATCAGAAAAGCTGTGCACACATCTGGATAACTTGAGGACAATGACGAATTCTGAATGATCAAAAAATTAGCTAACTCTTTTGCATTTTTCATTGAAACGATTTAAAAATTTTTTTTTCCATCCCCTGCCAGGGGGCCCCCGAGTCGGTGGCCCCGGGGCACTGCCCCGGTTGCCCAATTGTAGTTTCGGCCCTGGTCTTAAAGATGATTTGAAAAAATCTCACGTATTAATCGTAAATGATGTTGGTATAAAACTGATAAATTGCACTTATTGGTAGTAAATAATAAATATACCAAACACATCATATCCGAATGCCTTTCATTCGAAACAGACAAACGGGAAGCAGGGGTATCAAACACACTGTCAGAAGCACTTCACCCAGATAACATAAACCACATGATCACCTTTATAATTAAGTCTAATCTCATCAATAATGTATAATCTGTAACTTGTATAATATGTAAATAATGTATCTTAAGAAAATGTGAACCTTTAAAACACACTGTATGCCAATGGCCATAGACGCCGAGGCTTAATTTAAATAGAAAAAAAAAAAATATACATATAAATATAAAAAAAAAAATATACGACTGCCGACATAAGTGCTGTATGCCTGTACAATTTGTACTCGTATGAACAAGAAAAACTGATATTAATATTAATAATATTGTATCGTATTCCACATTGTCATCGGTGTAATAAAGATAAGATAGGTCGCGACAGACAATATAAAATTAAAGAATATAAGATTAAAGAATATAAAATTAGATTACAATTTTATATGAAACAAAAATAATAATCCAAAAATATTGTAATAATGCACTCATGTCACGTATTAGCTTATGTTAAAAGTCCTTAGAAAACGAAAGAAAATAAATATCGCAGACAATTTCGCAAACGAAAATCGAGGGGAAAAAATGTTTGAAATAAAATAAAGTTTTATAATATACATAGGTACCTACATGAATTATTAAGGAAATAATTCATAATTTAAGTTTAATTTTAATTAAGACTTAACACTTGTTATTGTGTAAATAACTTACCTATATTTAAATATGATGGTTTATAGTTATTAGTTACTATACTATACATTTTTTTTCGAGGGGCCCACAAAATGTTGTTTGACCTAGGGAGTTCAAGAATTGGTATTCCCTGTAACCCATCGGGAAGTTACTGGATATAAACTATTATACATATAAGTATAAAAAAAAAACTATTTAACATCTCCGGGACAAAATGTGTAAAATCATTCAACTTTTCACAACTTTATTGTCTATTCTTAAAAAAACAGTGAATGATGGATCAATGAAAGAGCTTATTAAAAGATAAGTTTGATGAAATATCAAAATATATGTTTCTCAATGAAATTTCAAGTAAAAGGGCTTTAAAAGTTAAACATCTGTTGGCTGTCGTTTTACTAATGAAATGTGAAGAATTTGATACCGAATGTTATATTTAATCAATGGCCAATGCTAATTTCTAGGTAAATCATGGATCATTATTGATTAAACATTTCTACTCATAATTGAATGCTAATTTCTAGGTACATCATGGATCATTATTGATTAAACATTTCTACTCATAATTGAATGCAAATACCAACATCATGTTTAACTATTATTTGCATTTCGCCTTAAACATTTCAGTACTGCAGGTTTTAGGTTTTAGTGTTTAACCAAAAATATTCTTATCGGTTGTTGGTTCTTATATGGTTTTCGTTTGCATTAACACATACATACAACAGCCACCACTCCCTAAGAAAACCGAGTAAAACGAGTGTTGTCAAATGAAAAAAATACCTACTATTAATATTTAATATTGAAAAAATTATTACGCAAGCGTACTGATAAGGAAATGGAATGTTGGGAACAATGAGAAATTGAGAACTGTCTCGAACACAGATGTATAGAATAAATGATTATATACATCTATGGGCTCGAGCTCTCGAGTCTCGACCATGAGAGTAGACGACACACAATAATTATTATAGTTTAATCGCTCATTAATGGCTATGGCGAGTTGAGACGCAGATTCAATCGGTTTTTATCAACAACTGTTATCACTCGACGTCATGATTCATGTTCTCATGTGCGCAGTGCGCTCATGTTGTGTACTCGCACTATGAAGTGAGGGCCTGAGTTAAAACTCGTAGAATTATCGTAGATGATACCAATTTCATTATCAGGAATCATAATATCACAGATAAGATAAAACCAATTTGTCCAATCTGTGATATGTCTGAATAAGTTCATTCCTCGATTCTTTCATTAAACACTGAGTAGTGAGTACTTAATAGTCGTTCAGCCGTAGATCGTAGTGTTATTACATATTTTATTTTTCTCATACTTCTGTGTTATACAAGTATAATTATTCATTAATTGTATTATAATTTGTTGTGCCATGTTGTTGTACAATTATCCGCGATTGTATTATTATATTTGTCCGTGTGATGTCTTATTATAGAACATTTGATTTTATTTTACGAAACCTCGGTACCTATTCATAAGTAATCATGGTCTTCGAAACTTTGGTCGCTGATGTACTCAACAGGTTTATCGGTGAATATGTTGAAAATTTAGATAGTTCACAGCTCAACATTGGAATATGGGGTGGTAAGTTAAAATTTGAACACATTTTATAAAAAATATTCATTATAAAAAGGTGTTACTGTTGCCCAATTTAAACAAAAAAACTACATTACACCGACACCTTTTTAAATATTATTTTCATTTACCTAGACTCAATACCTAGACTGTTTTACTAGGTATTTAAAACAACTGTTTCTTATGGTTTTTTTTTTTTTTATTTGATTTTTTTTTCCTGTCATATATTCATATATTATCTATTGATAAATAAATAAATAAAATGAATATATACTCTCCTTCATCTTTCTGGCTTACCGAATGTAGATATAATCGTCCTCTACTCTGTTGTTTGACTATATAACCTAATCGCTAAATGTTGTGCTGCAATATTTTGTTAAAAGGTAATTTAATTAAAAAACAAAAATTCATTTTCAATTCTTATTTTAAATCTAACTAAAAAATATTTGATTAAGCTTTGTGTATATTATAAGTGAATGGAAGTATCTAAAGTGAATGTGAAGGCCCTTTGGTCATTATATAATAGTGTCATAAGCATTTACATTTGAATTTATCATGATAAATTTAGTATTTTTATAGTTAAAGTTTAAATTATTTTATTTAGATCAAATATTCCATAAGTATAAAAATTTCAATATGAAATTCTTTTTGGAATTTCATGATTGTTAATTTCAAATTTGTATAAAATATTCTTTGTCTTTAAATAAAAACTAGTACATACCTACATATATTAATTATATTTTAAAAAATATTAAACATTTTTCTTGGTAAACCAACATCTTATAATTTAAGTACAAGATTATATTTTAATGCTCATTATAATGTATTATTACATTTAATTTTTGATTTGTATTTTAACTGAGTTTTGGGAAAAAGGGCAATTATATCCTATTACAATTTATATTTAAATAAGTATGTATATGTTACGGCACAAGGCCGAAATCAGCTACATGTTATCTGGATAATATACATATAAGCGATTTTGGAATCCATCTGTGAATAAAAACTATATTAGGAAGTCTGAAGTGGATAGTGTTAACATAAGCTGGCTAAAATAAAGTTAGTCATCGTGTTATGGCTAATGTAAAATCATAATAAGTAATTCACAATTTATTTATTTTTAATTAAATTAATACAAATTAATAAAATTGTTAAACATATTTTAAGCAGTTAAATTAAATTTTAATTTTAATTAAATAATTAAATTGTAAGGTAGAGAAAAATAAACTTTGTACATTTTGTAATTTTATGTAACTTTGTTTTGATAGTTTTTACTAGAGTGCAGATTTATATGCATTAAAAACAAACCAAATATGGACAAAATTTAAGTATGCATGAAAAAATCAGCAAAAAAAAACAATTCTGAATAATTAATAAACAAATTAATTTGAAATTAAGGAACACTTAATTATTAATTAAGTTAGACTATTCTTATTCTTTTCTCTAACATTTCTGGATAGTTTCATCTCGGGCGTATTTTGGATAGTCAAATCTATATCTATATTAATATTTTATCAAAAATGGATCATAAACGAAATATATATAGTATTTACCTAAATTTGAATTGCATTGATTACAATTATTTTAGCTATATTTTCAAAAATATGGTTGGCCAACAAAGTAAATATGCAAATGCATAAAAATCCACATTCTAGTTATTACTTATTAGTTATTAGTTATCATGTTCACATACTCACTTTTTCAAATTTTATAAATATATAATAATAAATTATATTCAATTCAAACTTTTTCATCCCAAGGCTCCTTTGAGTCTTCTCAAAATGTTGACGGCTCCCAAATTATAAATGACAAAAAAATCAATGTTTATATTAATGTAATTTATATTTTATATATATTATATATTTATTTATCATATTAAATATATCAAAAAATTATAAATAAGTAGTTATTGTAGAAAAAATTGTGATTCAATATTATACGTTTAGTCTTAGTAATAAAATATAAATCAATAAAATAATAAATCAATATTAATTAAAACTATATTTAGCGAATGATTGTTGAAGACAATTCAACATTTCCCAACCGATGTGCCTCAATGATAATAACAAACGTTTTTCGTAAAAATATTTATTGGTTTTGAATTATGTGACACGGCTCCCTTTGACAACTCCCGCGACGCCCCTGGGAGCCGCGACACACAGTTTGAATACCTCTGGGCTAGTCTCTTCATTCCTAGATGAATTTAGTACCACTGAAAATATAACTGCTAGTGACCTGTAGTTTAATTAATATTATAGTACTTACTTACTGTGTATATTTATTCAACCATCTATGGCAAATGTACAAAATAGCTGGTTAATGTACGAAAACCATGATTTTAAATGTCGAATTTACTTTATGTAGTATGGCTAATGTACTGTTATCCAAATTTCAGACTTTAGCCATAACATATATGAAATTTTTTTTTTCAATTTTTCCAACCAGTAAATTAATTTAGGTAGTTGTTGTGAATTAAAATATAACATTTTAAATAAACTTAAATATTTTATTATAATTGTTTTGTAGGAGATGTTGTACTGCGAGATCTTAAGCTAAAAGAAACATGTTTAGACAGTTTAGATCTACCTGTCAGAACTATTTACGGACATCTAGGTAAATTTAAATGACTTATATTTGTTTTCTAGTTGTATTATGTTGTTAAATTATTTATTGTTTGTGTATTTGTTATACAGGAAAGTTGGTTTTAAAAATACCATGGAAGAATTTATATAGTGGATCAGTTGAAGCATCCATTGATAGTCTTTTTTTACTTGTTGTTCCAACACAAGATGTTAGTTATGATTCAGAAAAAGAAGAAAAAAACAAACAGGCTGCTAAACAAAATGAAATATCAAGGATTGAAAATATAAAATTTTTGGATCAACAAAAAAATAGTATGTACAATAAATATTAAATGAAAATAAATCAAATTTAACTATAGAAAAATATAATCTGTTTTTAACCCTTCATTTTTATAAAAAAAAATAATTGTTTTATGATTGTTATGTGCTATACTGATATAAGATGCTTATATAATAAATTATGTGAATTAAAAAAATATATTACTATTAGATTCTATAAATCTGATTTCTATAGTTTTTAACTATTTAACAGTGTTATAGTTTATTTTATTTTAACAGATAATATAACTGATATGATATTAAACTATCTATTAATGTCCTATAATTATTATTATATATTATTTTGTACATTTTTGTTTAGAATTGGATCAAGATAAAGTAAAAGACTCTTTTGTTGAGAAATTGGCTACCCAGATTATAAGAAATGTGCAAGTTAATATAAAATCAATCCATATTAGATATGAAGATCGAGTTACATTTCCTAATAATCCATTTTCTTTTGGTTGTACACTTTATGATCTAACTTCTTTTTCAACTGATTCAAATTGGAACAGGTTTATTGATAAAGGTCAAGATCCACTAGCCATGATATATAAGGTAGAATTATTAAAAAATTAATAAATCCATGATTATTTATTACTCATACTGCTTTATTCTCCGAAGTGTCTAGTATTATTATTATATATTTGGTTTTGATAATGATTGTATTTAAATCAATACAATAGTTTTTAACAATTATTATAATTAAAAGAAATTATATATAATATACTATTTATTGGTTAAAGCAAAAAAGGTATCTAATAAATCCTTTAAAATCTATTTGTTAATTTTTAGTATTTTTTGTATATAGGTGAACTATGTAGTTTGTTAAACTTTTAATAAATAAATATTAAATATTACTTTTAGCTGGAAATAAAAATTAACATACATTTTAATTTTAGTATGCTTGTAATTTATTTTAATTTAATTTTAACAGATTATTTCTATGGAAGGATATGCTGTATATTGGAATTCTAAAGGCCATTTATTCACTGAGCTACCCAAGGAAACTTATGGAGATTCTTTTAGAGATGGTATACCTAAGAAAGATGTTCTCCCTGATGGTTATGAATATTGTAGGTTACAAATTATTAATTTTTTTATTTATACAAAAGTTTTACTTTTGGTATCTTGTGTGATTAATTATTATGAATAAGTATTAACTACTTATTAATAATTAATGATTATTTAAACTATGTTTTTAGTATTTGGTCCAATTAATGCTAATGCTAGAATGAAAATGAATCCAAAGCCAGAATTGGATGGTAGTGATTTTACTATACCAAAATATTCCATAAGTATTATCATGGAAAGTTTAAATATAAGTAAGTTTATATACTTTTTTAAATGAATTTCATCAAATTACTAATGGATTGTTCAATATGTCAAATGATACACTACATAAATACCTCTATTAAAAAAATACAAAATGCTGCTAAAACTCTTAACACACATTTTCAGGCAAATATTTTACTTGCATACTTAAATATCTATAAGTTATACTTATTGTCAAAAAATTATATACAGACTGTGTACAATTTTTAAAATATTGTTCATCTTTAATATTTAAGTTAATTAAAACTATTAACATTTAACTCTATATTGTACATTAAAGGAATTAGTAAAATTCAGTATCAACATTTGATTATGGCTGCAGAATCTCTTGATCGTTTAACTAAAGCAGTGCCCTACAGAAAATATCGACCGGTGTTAAAAGAATACAAAGGACACTATAGAGAATGGTATTTACTATTTTACTTGTTTTTAAAATATAATATTATGAGTGTTATTATATCATACCCATTGTTTTTTTTTATTGAATTTGAAATTTTTATGTATTTCACTATGCCAGGTCACCAATTAATATTTTTGGAGGGCCGAATCGGAAATTTTGAAAATTTTCGGGGGCCGTCAAAATAGCATTCAAATATTTTATGTAATGAAGCAAAGTATAACACAAATAAAAAATAATAAATTGTAAAAAATAAAATAAAATAAAATACAAATTAACAGCAATATTATAATATAAATAGAAAGTCAGGGTAAAATTAGTGGGAAAAATGGCAAGCTAGTTTGCGATTGAAGTTTATTCGTATTTTATTATCGGTTTTTACTTTTTTTCCTTGTCTGAGGGCCAGATAAAGTGTGTTAAAATGGTATAAAATGGCCGTTTGTGGCCCGGAAGCCACCATTTGGTGACAAGCATAGGCTTTCTGACTTTATTACACACCTTTTATTTTTTTATTTTTTTAGCTTTTAGTATATTCTATTACAGTTCAACAATTATATATATTCATATAATATAACATAACTAGTTTAACAATTAACTATTAACAAGAAAAGATACAAAATATTTTAAAAATAGCAATTATCTTAAAATTATATGATAAAACCAGCAGCCAAGATAAAATTAATAATTATATTGGTGGCATATTCAGAGTTAGAGTTGAAGGTGGAGGAAAGATTGAGGGGAATCAATACATTACATTTTATGAAATAACACAAATTATTTTATGATATTTGTAAACTTTAAAGTTTTAAAAAATTAATATCTTTTCACCATATTTGATTGTTAAGAATAATTTAAATATTAAATGGCATATCAGTTATCATAAGTTTTTTAATTTTTATTATTATTTAGCTACTAGTATGAAAATTTAGCTCAACAATTACAAAATTATCATAGTTGTAATAAATTGTCTAAAATAAATGAAAAGCATTATTTTTGAATATTAATCAAATACCTATTGTTAGAAAGTGATTAATGAATCAGATATAATTGATAATGATATGCCATTAAGTAGCTCAGTGGATGAGAAGTTTCAGGTTTGATTCCTAGTCTGGTCACAGAATAAATGATCAATTTTAAGTTCCAGTAGCTAATCTTTTGAGCATTTCCAATTTCATACGCTGTTAAAAATTATATTAGTAAAATATAAAATTGTATTATATTATGATATTATTTCTAATCATAGTTGTGTATTAGTAGCTATAAATATATATCATTTCTTTAAATTAATTAATAATTTAATAATATTTGTTAAATTAAGGTGGAGATTTGCGTATAAGTGTATTTTAGAAGAAGATGTAAGAAGAATACATAAGAATTGGGATTGGACTCATATGAAGACTCATAGGAAATTAGTTAAGGAGTATAGCGTTCTTTATAAACAAAAACTAGAATCAAAAAAGCCAGCAGCAATAACATTGAATAGAATTACTGAAATAGAAAACAATTTAGATGTGATGAATATTATCTTAGCCAGACAAAGAGTTGAAAACGAAGTAAGATTGATCATAACATTTAGTTTAATGTTAACAAATTTAACTTTTCATTTATTTTATCACATTCTTTTTTTTGATCTTAACCTTATATTTATACCTTTTATATTTACCTTTATATCGTCCAATTATCTTCTTAATCTTTTTGAATTCTTCCAGTCTTTTGTATCCCAGTATTAGATTTGTTGTCTATTATTTGGTTTTTATATTTACAGTTGAATAATGAATATACTTTAAATTATTATCATTACTTTATTTATATTGTTAATTAATATAATGTTCTTAAATAACAATTTATCTGTAAAAACATGCCATATGTTAAAACTATGTCATACATAAAAAGAAAATTAAAAGAAAATTATTTCTATATTTTTTCAGTCAACTTATTTTTGAGAAAATGCTCTTTTTAAAAAAAATGTATTACAAATATTTTATATTACATATCAATTTGTTTTTAGGTGGAAAGAGAAGGAAAAATTCAAGAAGAAATAAAAAAAGTAGAATCAGAACGGGGTTGGTTTAGTTTTTGGCGCACTAAAAATAATGATGAAGAAGAAAAAGAAAAAGATATTAGTAATTGTTATTTTTATTCGTAATTATACTTTTTTATAATCTATTTTTTATTTATTAGTTAAGCAGTTTGAAGAAGCTATGAATGCAAGTGAAAAAGAAAAATTGTATAGAGCAATTGGCTATCAAGAAAGTTCAGCTACAACAATTTACCCAGAAACATTTATAGACACATCATTCAATTTTTGTTTGCATTCATTAGAAATATCTGTTTTTGATGAGGAATTTACATCGATGCAAAAAGTATTAACCATCAATTTTAACGGTTTTGTTCTAGAATTTCAAAGAAGATTAGCAGCTAATGCTATCAAGTATTATAATTAAATTGTTTGAATTATTATGTTTTATATTGTTTGGCTCATCTTCATTTTTTTTTTAGAGTGGAAGCTTCTGGTAGAACATTATCAGTATTTGGTTTACCACAACTAAATATAGTGCCAAAACTTATTACTTCAAAAGCAGTAGATCAGTACAAAAGTGCTCAAGATTTAGCATTTTCACAAGACATTGATCAAGATGGTACTGATAGACAAATGTATTTATTTAATTTATTGTTTGAGACAAATCCTCTTGATCAACATTGTGATAGTAGAGTTATCTTATCATTCAGACCATTAAAAATGGTTTATGATGCCCAAACTATAATAAAAATTATGAATATCTTCACAACTCAAGAGTCAAATGTTACCACACAGTATGTCAGTTTAGTTTAATTTTATTTACATGCTTAAGACATAACTTTAATTTTAAAATAAAGTTAATTTTTTTTACTGAATTAAATGGTTTAAACATTAATGTAAATAAAAGTTATTTTCTTACAACTTTGATTTGTTTGAAATGTTAAAAGGTTACAAGCAGCAGCAGGAACTAAATTAGCTGAAATCAAAGAAAAATCTGCTCTGGGAATGCAACATATTATACAAGAACATAAAAGACTTGAAGTAAAGATCGATATGATGGCGTCTTATATTGTTATACCTCATGGTGGATTTTATAAAAAGTATGTAATTGTATTAAAGTTATGAAAATAAGTATATTATATTTAAATTAAAATATGTACTTTTTTTTCAGAAATCAATCTTTATTAGTTTTTAATTTAGGTTGTTTAAAAATTAAATCTAAGCCCCAAAATATAGATGATGTTACAATACAGTCAATGCATAAAAAGGGTGCATCACAATCCGAAGTATTACAAGAAATTGTTAGCCGAAGCTATGATCGCTACTATATTGAATTAGAAAATGCTCAAGTATATTTAAATACTCTCAAATATATGTTTAATAATAATAATTTAATATTATTTTAATTTAGATATTAATTGCTAATAAAGGTGAAAATTGGAAAAACAAATTTAATGAATCATTTCAAAATGAACTTTACATTCTTAAGCCTACAACTCTATCTATTCAAGTAGAAAAATGTTTAATAACTGATGATCCTCGTTTGCCTTTACTTAAGGTTACAGGAGAACTTCCCGCTATTGATATTAAAATAGCAGGTGATTATAAATATATTTAGTTTTACATTCTATACAGCTGATACGATTAGTTGGAAGTTTATATTGAGATATTAATTCACATATTATTTAATTCTTGAAATTTTGTAAAAGTTAAATGTTTAAAATATCTTTTGTAGTTTATGGTTAGGTATTTTAAAAAATTGTATCTGAAAAATATTAATTATTTTTTGCTAAATTAAACTTAGTATTTTTTTTACTAAAACTTTATTACATATTACAGAAAATCGAATTTTGGATGCGTTATCAGTATTTTTAAGCATTCCCCTTCCAAAAAAAAATATAGAATATGATGATAATCCACATGTAAGTTATTTTGATAAATATTCAAGAATATCCATTACTATAATAATAAAAGTAGATTTAAGTAATTTCTATTTTTTAATAAAAAATAATATAATTTTTTATTATTCAAAGTAATTGTATGAATTGATTTTTTAAGGATTTTGATATACTTGGATCAGCAATGTCACTACGTCAAAAGATAGATTCATTTAATATGACCAGAAATTTAACTAATCAAAGAAAAGAAGCAGAAAAAGCTTCTGATGTGAATGTGCAATTCACATCATTAGATGTGAAATTGGTTCTTAAACGTAAGATAATAACATCATAATATGATAAATTTGTTTTATTTGTTCTTTCTACTCCTTTAAATTGAAAATGAATTGGAGTTAGCAGTTTTTAATAATTGTATTATCTTTTAGGTTTATCAATTAAAGTTTTATCTTATGATGATAAAGGCTCTTGGTTGAATCCATTATTAGACTTTAACTTGTTAACTTTGGAATTGTCATTAACACAGCAAACATTTAATACGAATATTGCATTGAAATTGGGTAGATTATTTTTAGCCCAATATTATAAAGATACCATTATACCTTTAGTTGATACACCAAATGAAGATGAAAACCAGTACCTTTTGCTCATGAAATATTCTCTTGTTAGTATTTATTTTAATAAATATAATTATTAACTAAATAAATTGAATAACCAATTATTGTAGGTTGATAAAAATACTCCAGAATTTCACACTACTCATGATAAAGTATTGCAATTACTTGAATTAAATTTCACTAAGTTATTAGCTACTGCTAATAGGGATGCATTGCTTTACTTAATTGATTGGATGAATTGTGTCAGTTCTAATATTAAAGATATGCAAAAACTTTATAACTATAATACTGAACAAGATGTGACTGCTCCTATGCAAGTTCAAAAACATAACAGGCTCAAAAGAATGCATTTAGTTTCTAATGCATTATCAACTATTCTTGAGGAATCTGCAACAAGTAAAGTACAACAATGTATGTAGTGCTTATGTGTAAATATGGTATATGTATATTTAATTGTTTAAAATATAATTATATTAAATGTTAATATCTCATATTTAGTAAATAAAAAATTAATCGAAGACAATGACATCATTGGTTTAAAGTTAATTGCTCAAATCGGAGAAATTCAACTCATAATTGTTACTGAAGTTGATGATTTAGCACATATGTTTATAACTAAACTTGAGTCGTGTATTACAATGAAAAAATCTGATATTCAAATTGATTCTAAACTCCAAAATATTAGTGTTTTTGATCCATCATCAGATACAGCTTATAAATATGTAAGTGTTAAATTTATTAATAAAATGTTAATAAATGTTGATTATCTTTTAAAGACATATGTACTAACTTACCAATACTCATATTTACATAAAATTATAACTTTATTAAATAATGTATGATACATTTTAACCTTAATTTAATTAGATAATTCATGTTGCTGAAAACGATGAAGCTTTAAAACTCCAAATGATAATGTATAATGAACAATATCTTGTTGATTATGATTCACCTGAAATGTACATATCAATTTCATCTGGGTGTATTAAATGTGTATTTTTAAATCGTTTTATGACTAAATTATTAGTAAGTTTTTGATTAACCATTATATACTATACCATAGAGATACCTACCATTGATCTTTGTATTAAAAAAATTAAATTTTTTCCCTTCAGAATTTTATTAATCATTTTCAAGCTGGAAAAGCTGCTGTTTATGAAGCTGGAGCTGCTGCAGTTGCAAGTGCTAAAATGAATGTGAAATCAGCTACTCGAATTGCTCTTAATATAAATTTGAAAGTATGCACTTACTATGCTTCATTTAATTATTTTTAGAATATATTAATAAATATTAAATAGTATTTATTATTTATTTTTTTGCAATAGGCTCCAGTTTTTATAGTACCCCAAAATTCTCATAGTTTGGAAGCATTGTGTTTTGATTTTGGTTATTTGTCTATTACAAATACATTTTTAGTTATTCATAAAGGTAAAGATCATATTCCAGCAGTGATTGATGAATTGAGTTTGAATTTACAAGATTTGAAAGTATCTAGGTATGAATTTTTATAAATGTATAATTATATAATATACATATATTATATAGAAGCTCTAATTGTTTTATTATTATTTTCAGAGTAAAATTGAATGATGGTATAAAATTTTTCTTGTTTGACTGCCTTTTGTTGCAACCAATAACATGTTCTCTTATAGTCAAACGAAATTTATCATCTGCTTGGTATACAGATCATCCTGATTTTGATATTGTGGCTAAATTTGATTCTATTAAAGTATATTGTTTGATGTTTGTGTATTGTAGAATTATTGAAATAACTAAAAATGTAATTGATTTAGGTAACCGTTAGTCATATTGATTACATTGTAGTTATGAAAGTTTTAAATGAAAATTTAAGCGAAGGAAAAGATGAAATAAGTAATACAAATGATCAAACAAGTTTAAACACATTACAAAATAATTTAAATGGTAAGTTTTTACACATCAAAGCCTTAGGTATTTATTTTATGCACTCATATTTTTGATTTCTATTTTTTTACTAGAAATCAAAGTGATTGTTGATGTCGAAAAAAATAATTCTCAGTTACAAGAAATCAGAACATTAGCTAAATTTGAATTTTCTGTAAAAAATATTATTCTAGAACTATTCAAAGAAGGACCTGACAAGGTAATTTTTAATAAATCATTTGTTTAAAATTACAGATAAGATGTATAGAATTTTTTTTATGACTCATACATTTTGAATTGGTAAATCTTTTTTATTTGTTGTCAATATTATTTATTGATTATTTTTTAAAAATGTTTAGTTTTGTTTATTAAGACTGAAAATTATAATACCAATGTGTTCTAATTTTATTTAAATTATCTCATATCATAGAATATATTTTGTTACTATTTCTAATTTTTCTATATTTTTTTTTTTTAGAATGGTTTACAAATAAAAAATAACAGTATGGGACAGTTTATGTTTTCATCATTGACTGTTGATGGATCAATGCAGACGGATCTTTCTTTATCTTTATCATTATATTTGTTAGATGTCATATTAGATGATACTCGAGTGAATAAATATTCAGGAAATAAGGTAGTTCGTTATATGGAAAGAAAAAAGGGTAATCTTGAAGATGAAAATTTACAAAATACTATTGATATTAAGTATAAACAAACACTTGCTGGAGCTGATGGTAAATTTTTTGTTTTGGAAGCCATTATGATTTGATTTATCACTTTTAATAATTCTTTTTCTAGTTCAACTGAAAATATTCAGTTTTAATTTGATATTTAATGTGGAATATGTACAATACTTGTTGAATTTTTTTGTATTACCATCTCAAAATCAAAATCTAGCAATAAATGAACCAACTAAAAATACGAAGCAAAATTTAATGGTTGGTTGTAAACAAACAAAATTATATTAAAAATAAATAAAGGATGTGTATTTTATATTTTTTAATTTATCTGTTAAAATGTTACAGAAAGAGAAATCAAATGCTATTGAACAAAAGGATAATAATAAAACATTTTTGTTAAAAGTACAGTTAGAAAAGCCTGATATTATATTAGTTGAAAGTTTGGATGACATAAATACGAACGCAATAATAATGAATGTAATTTTACTTATGTCTAATACTTGATGATAGTATTTTAAATGTGTTTTTATAAATTATAGACTGAAGCTACTTTGAAATTGCGTATGTCCACCCCAATTCATCAAACTGTGAATGGTGAGATTAAAGATTTGCAGATATATTCTTGCTGTTATAATCCACTAAGAAGAAAAGAAACAATGAATCTAGTAATTAATGATTATTATTATTTATGTTTCTAAGACTTTAATTTAATTTTTAATCTGAATAGATATTACGTCCAGTTACTATTAACATTATTGGTTCAACTCCTGATGATACTTGTCTTCATGTTGATGTAACTATGACTCCTTTAATAATATCAGTGACACCAGGTATTTATTTTTATTTATATAAATGTTAATTTGATCCTTACTAAATTATAAATATGGTTTTTTCAGCCAATATTGAGATGTTAAATCGAATCAACCAAAGTTTAACTGATAAAAAAGATAATACACAGGAAGAACCAAAGTATGATGAAAAAGAATTTGAAAATTTGTGGAATAAAACTCAATTTAATGATTCAGAATTCTGGTTCTTAAAAACTGGTTAGTGTACTATAAATAGTTTTTAACTTAATAATATATGGATACTTATTAGTGTTAATTGGATATATTATAGACTTTGGTGCTGAAGCTTCTTCATTAAATAATGATACAATTGTTCCCGTTCTTAAAAAAAGTGAAGTTTGTTTAATATCTATTCCTTCAATAGTTTTTACAATTGAAGCAGGAATCGGCACTAAAACAATGCCCATGTTGTTAACCGAATGTACGTTTAATGGTTCTGTCAATAATTGGAGTTCTAAGGTAAGTTGAATGTTGTTTTGATGTATTAAAAAAAATTAATTTTGTTATTTACAATTCATGTATAATATATAAATTTGAATAAATAATTGTATTGGTTAATTAAAATAAAGTTAGTATTGTCACAAACTATTTTGAATTTGTAAAAATATTATTTATTCAGTGATATAAATTGGCAGTCTTATTTTTAGATATAATATGATAATTAATCTTAATTAAATGTTTTTTTTACTTTTGACTGCTCATATATTTTTATTTGTATACTTTCTTGGATATTCTTTGAAATGAAATAAACTGTGAAATAAATTTTACTTTTTGTTCCTATAACTAAAAGTAGTACTCAAAGACATTTTTTTTTTTAGTTATCTGTTGCAGGAGAATTAACATTGCAAATGAATTATTACAACAGTCGATTGGCTCTTTGGGAACCATTTATTGAGCCAGTTGAAGTTGAATCTGCTATTGGTCCTAAGTATAATCCATGGTTACTTGAACTCAAGGTAGTATTATTTGGCTTCAATAAAGTTTCAATTCTATTTAATTCAATTTTATTCTATTTTATTCAATTTTATTAATATTTTAGTTGGAGACTTTCGACCCAAATCAAAGTCCTCAAAATGAAGTATTCCAAAGGAAACCAACAATGAAAATTTCTTTGATATCATATGTATGATTTTTATCTTTTGAATAATTGCATTTTATAATTTATGTATGAATAAGATTTATTTTGTTCATTATTATTTTAGGAAACTATTGAAATAACAATGACAAAAACAGCTTTAGAGGTACTAACAAGCTTAGGTAAAGCATTTAATGAAGCAATCACAACTGAAATACCACTTTCAAAACGTATTGAAGCTGCTCCATTTGTTATACAAAATAATCTTGGGTTTAATATAACTCTTATGATATCAAACTCTCCGTTTAAAGTAATAGTTAAATAGATCATTAGTTCTGTAGATAATTTAATTAAAACATTTTAATTTATAGTTATACAATGTAAGTAATAATGAAGAAGTTGGTGATAATAAAGTGTTGAAAGATCGAGAACAGATTAGTCTTTGTCTTAAAGAAGACAATTCAGTGTCAGTTCATTTACGTCAAAATAAGATTACAGAACGATCCTTAAAAATTAAGGTATATAAATATTAAATTATTAAGTAAAAACACCAATTCTTAAAATACCTTTATTTTCTTTAGATTCAAGAAAATAATAATATTACAGAATTTAGTTTACCAATAATTAAAGCTGACAAAAGGTATTTTAATATTAAACATAAATTAAATACTGTTAATGAACCATGGGGATTGGTTACCGATACACAAGTAATTGATGGTAGTATGGTTGTAACATTGAGGAGTGTTGTACAGGTAATATAATTTTTTAATAAAATATACCATTATTTATAAAGTTTAATAATGTCGTCTATTATTTATTTAGATTCATAATCACTTTAATGAAAACATATTTCTTTATTATAAAAAACAAGGAAAATTGAAAATGATTGGTAAAGCTAAACCAAACAAACCATTTAATTTACCTGTTCATTCAATATATACACAAACCAAAGAAATATTTTTTTGTCCAGAAAAGTAAATAAATGAATAATGTATGTTTTTGTTATTTTAACTATATTTTTGTTTCTAGGTATCAAATATGTGTTAAACCTTTTGTTTGGAAAGATATCCAACCAGTGATGAATTTACGTGCATTATTACAATGTCCACCAAATCAAGTAGAAGATAAAGATCCATTTTTCATACAAGTATATTCTAATAAAAAATTAATCTTATTTATTATTTATATTTATATTTATTATTTTTTAATAATTAGATTCTTGGAATTATGGAGCACATATATTTTGAACATACTGATAGATATTTGATGTCTAGTAATTGCTACAACATTCATTTGTACCCTACAGTTATATTAGTCAATGCTCTTCCGGTAAATTTAAATTGTATAATGCAAGGTGATTCTGAACTAAAAACTTTAACTCCGGGAGAAAAAATAAACTTGCCTATTGTTGAAATTGGGTATTCTTGTCTAACACTGCAGGTATTTACAATTTTATATTAAGAAAACAATTTAATAGTAGTTAAGGAGTGTTGTGGCCGAGTAGTATAAGGCTGTGCTTTAATGCGGCCATTCCCAAAGTGTGTTCTGTGGAGCAAACCCAAAGGTTCTGCGGGATCAGGGTTTCTTATAGGAACAAATTTTATATCAATATTTATTATAGAATTTGCTGAATTTTTTCAGGAATAATGTTATAACCAAATAAGTTCTTTAAATAATAAATGCGAAGAACATTATAAACAAATATGTTCTTTGAACTTTTATCTAAAGAATTTTATAAACTAATACGTTCTTTGAACTTTATAAATAATGTTATAACACTAAGAATATTATTTTAGAATGATACTTTTATATCAAAAAACTAAAATATAAATTAAAATTAATAATTATATATAGCCTTCTTAAGTTCCATCTTTACTTATATCTATGATAAGGACCTAGGAGTATGATATATAAATCTTTAAATACATTTTATATCATTGTTCATACTATAAACGGACATATAAATAAAAAACTAAAAATTTTATCACAATTATTATTACACTTTTTGCCAAAATTTTTATATAATAAAACATTATTAGCTATTATTGTTACATTTCATTATAACACTTAGCTCATATAGATATAATATGTAATGTATTCTGTATAGTGTATAATACCATAGATTAAATATACTAGTATATTTAATCTATGATAATACTGACTTATTAGTGATTGTAGACTAAACACATTATATTGTTAATTTTTATTACTCTATTGTAAAAACAACCTATGATTTTGATTTTCCAATATCAATAAAGCTTGGTAAAAATAATTTTATCTCATAATAGTTATAATGTGTAATGAATAATAAATAATAATATACCCAAAATGTCCAGAGAATGTATAACTGTATTACATTTAGGAACTTATTAATTTAAAATGTTCTTCTGATTAAATGTTCAAGAATAAATAACTTAATAACATTCACTAGGAATATCATTCAAGAACTTATTAGCTTATAACGTTTTTTACTGAAGTTTTCAAAAAACATTAACATGTTTAACGTTTTATTGGTAAAATTTTATGTGAACAATATGTGAACTATAACGTTATAGGTTACGTTAGGTATCTACAATAGTTTGTTGAATATTATTTTAGATTACGTTTATTGCAAATAAAGTTCTAGAAAAAATTATGAAACTGAACCAGTAATTAACTTTAGTTTAAATGATGTTTAAATTTTGCTGATAAGTTATGAGTTATGTAGAAATGACAGGGTAGTTCGGACGTTTCATGGATCTAGGTTAAGAGATATAACATCATAGTTATTAATAAGTTAAGTACCGAGAATAATGAAATCATTGAATTTGAAACACTTAAATCATTTACTTAAAACTATTAATCTAGTATCATAAAACAATTATTATTGTATAGGAAGTATAGATAGATTAAGGGAATCTGATAGATGATATGATAAGCACGATTCTCTTTCCTACTTTTATAAGATAGTTTGTTTGTTCTTGTTTGAAAATGAAATCATCAAAAGAAATATATTAGATGAAGTTTAATGTTATTTACAAATTTTTATTTCAAGGTTTTTCTTTATATTTTTCATTATTCTAATAAAGTTATTATTTAAGAAATACAGATTTATTTTTATGTATTTTTAATAACTTAAAAATGTAATAATAAATAAATGATAGAAAAAAAAACTAAAAAAAAGGAAGAAACTATTATGTATTATTTCATTTCATATCAAATCATGAAATGTATTTATAAATAAGATATTTGTTCTATTCAGTTCAAGAAAATGTTAAAAAATTGTCCACATACTATAAAAAAAAACCGACATTTTTACTTAAGTTGATGTTTATATATATGTTAAAATATATGTCCAATGAGCAATTTCACAATAATTGGACATGATATATATAATATTAAGATAATTATTTTAAAAAAATGGGTATTCATTAGATTTTTTTGTTTCCCTCAAGAAATTAAAATTAAAAATTGAGAATTTTGTGTTTTTATTTATTTATTAATAGTAAAATTTGATGAATAATTTTTTATAGATAAAATATTTAGATAAATACTGGGATTGCAAATGTACTATAGAAGAACATCCTGATGAATTTTCCATTTGGTCTTTCACTAATAATGAAGATAAACCTGATACAAATGCAAATATTATAAATTTTGGCATACGGACAGAATTTCACGAAGGTGGAACTCATATGAAAACACTTTATTGTCCACTTTGGATGATTAACAAAACTGGAAGAATTCTGACTTACAAGGTACTAATAATTTAAATATTATATTTAATTGTTTTACAAAAATGTGTTGTATTATCTTAAAAATAGGAAAAATGTTTTTATTATTTACTTAAAATTTAAGTTAAAGTTTGTATGCTAAACAATTTAATCTTTAATTCAATAGTAAAAACTAGCATTATTTTTTACCAAACATAATCTTGACTAGTATTTATATTTATTAATTAATAAAAAATATAATATAATTTGGTTTTTATAACTGTTATAGGCGGCCGATGATGAAGCAAATATGTTACGACATTCATCAAATCCAACAGAACCTTTAATGTGGTCTTTTAAAAAGAAAATATTTTTTGCTAATAAAAGAGCTTATGTTAAAATAGATTCAGGTCTTTGGTCTGATAGATTTTCATTAGATGTAGCTGGAAGTTCTGGATCAATTTTGTGTAAAACCAATAACACTCTATACCAAGTAATATTGTAATAATTATTTATTAAGGTGTATCATTTTTTTTAACCAATTTATATATTTTTTTTTTCATAGATTGGTGTTCATATACAGCTTACTAATAATTCTTTAACAAAACAAGTTACATTAACACCATTTTATATTGCATCTAATCAATGTCCATTTGCTATTGATGTTCAAGAAGTGAATCAAGAACAAAATTCTTGGATTAAAGTAAATTTTAAATAGAAGTTATTGTAGTTTTATAAATAGTATAAATTGAAAATTGTATTAAAATAGGTTGACTCCAACGGTTGTATGCCATTTTGGCCTCAAAATATCACTGATAAACATAATTTAACTGACAAACTATTTGTTGTTCGTATACTTGGCACTTCAGATACTTCTACTCCATTGCCATATTATAAATCAAGAAGTGATTTAATACGTCTTCGTAATAAAGTAATTTATTTTTTCTGATATAATAGCTTTTTCTTTTTTTTAGAATTTATTTTATTAAACTAATAGAAATATTATAAAACTGTTATTGATTGACAAGTTTTAATATTCAAAATATGTTTATAGTATAGTGCTATTCAAGTGGATACTCAAATAACCGATGGTGGAACTTACATAACATTTAGTCCATATATGGATGGAATGGCACCGGCTTTAATTATTAATCATACAGAAAATTACCTGAAGTTCATTGAACATGATCTATCAGAGTTTTTAGATGAAATGTTAGTTGTAACATTTATGGTGTTAAGACATTTTCATAGTTAATAAGCTTATTTTGTTTTGCAGGAAAATATTACCTCCTAGACACAAAATGTTCTTTGCGTGGTCTACTCCGACAGAAAACCCTATTATTTATTGGAATATGATGCAAAACCAAGCAGATTTAAGAAAAGTTAGTTTTATTTGAGTATTTATTAATATAAACTTGAAATATATTATATAAAATATAAGTATAGATTTTTGAATTTCTTTGATTAATTATTTTAAAAATCCATATAATTTACTGGTTAATGGACACTTTATACTCGTACATTTACCACTAATACAGTATTTCTATGCACTAATGTGTTACCTAATTAAATTTAGTAGTAGTTCTAATTGCCCCAGGTTTTTATTCTGGTTACAGTTGATGACTGAATGATAATTTATCAATATATGTTAAAGTTAAAAAACACCCTTTTACCAACACCTGATGTACTACTTTAATCATACCATCTATTTATTAATTTCTTATTTTACTTATTAAATAAATATAAATATATTATAGGATGGCGTAGGAATATTCACCTGTGACAATGGTATAAAAGTATACTGGGTTTCATTTTTGGATGGATTACAACGTATTCTTATGTTTACTACTGATGCCAGTATTGCTGAAGAATGTCAAGCCTCAAGCAAACTTGAAATTATAAATAGAGAAATACTTATATCTATACATTCATTAGGTTTGTCATTGGTGAATAATGATATTTGTATGGAATTAATGTATTTGAGAATTGGAAGGTATGAATTTATTATATTTATTATTTATTAATTATTATGATAAGAGTCTTATCCCCCCCCCATTCTATTATTATGAATATGCTGCTTGAAAATTATGGTTAAAATGATCATGATATGTTAAACAGAATTTTTCAGGCAAAGATTTTATGTGTGCATAGTTCTTTACAAATCTTGGTATCCTACACCTCTTTCATACATACCAGCGGTCCTGGAAGCCGTATTTTGTGTGCCATACAAACAATTTCTGTACATTACTGATAGTAATATTATAGTGTAAAATATAAATTTTCCTCGTATGGAAAATGTTTATCGTTGTCATTGATTAAATATATTGTATATATAATCAATGTCGTTGTACAAAATAAACCTCCTGGATTATTGTTAATATTTAAATGTAACTAGTTTTTAAGGTTTTCCTCTTTCTTTCCTTCTGACTTAATTTCCCTGAAAGCTCTTAAAGCCTCAGATTTATTTTACAATATAATATGTCAAAAATAGCTTAGAAACTATTCTTTAATTTTAACTATAATATTCAAATTAGTTATAAATAGTACTCTAATAATTAATAAAAATAATAGTACAATAATCATTGTGGTTTAATTAATTTATATTCATGGAATTAATAACTGGAAATATTTTTTTTTAGAAATATTTAATATACATTTTTTTTTTTAGTTCTGGAGTGATATGGGAAACGAAAAAAATAAACGGTTCACGTTACAAACCATTGACTCAGAAAGAATGTGAACTAATTGAAACAGCTTATATACGTTATACTAGAATGTTAGAAATTGGTGAAAATGAACCTATTGTCTTGATCAAAGAATTAAATATTGAGGTATTTTGATTAAGTTGTATTTTTTAATTATTCTTTTATGTTAAATACTGTGATTTTTATTTTAGGTAAATTTTGCTGAAAACATTGTTACAAAACCTTCTAAAAAGAATATAAGACGTGTGTATAATACAGGATTTTGGCTCAATTTGCAATCTTCTGATTATACATCTCAGATACACGCTAAAATAAATAATTTGCAAATCGATAGTCAAATAGATAATTGTATATTTCCTGTTGTCTTTGCTCCTGTACCTCCTCCAAAAACCATTGCACAGACTGGTATGTGATAATATTATGCATTTGTTTATCTAAAATGTAGTAAATTGATACAATTTACTAATAATAATTAAAACTTAAAAATTTCAGAACGAAAACCTTTTGTGGAACTTAGTATTGTTGAAAGATTAAATAAATACAGTACAGTTAAACAATATAAATATTACAAAATGCTTATTCAAGAGTTTCATATTAAACTTGATATTGGTTTCATTAATGCTTTAATAAAAATGACAGAAAAATATGAGCTCTCAGAAGAAGAAAGGGTATGATACATATTGATTTTTTCAAATTTAGTTTTTACTTAAAGTAGAACATTTTCTCCTAATTATGATGGATTTTTTTGTTAGTTAAAAATGTTCATTGAAGATCTAACCTGTGCTAGCAAGCCATTGCAATCCCAAATTATTACTCTTTCTTTACAAGAACAAAAGAACTATTATGACATGCTTCATTTTTCTCCGCTTAAGGTGAATAAATATTATTTTTATGTACATAATCTTTATTAATCATTAAAAATATTTGGTATTATATTAATCACAATATTTATTGTTTTTTTTTTTTAAATATTAGATACATGTTACATTTTCATTGAGTGGAGATGAACTGGAAAATATTCCTCCAATTATTAATATAATTTTGCAAAGTATAGGTGTAACTATTACTAGTGTTCAAGATGTTGTTTTAAAGTAAGTTTTGTGTGTATCATATTATGTATATGAGACATATGTCAAATTTTTTTTTGTTTGTATGAACTTGTTACACTGTGTAACACTATTAATTACATAAAATGGATATAACAAATTAACATATAATATGGATTGAACATTTTCAAAGGTGTTATTAAATTAAAATTATGCATTTTAAATTTCTATCTACATATTTATATAGTTCTATTAATTATACCTTATACTCCTGAACAATTTTAGAGTAAATTATTTTTATATTTGCTATTAATAGACAAGCACATAAAACGTAACAGTTGATAGTTATTTTGAACGTTTTTTTTTAATATACTTGTGAACAGAATATGTTAAAACTGTATTATACAGAATTATTTTTACTTACATGGAGTTGTGAATTGAATATTGGAGTTTTATAAATAACATAGAAGAATATTATTGAGTCAAGTTAATAAAAAACATAAACATATTCTTTACTAGGCTTATTGTATTTGTGTTTTAATTTTCGAATTTGTTAAAACAAATATTTTCATTTAATGTAATATAAATAATATCATCCACCCATTTTATGTAATTAGAATATACTTTACACAATATGTTCATTATGGAAAATAATATACTATACAAGTTTAATATTTAACAAAAATAATTTTTGTAGGTTGGCATTTTTTGAAAGGCAATATGTTCTGCTTAATCAAAGACAATTAATGATGGAAGCTCAACATCATTATGTCAGTCAACTAATAAAACAACTTTATGTGCTCGTTTTGGGCCTAGATGTGTTGGGAAATCCATTTGGTCTTGTATCAGGCTTTAAGCAAGGAGTTGAAGATTTATTTTATGAGCCTTTCCAAGTAATTTGTTAAACTAATTTTAAATTGCTAACATTATTTTTAGTTGATATTACTAAGGGCTCTCAAAAATATATTTTTTTTTTCTATATACAATAAACATGCATAATATTTGTCATTAGTTATCTAGTAAAAATGTTGCTCAGCTGTGTATTTTATTTATCTTTTGTTTAAAAATTATTCTATGATTATAACTAGTATTTTAAAACACATACAAAATAAAACTTGGGCATATCTAATGTAACTAACAATCTGTTTGTAACAATTTGTTTGTCAATGTTTATTTACTACTGAAAAAAATCATTACTGATTTATATCTGGAAAATAAAATAATACAAATTAATTTGTACATAATATTTATTATGTATGAGCTATCTAATTTTGGTAGTTAAATAATAATTATTATACTCTTTGAATTTTGCTTAAAATTTGTTTTTATTATTACAGGGTGCAATTCAAGGCCCCGAAGAGTTTGCTGAAGGATTAGTATTAGGTGTAAAAAGTTTATTCGGCCATACGGTTGGAGGTGCAGCTGGAGCAGTTGGTAGAATTACTGGAGCTATGGGTGATTTAATAATATATTTTAAGATTAAATTTCATTAAAAAAAAAAACTGAAAAATCAGTATTATTAAAATCATCATTATTTATATTTTTAAAGGAAAAGGTATTGCTGCTTTAACATTTGATAAAGATTATCAAAAGAAACGACAAGAAATAATGAACCAGCACCCAACTAATATTCCAGCTGGATTAGCACAAGGGGGTCGAGGTCTTGTTTTGGTAATTATTTCTATTATATCTTATAATATTCTTGAGTTAAAATGTTTGAAACTATATATGTCAGAGAAGAGAAAAACATTTTTTATCTTCCTTGCATTATTGGTTATTATACTTAATGCAGACTTATTGTTTCTTATGTGTTAAAATTTGTGTTAATTAGGGTGTTGTGGAAGGTGTAGAAGGTGTTTTTGAGAAACCTATCAGTGGTGCTCGAAGTGATGGCGTTGGAGGATTTTTCAAGGGTGTTTGTCAGGGAGCAGTTGGGCTTATAGCCAGACCTTTATCAGGAGCATTAGATTTTACTAGTGGTACTTTGAATACGATCAAAAGGTTTGTTAAAATTATATTTATCTGTCTAGAAAATGGGCTAGTTATTTAATATTTGTTTTAGAATACATTTATGTTATGTTTTTCTTGTATAGTTTTATGTATCTTCAAATGTATTGGTAATTTATAAACTATATAAGAAACTGTAATGTCTTATTTTCAAGTTTGCCTAGAGTATAAACATAAAATATGTATAACAACATTTTAAAATATATTTTTAGAAGGTTCTATATAAAGTTTTAGGTAAAATAAAAATATAAAAAATATCAACTTTTTTCTGGGGATTTTAGCATTAATGCTATTATACCTCAACATATATAAAGCTCAATTAGAATATTAGGAGATATCCATTGGTGGTTTATTCTTCCTGGGTGGTCATCCAGCCCGTATAAATGAAACTGCCGGTAGCTGCATTCAGATTCAGCTACATTTATCCTGCTCAGTCAAGACACCCTCTAAAAATCAATTTTAACAGATATTAATTTTATGGTTCTTTAATATTCTATGTGTAATATAATTTAGTTATACTTTCACTGACAGTAAATGAAAATATAACATATTGCTATCTTGAAAATATTTCCTACTCTAATATTTGTATGTATACATTATTAGTTATATATGTATAAACTTTATATCTATTAAACCAATTTTTTTTAAATTTTTGCATATTATAATTCAATATAGTTCAAAATATTATTATATTTTTCTACATTGCATTTTCTAAGAATATAATAAAATAAATATTATAAATGAGCAAAAATCTTGATTTTAGGATACAATTAATAAATATTTTGAGAATAAAAAATTTTGTTTTATAAACTAGCCATCAATTTATTTATTTATTTATATTTCTTTATAACTTTTTAAAAAACTATTTGGTTTAAAAAAAAATTTTAAAGCTTAATGTTTTCAACTTTTAAATTAAAAATTAAAGAAATCTCACGTCAAAAAATAGACACTTCAATTAAATTAATATTTATTATATAACATCTAAAGCTATATTTTGTACAGAATAAAGTTTATTTCGTTATTTTTGATTAATTCTTGGTATTATTAGGGTTACCGACACAACATCAGAAGTACAACGAGTTCGTTTACCAAGACATTTTAGAGAAGACAAACAAGTGCGACCATATTGCAAACGAGAAGCTGAAGGATATAAACTATTAAAGGTGAATGAATCTAAAGTTTTTAACTATATCTAAACAATTTTATAACTTGTTTTTATACTAAATGTATGATTGTTATTTACCTTAGGGGAAGTAAGCAAATGGTGATAGAAAACAGATAGTATTAAAAATATCTGGCACACAATTATAGAGATAAGTATTTGTGTGTAATCTTCTTTAATTCTGAACTTCTAATCACTTTTTGCTTACTTTTGCTTTTATTAATTTATTTAATTGCAATCAAATTTACTAATAAGTATTAATTTCAATGAGATAATGTATAATTTTTTTAAAATAATGAATGCTTTTTTGAACTGTTTTATTATTATTTATTTATCTTGTAATAACATTTCAAATAATTTTAGGTTAGTAAATCTTAATATTGGAATTGTTTTTTAATAAAATCTTATTATGACAAACAATGGTTTTAGTTTTTGTTCATTCCCTCTCCTGGGGCTATTTGAGGTTTTATTTGAATTAATTAATTGATAAACTTTTAGTAAATGTAAGTTTTGACAGTTTCCAAGCAAATTATGATTCTTGTAAGTTATTTATTATTATATGATAAACAATTTAAATTTTTTTCTTATTTGCTCTACTTTACACAACAAATTGTTACAGATTGCTGGAAAAGGGAAATATAAAGCGACAGACAACTATATATATCATTTACGAACAACACGTTCTGATAAAGAAATATTCATAGTCACGTCCCAAAGAGTAATGTATATTATTCAAAGTTACTGGACTGGCTCTTATAAAGTATTTTGTATAGTTTTAATTGTATAAAAAACTGTGTACTTACAAATATTATTTAAATTAGATCCAATGGGAATATGTATGGTCATCTATGACCAGGCACCCAAAAATAAAGCCAAATGGAATATTACTCCATGGAAAAAATGATCCAAATTTACGTCGTTGGTGGTGTTTCAAAGTTAAACAGTCTAATATTAAATTTATTTTAGTATCGGATCCTGAACTATGTTCTGTATGTATTTTGCATGAACATAAATATATAAAATATTTTATAATAATTTTAAGGTAATTTAACTGTTAATTCATTATTCTTTCCCAGTGGATAGCAGATAAAATTAGTGAGCTAATGACAACTGATGATCCAGACATGAAGTCTACAGAATCTTCTGAAATTTCACTTCTGAATAATTTGATGCTTACACAGTAAATTAAATACCATAAATCTTTAAGATGCTCATTTACTGAACACATGTTTGGATGAATATCACATTTTTATTTTGCTTTTACATAGGGCATAATTATAAACCATTGTAAATAAATATGTGATTTAATGAGCTTAATTGTTAACATATTATATTTTTTATTTTCTAAAATGTTATTTCTTTAAGTATCAAATTGTTTTTTATGATATAAGGTAATTTTGTTAAATATATATTTTTAAACTAATTATTGAATAATTGAAAACGTTATCCTTAATTTACTTATGTCATAATTTTATTTAAATTATTACAATTAGTGTTTTACAATATTTTTAATTTTTTATTATATTATCTACTTAATTGTATATTATTTATTTTTTGAACTATATGCATTATATAAATTAAATATTTGTGCAAACAATATAAATATTATCCCGTGAATTATTTAAATAAATGTTTGACTTCTTTAGATGATGAATACATAATACATAAAAGTAAGGTACTTTGTGGCTCTGATGTCAAGTATTATTTTAAAATGTGTAGTTTTTCATTGTCTCAGTATCTAGTATCTACTTACCTACCCACACATAAGAATCTAAAATAGTGGAAATAAAAATTACTTCTTTAAAGAATAATTTAAGTTTTATGTTTCAAAAATTATAAAAAGGGTGGTACCTACATATTACAAGTAGGTACCTAGGTACTTTTGTCTATCTATAACTATTCAATGCATTATTGATAAGTCACACAAAAGTGTAATGTAATAATAATTTAAGTCTATTTTTTATTACAATACTGCGTTGGTAGTCTATTACTTGACTCTTGGGTACTTCTGTGATCTAGGCTAATGGATTTCAACCTGGAGGACACGACTGCAATGGGGATTGGTGTTGTGGAAGATAATCTAAAGGTCACTAAGTATAATGAACACATAGTTTTTCATATCAAAGCATATTGTTTTAAAAAACAATTTAATTATATTGCGTTTATTTAAAAAAAATTATACATGTTTCATTATTAATTCTTTGAAGGGGTCACAATTCGAAAAAGGTTAAAACCGTTGTACTATTCAATTTAGAGTAGTGATAAGGAAGGATATTATAGTGTTAAAGGTACGGGTCGCGACGAATTTTTCTTGATATGTCTCGTGACATCCGTCGTCCATAATAATAATTGTGTAATCAGTAATCACTAATCAGCACAGTGTAATAAGTCATGTTTATATTTTTAATTTTCTGTAATTATTTAAGGGGATTGCATTTAAATAACAATTATTGATAACAACTCCATTTTTCGTCAAATTTTGCATCAAGTCCCTGTAGCGCAGAGGATAGCGCGTTGGACTTCTAATCCAAAGGTCGTGGGTTCGATCCCCACCAGGGATGGAGTTGATCAAATTTTTGCAAATTTTTTTTACTTGTTTCGCCTTAATTATAATAACTGCTCTAACATATATCTAATGGGTATATTATAATGACAATTTTTATATCGTCTTTATAATTTTAGTGGAAATTTTCGTGCTTTAACCTACGCAAATGCTTCATTCACTTAATATCCCTCTCGATGTCTATCATATACTTTCATCCAATTCACCCATCGTTATCACCTCAATCATCTCTTTCATATTAAATTCTGGGCTAATTATATAAACTTTTATATTATAATTGTTGAAACTAATTGTATCCACAAAGTTTTCTAAATAAAAAAAAAAAAACCTACGCAAATTAATTTATCAATGTTGTACCATCGACATTTTCCGCAATATAATTTTCAATGGATAAAGGTACCTACGTTTTCCCTGCAGCGTCTGGACGCTTTCGTCAAGACTGTTTTCCACACAGCGTCCAAACGCCGCGACCACTCCAAATTTTTACAAATATTCAATCAAAAAATGACCAAAACCAAATTTCTCGTCAATTTTTTTCTAAATTGTTAAAAAACTTTTACAAATCGAAATCAGGAATTAAGAAAGCATCACTAATCAGTCGATCTTTATAGGAATATAGGTCGATCGCAATAAAAATGTAGTATACACGATACATATCTTGTATAAACTTCTTGTTCTAGTATAAAAAATGCAAATAAATAAATATATGTCGATCATCAGTTTTAAAATTAAGAATATAGCTCACTTATTGGAAAAGGTTGGCAACCTAAATTTAGATCATATAATATTTGAATGCAATCTATACCATTAAATATATCATTGACATCTTGACGCTGGCGGTTGACGCGATGCACTGGTCCCGACCGGTGTTGACGCCAACCGCCGCGTCAAACGCACATAGGAAAACGAACACATAGAAACGCATTATAGACATAGGCGCAAATAGGGGGGGGCTTAGGGGATATTAGCACCCCCAATTTTACAATTAGCACCCTCAAATAATGTTCGTATTTATGTATTAAAAACTTGGTTTTACAAAAAAAAATCTCTTGTCATCAGACATTTGACTATTAGAGTAAAAAACTGTAATGAAATATAAATTAAAATAATGTTACTCGACAGACGACAATTCACATTTTGTCGAATTCAAATATATTTATAGAACACTATTAATTATTATTTCCCAATTTATATATATTTTCTACTAAACCCGGTCATCGCGGACAGTTATATAATTATCACGTTCAGCACCGACTCGATAAAATAAAGTATATTTTGTCATACTTGATAAAGTAATAATCAACTTAAAGACGTTTTTCTGATGAAAGTTTGTTATTAGCTTCCGCTATTGACAACTTTTTCCTGATGGACTTTGATGAAAGTCAACCGTTTATTAACCATTTTAAAGTAAAAATAACTTTCTACCTAACAATATTGTATGTTTAAAGCATTACATTACATAATATACAATTTTAGGGTTTATTTAATATTGAAGTTGCATCACTCAAGGCAGAATGATGGTAGCAAAAAATTGTTAAAAACAGATAAACAAAGATTTTGATTTAATGTAATTAAAAACTATAATTTAAAAAAATATATATCCAAATATATACAAACTGTTACAAGTAATTTATTAACCCATTTTTGCTACCTACCTTATTTGATATTTCTAATATTAATTATAAAATAGTAATGAAGACCAAATCAATTTCAGGTGGCACTTACACTACCAATTAGTTCTGCCACATGTGAACGATCATTTTCTGCTTTACGTAAGATAAAGACATGGCTTAGACTGCTTAGAGTTTAAATGGGGCAGGACAGATTAACAGATTTGTCAATATTGTATAAAGAAAACAATTTGACAAAATTAATAAATGTTAATAAAGTTATAGATTCATTTGCAGAAAAAGATAGGCAAATAAATCTTATATAAACTTGAACTTTTGTACTTGTATATTTTAATACTTAATGTATTCATTTTTATTCAAATTTTTGCTAATTAAAGCTATTAAATCCTTATAGTTTTAATATAAATTATATACCCAGTAAATACAGAGCTTAAGCACCCTCAGTTTTTTTATTGAAATTGCGCCTATGATTATAGACCAGACGTCTGGACGCCGCGACCGGACGCTGCAAGGAAAACGTACCTTAAGATTGCAAGTGATGACCATTTTTTATCACCCATTTGATATAATATGTCTTAATTAGCTTCGAAAAACTACCGTCCTCAGATGCAACTATAACAGGTATTGTCAAAAAAATCCTGAATGCGATCCACGCATTTGAAAAAATGTGTTGTGTCAGCAGTATCCAGTATATACTGCAATACCTCTTTTAGCAATACCTTGTATTCTACATTTCTACTGGTCAAATTTGTCGAAGATGTATTAATTGATTTGCGAGGTCTATGCTATTAAGATCTGATTGTTGGACTTCTGACAATGTTGGTTGAAAATCCATGTAATGAGTAAGAAGTTCTGTTTTTTCTGGTAATTTATAAAATTTATATAAAAATTATAACGCAACAGAATGCCGCTAATCGATAAATGTCGATACCGGTTCCATAATTGGTGATGTCTCTCGGGTCGACAAAAAGGCAAATGATCAAGATCTGGCACTTGTTTTCCGTTGTCCTTTGTGAACGATCTTCAGTTTTCTTTTGCAGTTTGTTTATTTCATTTGACTTAAAAGTTTATATTTATTATTGCAAGATGTTATCAAGACCGGCCATGGAGTAGTGACCCAAGTACCCTGCCCACGACGACGTGGTGACTGGTGGATAACGTGTGTGGTATTCGTCCACACACGTGGTAATGTATATTGTATAATGTACCTTATTAAATATTGGCTGGTAACATAATTAGTAATTAATAATTACATTTAAATCAGCTGTCTGCGGCCGAGTAGTACAATAGCTACATCTCGGTCGAAAAAACATATTATTTATGTTTATATTATAATTTTCTTTTATCTTTTATCATTTAGTTTTAAGTATAAAAATCCCATGCGCTCCGGTCTCGCACCTCGGCCAATACCCTCCATGTAAAAAAAACATGGGTTCGTTATGCGATCTCGGCTTCAGTGCTATCCTGGACCTCGAAAAATCCCCAAGTACGCTTGTGTATTGCATTTGTTCAAAACAGTATTTGTCGAAAACCAGAGTTTTATCAAGGAGTGGATGAAAAAATTCTCGTTTAAATATTTCTTCTGGACCACTTTGCTTTTCATGTTGCCTTTCGTAATCAAACCGTCCTTTTCTTTTTCTCGATCGAGATAAATCGTTGAACTTTTTTCAGTTTTTTACCAAAAATGTCTACTAACTCATATTTTACTTTCTTAAGTACATCGATATAACCCGATGTTCGGTATTTGGAAGTATATTCCACACAAGACTTCATAAGTGAAGTATCAAGTAAGTAACTATTTTTTTATACACCCATTGTTATACTCTGCAAAGATTTACTAACAATATTTATTTGGAAGAATACATCATAAATTCATAACAGTATACCACATAACAATTGAAATAAAAAAATTGTAATCTGTTAATTTATTGGCTAGACATGCTGCTTCATGATGAGTTCCAATATCTCTTTAAGGAGTTTCGGTGATTTGTATTAACTTATTATAAATTTCTTTTGTTTGGTATCAAAGTGGTTTTAAACTATCTATTCTACTTTCCCAAAAAGTAATGTTAAGGGGTTTTAATGTGAGTTCATTAACATGGTTCTTTAGTATCTCCCATAATTTTTCTGTAAATTATTATTGATAATTTTTTTCAAATTATTAAAAAAAAATTGAACTACAAAAACGTCAAAAACTAGTATTAAACAACAATGATATCTGAATACTGAAGGCGCCCTGGCCTTTTTTCAGTTTTCCAGTTTTCGTCCAGTTCGCCCACCCCAAAGACCGGCTTTGGGGCTTGGGTACGTGCATTAAATTTAAATTCATATGTAGTGTAGCCGGTAGGTACAAAAATGATAAAAATTCTTTGAGAGAAGAAGAATTTTTTATAAAATCTTTTATCATGGGTAAAAATACCTTCAGCGTCATAATTACCAAAAAGTTTTATCAGTTCCAGATATTTTTTTTAAACATTCCAAAAATTGACTGTATTAGGGCATAAGCTACAATTATGAATTAGCCAATAGATCCGAAATACAAAGTATTATTTTGAATATTTTTCGCAAATATTGACATTTTTTACATGTATTAAAATTTTTTAATGTTACGATTTTTTATTGCATACAGATGGTTAGTAAATGGGCATTATTATTATTTTGTTTATATTTATGGATATTGAAAATACTATTTTGTTTTTGTATAATATTTTTAATTTTCAATAGTACCTACCTACCTACCTACCTATGATTATTCAAAACAAGAACATTACCACATATTTCTAAGGTTTTTAAGGAATATAAATCCGGACCTTAGAATGCTGATATCTGATAAGGATAGGTAACGTATTTCATAAAATATTTTGAGACCTATGTGGCATGTGCCTATGTAGATACGTCTACTATGTCATTAACGAATAGCGAAGGTCTATTTTGAATGATGAATGTCCAATGGTGAAATTTATAATATCAATATAAACTAATTCAGTATATTAATCATTTATTATTTTAGACTTTGAATAATGTTTTCCTCATTTTCTGTAAATTGTAATTTGTAATAGATTCAAAAATTAATGTGGACTCTAATTTACAATTTGCATTGTACAGTTATACACACTCGGTACTAAAAGTCTGCGGATGCTATAACGCCTGAAACCTACAACCAGTGGCGGCTATCCTATGCTCAAGGTGTATCCGTCGATACACCTTATAATTGGGTGGGTGGTCATAGGCCATGGCGGGTATTCCTAACTGAATAAGAAAAATATATTAATAATTTAATAAACCAACCGATGGCTACCTTAATATGCTGTATTAATAATGTAAGTATTAACTATTAACGCAGTAGGTACCTAAGTAATAAGTGCCCAACATTAAACAATTTAAGTATAGTGAAATTATAACGGCTTGGTATACGTATTATCACAGAACAATAGTATAGATACAACTATACAAGTATACGATGGGTATAGGTGGGTAGAATAATGTAAATTATTGGTTAGGCACTAAATTGTATAGGTACCAGGGTTGGTGGGTGGGTAACTAAATTCAAATTTTGATACACCTTTTTTTTGTTTGATAGCCACTGCCTACAACATAGTCACCGTAGACCACTTCAGATTAATTTAATAATTTTGAAATTAAAGAAGTACCTATATTCATGAACTAATGAACTATAAAAATAATTTATTTTCATCTGAAAACCGGATTCCGGATTCCCCTTATGCTGGTCACTGGTCACTGCGTTAGTGTTGAGTATGACCTAACGGCTAACGGTTAGGGTTTTCCAACCAGTGTGCTGTGGCATATTGGTGTGCCGTGAGGCCTCTATAGGTGTGCCGTGAGGCCTCTATAGGTGTGCCGCGAAATTTCACGATTATTAATAAACGTTTACGTTAAAAATTACGTTTAAAATGTTGGTAAAACTAAAACCCTATCACAACTGAAGAACTTGGAAGACGACATGAGGGTATGCTTGTCAACCATTCGACCACGAAGGAAGCTCATAATAAAGGGAAAAAAGTCCCAAATTTCTCACTAAGACTAGATTTTTTATGACATTGTAATATATCTTGTTTTTCCATTTTAATAAATAAAATATTTATAATAATTTTAATAATATTATTTTTTCTATCCTAAATATACACACTATTTTAAATTTTTGGCAGTAATATACTGATAAACAACTATTTTGGTATTAATAATTAATATTATGAAAGCCTACTAAAAATAAAATATGTATACATATTACATATACCTATGTATAAGTCAGTGACAAGTGTATTACGGCTAAAAATTGGTTGGGATTAGTGAGCCGCGAGGGAAAAACGTTGGGAAACGCTGGCTAACCCTTTGGTAGTTTGGCTTTTGATAGTCTTTTATTCCTTCTTTATCGCCACTGCCTTTTTTGGTGATAAATAGGGCTGTGAAGTTGATGACCTAAAAAACATTAAAAAATGACCAAAAAAAAAAATGCAAATATGACGTAAAAATGACAAAAAATGACCTAAAAAATTATAAATATTTGATTTAAATTAACAAAAATACAATTTTTTTTAAATATTTTACTATAAGATTCTATATTAATTTATCAAAGCTTAATTTTATAATTATATTTACTACAAAACGATAACAGCGAATGTAATCGGCGAGATAAAGTCGGATAGGTACTAATCTTAGTCCGTGGTAATTTCCAAGTTATAAGTTATCGGCATAATGGTCGACAAGAAACGTTAAGAAGTGAACTAGTGTGAAATCAGTAAAATTGACTTAGAATGTGGGAAAATGACCTAAAAATGTCAAAAAATGACTTATAAACTAAAAAACACCAAAAAATGCAAAAAAATGCAAAATAAAAGTTAGTTATTCAGATCCACATGCTAATGAAACACATTTGTGGCCAGAAGAGCATCGTATAAAACGTTCCAAAAAAAAAATGCAAAATGCATCAACTTCCGAGCCCTAGTGATAAATGATTTAATGATGTGCGATTTTTAATGTTATGGTCATTTGCAAATTGGAACTTAGGTATACCGTGTACGTTCACAATTTATAATTTTAGTTGTATAGCCTTGTTGAAATCTTATAATATCAAAAATGGTACTTTAATAGTTATTGTGTTGTTATTTACATTCGTTTTGTCGAGAAAATAAAAGAGAGAAATTATTAACAAACCAATATAGTTGGTAATAACATGAAAAAGTGTAAGCCAAGAACAACATTTTCTCCTAGTTCTTACAGCAGTCCCTGTAGCGCAGAGGATAGCGCGTTGGACTTCTAATCCAAAGGTCGTGGGTTCGATCCCCACCAGGGATGGTAAAAGCGAAATTAATTTTTTGCACTTTTTTCAAATATGTTTTTGTCAAATATCATACCAAATCATTAGAGTAAATGCAAGTTTTTATTATTTCCACCACCATTCGTGACTTTTTATTATTATTATGACTTTAAAAACTTACTATGTCAACATTTATACGAAATATTCAATGTTTTTTTTCCTGTTTATAGTCAAATTTACGATCGGAAACCAGTTTGTACAACTGATTCGTTTTCATTCTCTTGATGCAAACGATTTTCGACTGAGATATCACACATCACTAGTCGCTGTATTATATATGTAAATTATAGTATACATATTATACAAAATACAATAATCGATATTCGACGAATAAAACATATTATTATTTTAATTCTCTATATTACTATTTTTATTGCAGTTCAATGTTTACACACGATTTAGAAGTTTTAAAAAACGGTCATATAAATGCAAATTTACATCACATTCAAATACCGATTATCATCGATTTTGTACCTAAACTGCAGATAATTTTCGTAAAATAGATACAGGAGAAATGTGTGATGTTGCTACTCAGTTGAATTCACATAGACAGCAACAATGTGAAGAAAATAGAGCACCATTAATTCCAATAATAGAAACAATTATTTTTTGTGGTGAAAAAGAACTTTCTCTAAGAGGTAATGATGACAGTGGACCATAAAGTTTGTCAAAACCATCAAAAAAAGACGGTAAATTTCGTGTTTTAGAGCAAATTTTGGCGACGAAAATTTAAAAAATAATTTAATAAATAGTAATAAAAACTCTACTTACATAAGCCCATCCATTCAAAATGAAATAATAGACATTTGTGGCCAACTTATTTGAAAAAATATTGTAACTAAAATAAATAAAGCCGGTTGCTTTTCAATCCTTTGTGATGAAACTTTAGCAACTAACTTGTGAGCAACTATCTATGTGTTATTATAGTTAGTCTGCAAAATATTCAAGAAACAGATCGTGCAATTTCAGCAAAGGCTTGTTCACTTTTGACAGCTGTAGAAAAAAGTTGTTTTATAATTTCATTACTTGTCTGTCAAAATCTTTTAAGTTTCACTCAACCATTGTCACATTATTTGCAAAGCTCTAAACGTGATCTTTCATCTGCTGTTGATTATGCTAAACATATTATAAAGAGGCTGAAACATGTGAGACAAAATCCAAATGAATCGTTTACAAAAATCTTCAACAGGCTACTGGCTAGTAAATTATCTAAAATGTATTTTGATACTGAAATTAAAATTCCGCGTACTACGAAGTACGAATAAACAAAATTATAGGGATAAAATTATTCGTATAATTCACCAGAAGAGTATTACAAAATATCTGTATTTTTACCGTGTTTAGTTAATGCATTTTATTTCACATCATTCATCAGTTCATTTCAATTATGAGTAATAAGTTATTTAATATTTTTATTTTTATTTTTATTATTTCAATACAAAATAGTTTGGATGTTTCATTTTATGTTTTTTTTATCATTCATCATAAATTAAAATTATAAAAATATTAATTAAGAATTAACTAGCCCAAATATCATCTGACCTATGTATACTCATCTATAATATTTAAAGATAAAATATTGTTGTTCGGATCATTTAAAAATTGAAACATATTATGAACAATATCCAAAAAAATTATAACAATCCCGATAAACTCCAGGTCTTGGGAATATTCTGGAAAAATTTCCCCGGGGAATTTCCCAAGACTGAGTTTTCGAGAATCTGTACACACAATTTGCATTAGATTCCTTACTGATAATGGATTAGTTATTTAAATTTTTATATTCCACACGTCCGGGTGTCTTGTGGATTTGCGTCATTTCTATAAATGTCGTAGGAAATTGGTTCAGAGTCTCTGTGCGGACTGTGGACTGTGGTATTTAATTATTTTCATAATTACCGATATGGAGTACGAATTATGTATTTATGTGGAATTTACTGGTAGATGTTATGTAACTTAATAATTATTATAGATAACTTTGGTATTACACATAAGACGTAGGTAAGCGCTTGATAGTGATACATGATAACGTGTCCATGTAAAAACATTTCTAAAAACTTATTTCTCTATATTAGGGCGCGTACAACAGCAATAAATTAAACGCTCGACCGTACAATATGTAACGACTATAAAAAAAACTTATAACAATATTGTTGAGTGTGGTGAGACCACGAATCGATTCGATTTGTCCTCCGTGTCAATATTACTGCCACTTGTCAGTTCCTACACGTGTAATTATGACTATCTCGACTATAAAAATAATTACCTGTAGTAATTACTAATGAGTATAAATCCAATAAAATTCTACAGCATATATAGAACCATAGCCGAGTGTTATGCGCGTGTCAATCCAATAAAATGTTTAATTTTTTTGATGTGTTTGGTATTTTTTAGAAAAAATGTGTTTTTTTACAACTATTCCGTCCACGGTTGTACAGATCGGAATTTTGCATCAGTCTTAGGCAGTGTTGGGAAAGAACGCGTTCCTGGAACGCATTCCTTTTATAGGAACGAAGCTCGGAACGCGTTCTATTTAAAATATAGGAACGAGGAACGGGAAAGAGTTCCTATTTTGAAGGAACTTGAAAGAAAATTTCCGTTCCTCAAATAATGAAAAAAAAAAAATAGTTATTTTTAACACGTTGAGTGCCACAGTATTTATGAAGGGCATATAGTGTTTCCGCTCCAAAACTGAGCCGCGACGCCGTCGGTCGACTACGTGTCGACACCAGTGGCGTACCTGTGGGGGGGGGGGGGCGAAGGGGGCATTCGCCCCCCCCCCGTGGGTCGTATAATTATATGCATAATTTTGATTTTTTTTCACGAAGTCAATAATATGATAATTGATAACATGATAACATGATCAATCCCTAGATTTTAAAATATTTTTGTTATCTATAGTCGAATCAGGTGTTATCATTTTGTTTTGGCGGTTCTAACTAACTGGTGATATCCTTGGAGAAATTGTGATCAAAATATTACAACATTTAAATTTAAATCCTCTAAACTGTATCGGTATTGGAACTGACGGTTGTTCTGTCATGACTTCTAATTTAAAAGGAGCTGTTAAAAAAATTCAGTCCTATGCTTTAAATGCTTTTCACTGTCCTTGTTCAAACCATGCACTCAACTTATCAATTTCAAGATCCTCATCTATTCAAGCAATTAGAAATGGTATTGGGTTAATGAAAGAAGTTGTAGCTTTTTTTAATTTGTCATCTAAAAGAAATTATGTCTTAAAAACAATTCTTAATGGTAAACAGCGACTTAAAAGTTTATGTGAAACCAGATGGGTGGACCGTCATGATAGTGTTTTAATTTTCAAATCTTCTTTAAATTATATTGTAGAAGCATTAACTAAAATATCAGATTGGAATGAACAAGATTCATCGTCAAAGGCAAAAACATTACTTACAGCTGTATGCTCATGTGAGTTTATTATATCCCTACATTCACTTTCATCATTATTATGTGTAACTGCATCTGCCAGTAAATTACTACAAAGTGCCAATAGTGATATAAGTCAAGCTGCACATATAATCACAGATATTTTGTCAAATTTAGAAAATAAAAGAAAAGATTGTAATGAAGAATTTAAATCATTATTCAGAGATGCTGAGATTCAAATGACTGAATTGGATATTGAATTAAAAAAGCCTCGAATTGCTTCAAAACAAATATCTAGATCTAATTATCAAACCACGTCTATTGAAAACTATTATAAACTTTCTATTTATATACCTTTACTGGATAATATCATAACAGACTTAAAATCAAGATTTTTAAATGAAAAGTATCATGCCATTTCAACATTGCCTTTACTTTTACCCCGTTCCATTATTAAATCTGACACAAATAAAACTGATATTTTATTAAAGATTATAAAAGAGCATTTTACATTTGAAGATAGCAATATAATTGATGCATTGGAGTTAAAAACTGAATTACAACTTTGGAAATCAAGTTGGATTAGAAAAAAAAATGAAGGTAATTAAATTAACAGGTAGTATAAGAACTTTTTAAAATTGAATAATGAGTTAAGTACACATAATATTATTTTCTCTTTTATTTTTAGGTGAATGTATTGACTGTGATGTCATTAAATGTATTTCAGATTGTAGTGAAATAATTTTTCCTAATATTAAAAAACTGCTTGGTATAATGGCTTGCTTGCCTATAAGTGTAGCATCTGCTGAGCGATCCTTTTCTACTTTAAGACGGTAAAATTTTATCTTGTCATACCTATTTTTTAGTTTAATATTTGTATTCTATTATAATAATAGAATACAAATATAATATAATGCCTTATAAGTTTTAATAGTATATTGTGTGGCAAGGGCGGGAAGTGAGCCATTTCAGTCGCGCGCGTTGTGTGCGGCACGAGCCGTAGGCGAGTGCAGCATTTCGCCCAAGACTGAAATGGCCTTCCCGCGCGAGCCACACATACTATTTTTTGTCACGCCCCTGCGTTTATGGAAAAGGTTATGCAGTGCAAATTAAATATGTTTAAATGTTTATGCGTCATTCAAGGAGGTTATACTATACATTTAAGATGTAACCAAAAGTTTATGTTTTGTAAGAACCGTGGTAGGTATACATTTTAGTTTCTGGTTGTGCATGGGATACGCGCCCGGCGGCCGGCACTTTTGGGGATTTCCTCTTTTCCGCCCGGCACTTTTGGGGATTTCCTCTTTTCCGCCCGGCACTTTGGGGATTTCCTCTTTTCCGCCCGCTGAATGGAAAAAGGTTGCTTTCCAACGCTTCAACCGTGGTCGAAAACCAAACTTTCGGTGCAGGCGTGACAAAAAAATATTTGTAGGACTCAATATTATTTTTAAAAAGCAATTCATGCTTACTGCTTTTATACTTTCTACTGCTTCAGTACTTTAGTTTAAAAAAAAAGTTCTTTAATGTCAAACATTTACAGAACATATTATTTATAAAGATAAATTAATAATCTACAAAATTGGCTTATAAATCTAGGTACCTATACACCTAGTACCTACCTACTGCTGTCTGCTTTTTAGCTATTTATATTTATTATTTGCTTTATTTTATGCTTGTGCTGTAGACTAAAAACATGGCTACGTTCCAAAATGGGCCAGGATCGCTTATGCGGGCTTGCACTATTGCACATTTATCAAGAGATAAATATACCAGTGGATGAAATTATTCAACGATTTTCTCGTATGAAAAACAGAAAAACAGACTTTGTATTATAAATTATAATTATAATAAAATTATTTTATAACATGCATTATACTATATTATTAAATTAAACAATAATTTCTTTTTTATGTACCTATTAAAATGTTTTATTTAATAAGTATTTTACAAGTATGAAATTTCCGTTAGGTTAGATTAGCTGTGACGTACATTTTTAAGATATTTTAAGAATAGATAAAAATATATTTCGCCCCCCCTGTAAGAGAGGCCTAGGTACGCCACTGGTCGACACCGGTTCCGTGCGCCATGGACCAATAAACGAAATACGTTCTCGAAATATTGATGTGTTTTACAAATAATCTGTAATACCAAATAATAATAATTTTGTCGTAGACAAATGGAAATCAAATTAAATATATTATAATAAACGGTATGTAAAAATATGAATATTGGGTATACCATAGTCTGCGGACTGCGAATATAAATATACACTTATTGTTATTAATGTTATTAATTATTATACATCCGAGCAAGATACACCTGTAGATTATTAAAATAAACTAATTCTATTTCGTCAGAATATTATAGTAACAACGAAAATAATAATATGATATTAATATATTATTATCGGAAATAGCACAGCCGCGTAATCGGCATCACCGTCGCCGTCGTCGTCATTCGGGGAAAATTAATTAAAACTTATATCTGATATCATAATCATACATTTAGCAAATTAGTTCTTTTCAAATAAAACAAAATGTCAGTATAAAAATATTTTTTCATCATTATTATAAATAAAAATAATATATAAATATTTTGACTAAGTAAATTGATGAATTGTTTTTTTCATTCTTCATTTCCATTTTGTAGAATAGTTCATACTTCACATTATATATTTATATTTTATATTGATTATTAAATAATAAACAATTCTAAGTGAAGGAGTGCATTTTTAGTCAAAATAATAAACTTTTTACTGGGGAAAGTTTCAAGTCTACGCTATACAACTTTTGAATTATAACAAATAAACCTAAGACAAATCATTTTTGTTAAAAAGCAATGCTCCTAGAAAGGAGTGAGTTAACCAATTTCAGTGGTGGTCAATGGTGTTTTTTGTGAAAAATTTTTAAGTCAGAAATAATCGGTTAACTCTCTCGGTCCGATTATTTCTGACTTAAAAATTATTCGCAAAAAACACCATTGACCACCACTCAAATTGTAAAAAATATCTAAAGGAACGGGAACGCGTTCCTTTTTAAGAAGGAACGGGAACGCGTTCTTTTTTCGCGACAGGAACGAGGAACGGGAACGAGTTCCTTTTTTACAGTAGGAACGAGGAACGAGAACGAGAAAGGAACTTTCCCAACACTGGTCTTAGGTATTCCGATTACTCGCGAGTCGCGATCTGAACTACACATGCACAACTGCACGAGGATTTTCACTCTTTTTTTTTTGTGACTACATAAAATGTTTCAAAATATTTTCCAGCGGGTATCAAATTTTGAACTCGAACATTCAAATTGTTCCAAACTCATGAACTATACCATAACAGATTTCGTATTATTATTATATAATAATTATTTTTTTTATACTACCTAATATTATGATATCATTGGTAATCGCTTACTGCTATTGATTCGAGATACCGCGAATCTTAAGACACGTACACAGGAGCGAACAAAAGTGACGAATCCTCGCGCATGTTCTCGTCGTTCGATCGTGTAGACTTGTGCGTGAGCATTCGGATCCGTTCATCAACGGTCGTCGAATACGTGGCACGGCGAGCTGCTCACTGTCGGTACTTTTGGGTGATGCTCAAAGAAAAACCGTGAGCATTCGAGTCATCGTGTGGACGGTTATATTTTTAGTTTTGCGTTGTGCGTCGAAACAAATTACAAATACACTTTTCTAATTGAAAAAAGTCGACTGGGACAGTAAGTTGTGTTTTCATTTAATCGAAGAATATCGACTTAATGTAGTGCCATGGGACCCAAAAGTCAAACTGCAAATATTCAGCAAATTGAATCCTCTGTATTGTTCTTGTACATTCTAGATGTCCGTCCACCAGCGAAGGTTACGGCGAGTCCTATAATTATTATTTTTTAAATTAATTAATTCATTACAATAAAAGCTGCACAAGCTAATTGAAGCTGATCGCTCATTATTTAAAAAAATTGTCAGTTAATCACACTTTTAAATTAATATAATCAATAACGTATTTATAACATGTATTTTGCCGAAAAACAATTAAAAAAAGTACCTATTTGTCGATAACTGAAATGCAAAATGATAGCAGGAAGTCTGAAGCGAATATTGTTCGACGCATGCCATGCGACGCACATTCTGTACACACGAACCAACAAAATTCATTCGAATGCTCATGCATGCTCAGCTCTCATGCTCGCGGTGTGCGTCGCACAAATATGTTCTCGAGTGCACGGATCATGGTACGGGCCGAGATTGTTTTAACATTTTTCTTAGCTGGTATCATATTTTGAACTCAGGTATTCGAATTGTTGCGAATATTCAATAGACTTGGTATTTTTAGTTCGTGCTTGACGTCCGTAGTATGCACACTAGTTTTGTAAAGCTCCGTCATTTCATTCACCATTGCCTTATTTTCCATATACGTTATTTGCACCCAAATGGCTCAACTAATGTCAAAATGAATGAAAAATGTCATTTATATCTTATTCATAACTTACATCAATATGTGAAGTGTTATGAACTATATGTTAACGCATCGTTTCTCAACCTTTTTAGTGTCGTGACCCCCAAAATAGGCATAAAATATGGTCAATCACTTCGCGACCCCCCCCCCCCCTTCGTCTATATTAGGTAAGAATTTGAACAGTAAAAATATCCTATCATTAACCAAACGAAATATAACATTTTAAATATAAATTTATAAATACCATATCTAGTAACTTAAGCTTATCAAGTTTAAACGTTATGTATAAGGTCGTTAGGAATTTCCATTAGTGCCCGTTTTATTGATGGAATATCAACATTTAATGTAAGTTTGGTAATAGAGGCATTGAACATTTTGATTCCGTTCGCTACTTCTTATTTATGCGAAAAAGGATTCTCATCCATGGTGGCAATAAAAACTAAGTACAAAAATCGTTTGTTATCACTAGAAAATAACTTACTTTTATGAGTTTCAGATGTTGAACCACAAATTAAGCAACTTTTAAATGTAAAACAAATTCAAAGATCACACTAATTACTTATTTTATTATATTTATTAATTTTTTATGTACATCCTTATCGGGATATTTTTATTATTATTATTTTAATTTTTTTTTACAGTAAAAAGTCTTAAATATTTAAATAAAAAGGTACATTTTGTAAATCAGCGTTTTATTATTTTTGACCTACGCGACCCCCCTGGTGGTCGCGACCCCCTGGTTGAGAAACGCTGTTAACGGTTAACGTATTCTCAATGTAAATTTTAATATAAATTATAATCTCGTACCTCACATTCTACAACACACCAGGTTAATCGACGACATTTTTTTTTCACTTGAAAAGAAAAAATACTGCTCCTGCGTGTTTCTTGACGTGTCTCAGGCGTTCGATCGTTTCTGGCACGAAGGATTGCTTCATAAATTGAAACTTTTTCCACCACCAACATACTACTTGCTGATTAAATTATACGTAACCGACCGCCCCTTCCAACTCAGTTTTGGTTCTTCGTTTAAAAACATTGCAAGCATTAATGCAGGAGTTTCTCGAAATGGCATACTGTCACCAATTCTGTATAATATATATTCCGCTGATCAACCTACCTCTCCAAACACAACTGTAGCTGAGTTTGCGGATGACAAGGCAATTATAGCAATACATGAAGACCCAATTTCTGCTTCCATCTTAATCTTCAACCATCACCTTAACTTAATGTCAAATTGGTACGATAAATGGAGAGTTAATATAAACCAATCAAAATCACTACACACTACCTTTACACTTCGCCTTGCCCCATGTCCTGAAGTTTCCTTATAGCTGACCTACCTATACCTTCATCTCAGTTGATTAAGTATCTAGGTCTAACCCTCACTTGGGCGTTACGCGTAAGGGGAAAAAAATTCGTACTAAATGCGCGTCACCCAGTCGCGCCGATGTATCAAAAACTTTCTGTTGCCAACTAGACCCAATTAATTTAACCACCCACTGGCCACTACCTATCATGTACACATAATTTTTCTTAATTGCAGGGTTACATAACAAACCCACCCACCTAAATATATTGTGTTGCTTTTGCAACTGGCGTCACTGGTTGCTTAAAACGTTATTAACTAACAAACACACACAATTAAATAAAAAATTTCTCATTTTCATATCAATAATCAAGTCTATGTGAACATTTGGCTCCCAACTCTGAGGAAATGCCAAAAAATCCAATCTCTACAAAATTCAAACCGTTTAAAATAAAATCCTACGCTCCATCACCAATACCCATCCTTATATTTCTAATTTTTCTTTCCACTCACGGATAAGCTTGAACTTTCTATAAACGTTTTTTCAATAAACTGCCTTCTTACCCGATCCCCTTTATTTCTGGTCTAGCTACTCTCACGGTTCCTGGAAACTTTTTTTTACTTTTCACACGTATAAATAAATATTAAAAATTCAGAATTGCCAATTCATAGGAAATAGCATTCTGATTTGTACGAATAATGTTAAAATTAATTTACTTTTATGATAATTTTAGAGCATTTTATTGATTTTAGTATTATATTATATCTTAGTGATTCGTTTATTAGTAGATAATCCGATTATATAATGAAAAATAAGGAAATTATTATTTACAGCATAATTTAAATGTATAGACTGTAACAAAAATACTTATATAATATTAAATGAATAGTTAGAATATATTAATAGAGATGGTAAATAGAGTTGCAGAAGTTGCAACGTTGCATAACGACGGTAAGTTACGATAGACTTTTAAGGCTAAAAATGTACATACGATGTCAACAAGTATTATAATCATAAAACATCATATGCACATAAAAATGTTTATAATCGATCGCAGGCTCAATCATTGCAATCTACCTATAGACTAAAAGTTACACAATACAGCGTCAGTGCGTCACACTGGAATCGGTATAACACATTAACACCATAACATGGTGGTGAAACTGTCTTAGAATTTTCAACTTCATATACGAGTATAACTGTTAAAATTACTGTAGGTTTTTTGTTTTTCGAATTCACGTTAAGGACCTGTACGTGGGTGGCTTAACCCGCGCGTCAGCATAATCAAATATTATTTGCTGTCATTTTTACGGCGCGGTGCGTCTCCTAATTGAGTGCTGTTTTCATGGAGCCGAAGCGTAGCGAGTAGTCTGATTATCACAGAACATCTAACTAAAGATAAATCTACGATAAACGCACGCGGTAAGCGCGGTGCAGTGCAAGCGATGCGGCGAATAAAATTATCAAACATATAAAAATATACTACGAAAAAAAAAAAGATTGTCCAACGTACGCGATTGACTCGTTCGCATTCGCCGCACGGCTTGAAAATCAAATCGATTTGTTTTTGGTCGCGCGTTTAAGCGAATGGACGTCAAAATAACGTTGTATTTATTTTTCATTTATATATTCATATATTATATTTCATTATATTATTAATTTTATTCATTTATACGATACGAGTAGATAAACAGGTAATATAAATTATTAGATTATAATATATAGTAGTTAAACTATAATATTATAATATATTTATATATAAAACAAATCGATCCTTGTAAATAATTGAATTCAAATCTGATCTTTTTTTAAATATTTTTTATATAGTAAATACTTCACTTCAGCACTATCCAATATTAACAATTTGTTTTTGTAAACTAAAAGACATTTTTAGTTGACTTTGTTTTTAAAAGAGCAGAACATTAAAAAACAACGTGTAAAATATACCGCACAACCTTTGGACAACTCACTTCGAAATACACTGCGTTTAAAAAAAATTAAAAATTATCTGAATATGGTTAGCCGCAAATTCGCGTTCACCGCGTTCACGTTGGATACAGCGTGACGCATGCATTTCATTTGAAGACTATACTCGTAGAAAGACTACATGCGACCGGATGATTCAAATCTCTACACTGCCGCAGGTCCTAAAACAAAAAAGCTTAACACATTTTTAAAAAGAACAATATAATACCTTTTTCGTTTTAGTTTCTGACGAAGTATTATTCATTATTATTTTGTGTTTTTATTCATGTATTAATTAAACATTTTTTTTCAATTTATGGCTCACGTGTGCAAACTAAAAACTTTTCGATACTAATTTCGGTTTATATGGCCAACCGCTTAAAGGTCCTTTCATACATATCCGATTCGCGTCCATTCCGAGTCCGATCCGACAGGCCGTCCGTGTTCATGGAAATATGAGTTTCTTGTCTTCCAACGTGTGCATCCACACTTTCCTCTCCGAGTCCTCTCCGAGTCCTCTCCGAGCCTGTGACCGATTTTCTTCCGATTTTTCGGTCGGTTTTTGACGGAACGATGTCGGATCGGACACGTATGAGCATGTTCCGACTGGTTTGTTCAGCGTATTACGAAATATATTTTCGTCCAGCAAAAGTGCTGTAATAGTTTAATTCTTCGTCTCTTAATTCTGTCATGATGAAAATTCGAAAGAAAAATTACTAGATGCACATCTGCTTCATACTACCACGAAACATAAGCTGCTTGGAAATCAGTAAAATGACTGACTCGGTTCAAACATATTGTCATGTGTATGAAGTCCCCTGAAACTACTCGGAATGTTCAAAATCGGAACGGACCCGGATCGGATATGTGTGAAAGGACCTTAATGGGGGCAAATGGTTTTGGTCCCAACGTGTCCATATTAAGCGGAATCCACTTTATATAATACGCATCTCAGTTACCGCGCTGTACTGTAACACATACACACACACACACTCACTTTATATGCGTACAGTAGGTGAGAGTAATTGAACGGCACGCGTTCTCGAATCACGAGCTCGTGACGTATTCCTCATTCCTATCTGGCTATCTCTATTTACACGGGAGATGTCGCTCTGTGTCATTCCCGGCAGGACATTCTGTATATATAAAATTAAAATACCACTCACCCACTGATCACTACATCTCAAAAACGACAAAACGTATGAACTTGAAATTTGACACGGTGCAGTTCATCTAACAGGTACTCTATAATCTACGATTAAACGTGTAAAAGAAAGAATTTTTCGAAAATCGCATATTTAAGGGTACAAACAGCTTTGGACAGGATATATAAATTTTACTTAAATTTGGTTACCTAGGAAATATTTAATTTTAATTATTACATTGATTTTAATAGTTGCCGATCGAGGTAGGTCGGTATAAGTAATTGAATGTAGTATAAATAAATAAAAATAAACATTATTGTAATATACGACAATCCTACATTTGTATTGTTATACTTAGTAATTGCTATAATCTAAATAGTAAAATATCTCCCGGGCGAGAACATAAACTTGGGATATGCCTCTGAAAAAAGGATAAGTAAATATGGCTCGGATTTAAATAATGTAAAGGTATACCTACTAAGTATGTATACTAATCAATAATCACTAATCCGTCAAGAACTATTCCTTCGCAAATATTTTTTTATTATTTAAAATGCTCAAATGCCTAAACATCGATAGTATGCGTATATAATATAATATAGGGTGGGGCAGTGGGTTCTGATGATTTATAGAGTACTGCGGTTAGGTACTAAAGTCATAAAATCGAGTGGACGTCGACTGTTGCACATGTGCGTATCGCTGTGTCCCGTCGTGCCAATAGTGCGTTTCCAACGAGTTCATATTTTAATTAAAATTTTTTTTTTTTTTCTTAAAATAATAATGCGATATTGTTCAACAATGTTTCTTTAGCGTTCTTATTAAGTTTTTTTTTTCCATACGAAATTTCATTAAGTGTTAGAACGTATGCTTCCAACGATTAAAATATTAAATAATATATTTATTCTCCAATTATTACGCAACACTACTGTGTATTGCAGTTGCGTCGCGTTTTATCTCAAGGCCGTCACCCGACGGCCTAATTAAATTCAATGAATTATCTTAATCATCCAACGCTATCGCCACAATGTCTACTACGTCGACCACTATCAAAAATAACAAAAACAAAAATAATTCCAACTCACCGTCACTATCAAATCAAAGCATAAACAAAACAATCCAGAATAATAATTCTAATAAAACTAATAACTCAAATACGTCGTGGCCAAATTCCGCTGAAAACAACGGATGGACTACTAAAACGGCAAAAAGAACTCATTCAAGCTCTTCGTATACCTCGGATCCACCGTTGTCACCCCAAGAGCGTAAGCATGTCAATAAAAAACTATTCTCGTCAAGAAATCGATACGAAGTTTTCAGTTCAATGGAAATATCACCCAACCACTCTGCCGAAGTCGCACAGACTTCAATTACTGAACCTGTTGCAAATTCAATTGTTAAACATATTATACCTCCCCCTATTTTCATAAGAGGCGTGAACGATTTTCCTGGTTTGTGCACAGAACTGAGTGACCTGATCGGTGTTGATAATTTTCACTGCAAATCTGCAACCGACCGATTAAAAATTCAAACAGCAAATCCCGAGTCATATAGAGCGCTTGTTCAATTTCTAAGAAAAGAAAATGCAGAATTCCACACTTACCAACTACAGGAGGACAGACCAATTCGAGTGGTAATTCGTAACATACATCCAACCACACCATGTGAGTTAATAAAAGAAGAGTTAGTCTTGCGGCTATTTGAGGTCAGACAAGTAACACCAGTCCTTCACAGACTCAACAAAACCCCGTTACCTCTCTTCTTCGTAGACCTTGAATCCACGCCTCACTCAAATGAAATTTTTCAACTCACTTCCTTACTTCACACCAAAATAATTGTAGAAGAACCGCACAAACCCAAAACTATCTCTCAATGTGCGAACTGTCAAGATTACGGACATACAAAGGCTTACTGTGGATACTCACCTCGCTGCGTACGCTGCGGTAATGACCATCATTCATCTTCCTGCCCAAATTCACGTGATGAACCCCCCAGATGTGCTCTTTGCCAAGAAAATCATCCTGCGAGTTACAAGGGTTGCTCAATCTATAAAAATCTGCAACGTCGTAAGAACTCAAATACTTTTAATAATAACAAAAATTTAACTGTAAGAACAAATTCCAATCTTAAATCTAAAAATGTACAAGATAGTCACCCACCAAACTCCTCCATACACCTCCCCGATCAACCAATAACTTATGCAGATGCAACTTCCGGTCTATCCTCCAAACCTGCTCCACCTCCTCAAGTTCCTCTCACTCCTTCTCCAGTCTTTGATATAAATACTCAAATGTCAAGTTTCTTAAGTGAATTCAAAACTCTCATAAACCCATTAATTTCTCTACTTACAAAAGTAATCTCCACTCTATTAGATAAAAAAAATGATTAACTCAGTCACAAGCAACTCCCTAGTAATATTACTTTTTAATGCAAATGGTCTCAAAAACCACATACACGAACTTCAATCTGTTTTGTACAATAGCCGTATTGACATTGCATTGATAACTGAAACCCACTTCACTATGTACTCTAAATGCTACATTCCTGGATATCATCTAATAAAAACAAACCATCCAGATAATACGGCGCACGGCGGAGTTGCCTTACTAATTAAAACTTCCTTATATTTTCAACCTCTTCATGAATATTGCCATGATTACATTCAATCTTGCCTCATCCAAATTAAATTAAATAACATCCCAATCACCATCGATGCTCTCTACTCCCCCCCTCGTCACAATATTACCAGAGATTTACTTAATGATTTTTTTGGTTCAATTAAAAACAACTTCATTATTGATGGAGATTATAATGCAAAACATCAAAGCTGGGGCTGTCGTGTCAATAACCCTCGTGGTGTTTTATTACACAGCTTTTCCAACGAAAAAAAATTTAATATTCTCTCGCCTCCTGGACCTACTTATTGGCCTACCTCACTCAAAAAAAAAACATGACATTCTTGATATTTTTGCCGCTTAGTTACCCAGTAACTTAGATGACTGTACCAAAAACATCCTTGATTTAAACTCTGATCACTCCGCCGTTCTCCTAACTATTTCAGCCACGCCATTAGCACGTACTAAGCCACCCAAATTATTCTCAATCCATACCGATCACAAAAAATTTCACGATATAGTAAATGAAAATATTAACCTAAATATTAGGTTAAAATCCAATCTCCATATTGATGAAGCTGTCAACAATTTTACTACTCTAATTCAATCGGCAGCGTGGACTGCCATCAAACCAGTTAAAACTGCTGACTCAAACAATATAGTAAGCTCAAATTTAAATTACCCTATAATCCCAGAAGAAATTCGTAGTTTAATTGTGGAAAAACGTAGAGCAAGAGCAAGATACCACCTCTCTCGCCTTCCTTCACACAAATCCGCCTATAACAAACTTGCTAATTCTTTAAAAAAAATCCTTACAAAACATAAAGCCATTGCTTACGAGCAAAAATTATACAACCTATCTGTTACTGACGGTTCTCTTTGGAGAGAAACTAAACAGCTATTAAAATATAAATCTCCCTCAACTCCTCTTAAAAAAGCGGGAAATACTTTAGCTATCAGTGACGAAGAAAAAGCAGAAGTATTTCAAATACATTTATCAAATATTTTTCAACCTCATGCTGATATTCTAGACCCTCAACACATAGATAGTGTTAGAAAATATTTAGACTCTCCGTTATCTAATGGACCTCCCGTGAAATTCACCACACCAAACGAAGTCAAAAATATAATTCAAAAACAATCGAATAAAAAATCACCCGGTTTTGACCTAATAACAGCTGAGGTTGCAAAATGTCTACCTAAAAAAGCAATAGTCCTTTTGACATATATACTCAATGCAACATTTCGTCTATCATATTTCCCTTTAATGTGGAAATTTTCACATATTGTTATGTTTGCAAAGCCAAACAAACCCCCAGACTATCCAGACTCATATAGACCTATAAGCCTCTTACCATTTTTCTCAAAAATTTGTGAAAGACTTATTCTCCAACGACTTTCTCCACATGTTATCTCAAATAATATTCTTCCTTCTTCTCAATTCGGTTTTCGCGCTAAACACAACACAATTCATCAAGTACCGCCTGGTTGACTGTATATCAACCTCGCTGGAACGAAAACAATACTGTACCTGTGTTTTTTTAGATATTTCACAGGCATTTGATCGAGTATGGCACGATGGCCTACTCTTTAAACTTCGCAATTTTCTTCCCCATTCCCTGTTTCTCCTAACTAAATCCTACCTAACAGATCGATATTTTCAAATCCGCGTTGGAACCTGTACCTCTCAAATGGCTACAATCAATGCAGGCGTACCCCAAGGTGGTATTCTATCTCCCTTATTGTTTAATATCTATGCCTCTGATCAACCCGTCACTGAAAACACCCTTGTTGCAGATTACGCTGATGACAAAGCTTTAATTTCAATTCATGAAAATCCCATAATAGCCTCTAGTAATCTACAACTCCATCTTAATCTTATCTCTACTTGGTACACCAAATGGAGAATAAAACTGAATCACACTAAGTCAATTCATACCACCTTTACCTTGAAACATGGCATCTGCCCTCCAGTTTCATTAGATAACATACCTATACCCGCATCCGATACAGTAAAATATTTGGGCCTTATCATAGATAAAAGATTGACCTGGAATCCACACATCAGATCCAAAAGACTAAATTTAAACTCTCGTTCTCGTATGCTCAAAATTTTGTTATCAAAAAATAAATGCATTAACATTAAAAATAAACTGCTAATTTACAAAACATGCTTAAAACCAATTTGGACATACGGTCTTCAACTCTGGGGCGCAACCAAGAAATCGAATCTAAATAAAATCCAAACTTATCAAAATATCACTCTACGTCAACTCACCAACGCTCCGCCATTCATATCAAATCAAACACTCCACAACGACCTTCATATTAAATCTATAGAAGAAGAATCGGTTTTATTTTACAAGCGATTCTTCTCACGTCTGGCAAATCACAATAACCCACTAATCAACAACTTAAATAACCCAACACTTCCTGGAAATCCTCGCCGTCGACTGAAAAGGAGATGGTGTAGAGATCTACTCCTTTAAGTCACTCACACTCTTCTTCTTTCAATTCCTATCTTCCTAATTCTCCTTTCACGCTAAGAGTCACTAGTGGGTGACTTCTTAATCATGCATACCATGTTATTTTTGTTTTGTCTCTTATCACTTATACTTATTATGGTACAATGTATAGATCGTATAATTATTATAATAAAAAAAAAAAAGGACTAAAGTAGATAAGATAAACTAGTTTGTCGCCAGATTAAAGTTCATGATGTTTAGTTTTACTCCAACAGTAATCATGGACACGTGGCCTGTGAATCAGCGCGTATTTCAATGGCTGTTCTTAGACAAATGTTTCCGAATCGTGTGATATCGCGGAATGGTGATATTGCCTGGCCACCAGGATTTGACTCCACCGGATTTCTTTTGGTGGTGTTATTTGAAATCTAAAGTATTCACTAATAAGCCACATACACGTTATATACACATACAGTTAAAAGAAAACATAAGACGGGAAATTACGGCCATCGATGTGCATTTCCTACAGAGAGTTATGGACAGTATGAAAAAACGGATAACCGACTATACGAAATGAAGGCAGCCACTTAAATAATGTAATTTTCAAAACTTAAGATTTTTGTTAATAACAAATAAAAATAATCTTTATGTTGAATAAAATACAATTTGTTTCATTACTTTGTTTTTAATACTTGATTAATAAACTACAATTAAAATTCGTCAGAACCCACAGCCCCACCCTGTATATACTATATATCGTATATATTATAGAGTGTATTTTAAAAGTTTAAAATTGCTCTTTTTATGAACATCAGATACAGATAGTGTGTTAATAAAAAAAACGTTCAAATATCAAATAATTGTGCATTACAGTAAAATACAGTATCAAATACTTACACTATAATAATATTGTACTACACTGCACTTACACTGCACTGTATGTCGTTGGTAGAATGTGTATGGTTTATTAAAAATAAAAGTTGTAGTCCTTGAATATTTTTATTACACGCATATGTGTCACACAAAGATATATGTTCTCCGATGGTATTAACTGATGTTTATAATTGCGGCTATTTTATATATTGCGCATATATCCAACGAAGATACATCAATTTGAAGCTATTTCTAAGCTAATGAAGATTATCAAATTCCTAATTTTTATATTACTTCAAACTAACACTGATAAGGGAAACATGCAAATATATTTTAGTAACATTTTAAAAAATTATAAAAATAAAATAACTTTTATTTGATTATTTTTGAAAAATTTGAAAATATCTATTTTATAAAGTTTATTCTTTTGCAAACGTTGATGTTTCAACTTTTTACTATCATTAACCTCATAAAGTCATAAATTTTATTTTCTGTGAATCTTTGTAGTTAATAGTTTTACATGTTAGATCGATGTTTTGGACTTCTTTATTATTCTTAATACTGACAACGTATTCTGTTATTCTGATTAATTTTTAAAAATGTTGTAAATTATAGTTTTTATTTAATTTAAGCAAACAATATTTATCGGTAAATTTATAGGGTGATATCAATCACCACATAACTAATATAATGCACTCAAAACTCGCCTCACATCTGATACCATGTGTGTAGAATTTTAAATTTGATAAACTAATCCGGAATCTCAACAAGTTATTTTAAATTCTGCAGTCTGCAGTCTGCACTGATGAACAACTCCTTAATCGACCACTACCTAGGTACTTCTTCCTTAAAGAAATCCAACTTTCTGTAAATTTTTAATTAAGCTGTTTTCATCATCAAGCTACTTCGGTAGCAGGTGATTATCAATTCATCTGCCCAAGTGTTCAAAAAATGTTAACCTTAATATTATTAGGCATTTTTAAGCTTGTACTACCGGTATAATAACAGTATAATTTCTTATTTTATGAAGTAAACGTATACAGTTTATAGATTATAGGTATTAATGGTATTATAAATAGAGTACTTTAATGATTCTCTAATTATTGGTTGGTTATTGTTGCGTGTCAGGTTTGACATTATAAAAAACTATTTGATTTAGTCCGAGAGTGTTTACTTTTAAGCGCACTTAACGCAGAAGTTCTTAATACTCGGAGTGTAACAAACTTTCAGGAAGTTGTTAATTGTTATGTTTGCTATAGAAAAATATTGTTTTGAAAAAAAAAAGGTTTGAAAGGGTCCTTTAAAATATTTTGAAGATATTATTTTGTCGCTTGAAGTTCCTCATTGGGTCATAAATATCCTTGTAAAGATTGAAATAGCAAATGTGTAGTATGAATAATTTATTGAACTTTCAATTACTGGATGTTGAACACCTTTACGGATGGTACGAACTCCATATCAAATTATACACGTATTTTGTATTTTTTATTCAACTATGTACTATTCAAGTAATTAATTATTATTAAAAAGATTGAGTCATTGAGAACCATTTATCTACACAATATTATACTATATTTATATTTAGAATAATCATATTTATAGCTTCTTCGGTGATTATCATAATCCCCTAGTCCTGTCATAAATTTAAAATTATAAATCTTAACTCATTGTCAGATAAATTTATAATTTGAGTTTGCTTGCTATTTAACATTAAAATATTATTGAGGTGTTTAAAAAAAAAAAAATTGCCATGTAGGTAAAATATTTACGGTCTACATAAAACAATAAAATTAGAGACTCGAGACATTTCTATTCGATAATCCTTTAGCAGACCGAATAGTGTAATCTGTAGCAATTATGTGCATAATTTATTTTATAATAATTTTGTATAAAATGCTATGCATTAAATTACGTATGCATTGTAGTTAAGTACTATTTAATTATGTTTAAATTTTGGTGAAATATTAAATATGCTTACATTTTATAAAACTAACAAGGGCGTTGTAAAAATGATTTATTCATCAATATGATATATCTTAAACGGTTCTTGAATCTTAAGTGAGTGCAAAGTGAAACATAATATTTTCCCCCTATTTTTTATTAACGATTGGGTAATTAAGCTAGTGTGTAATGGTAAATCAGGTAAATCAGTGCAGCGCACCTTGATAGTATTTAATATCTAAATATTTTATTAAAATTTTTAATTTATTTTCTTTTTAAAATATTCTTATAGTTTCAGTTAGTTTCACAATAATACTTTCTATAATATAAAAATGAATCGCTGAATGTGTTGCTAAGCGCAAATCTCGAGAGCAACTGAACTGATTTCGCTAATTTTTTTTTTATAATAATCCTTGAAGTACGAGGATGGTTCTTACGGAGAGAAAAATTAGAAAAATTGCCTGAAAAAGTCTAAAAAAACTTTTTTAAGAGCGTGGTCGGCGAACATCTTAATACAAAAACGATAATACCAATAACCAATAACCATATTATCATGTGAAAATTAATTAATCATCTATGTCACGGCGCAAGCATATAATCACGAGCGTATAATTACTCAAAAACAATGGTATGTTGTACATGGTCTAGGGTCTATCGCATCACGCGCGATCGGCTGGACCGATTTCGGTAATTGTTTTTTTGTTGTGTTCGTCACTATCGGGAGACGGTTCGTACGAAAGAAAATGTTTGCGAAAATCTACTGGAACGGAAAATTCCAAACGTTCACGGGTATACTTATGGGTGACGGATGAAAAAAAACAAAGGAGAAGGCAAAAATCTAAGGGCAATCACCGCGTATTATACAATAACTGTATCAAACGAATATTGCGTTTCCACAACAGCAATAAATTAATTGGTATTTTGCACAGAGGTCAGTTGCAAACAATCTAATATTTTGGAAAAGTATACTTTAATTCTACGACGTGAAATCATCCTATATTTCTATATTATTTCTATCTTATGCACATTCGACTTTAAACGGTTGCAATGTCGATACATAATTCACGAGGGCAGTCGCTAAGTGTTCGTGGCATCAGTTTTGAAAATCCATGTTTTTAACATGGCCAGTTATATATGTTCCCGTGGCGGAATACCAACAAAACTATTTATATACACGCAAGAAAAAAAACCTAAGACTGTTGTATATCATAAAGCATTAAAATAATAAACACTTTTTTTATTAACTATACCAATTCGAATTCGATATTCATAGTTAAGACAGGACAACGTCTGTCGGGTCAGCTAGATATATACATCCATAGAAGACGTCATAATACAAGAAAACAAATATTTCTTTCATACTCACTGTTTCTTGAGCTATTAAAATAATTAACAATGAAAATTTACCTTGAACAACTAAGGGCGGCTCCGTGTCCAAATACTCCAAAATGATGTCATTGGTGTCCTAAAAATTGAATTTATCACTACTGGTATTTAAAATGTTGATATATTTGCGTCTCAACACAATTTATCAAACCTATATAGACTTCAATAAGTACATAATCTATATACTATAGTTAATTATTTTTTGAATATATTCTTTTGAAATTAAATGCGCATATAGTTGGATATTATTATTTGGAAACATTTTTCGAAATCCTTGGATATTCAAATATATCACGTCACGTACGATGTACACCATATACAAGTATAACTATAAGTTAATCATGGCCATTTAGATATTTACCTATCAATATTAATTGGCGTGCCCACAAGAGAAGAGAATTAAAGGTTTGTGTACTACAGGAGAGTGCGTCCGTCACATCCCTGGCCTCACCTTTCATTTATACGTATATTGTTTTGCCATGTTCACAATTTCATGATAAAATTAAAATTGACAAATGTTTTCTGAAGAAAATTAACGCTTCTGAAAAATATGAAAAGAAAAAAGACGATGAAGAATATTGCGAATCAGGACCAAGCACGAACTAAATAATGAACTAATAAAAATTATTATGTAACACATTTTATAACATATTTAATCTAATTTATAGATCTAAATAAAATTGTATTAATGAAAGAACAATTTTTTTATTTTTTATTTTAAACCCCCCCCCTACCCGAAACAGAACTGATGTCCGGATTTGGTCTAAAAACATTAAGGTAACCCTATCATATACTGATACAGTAATCTCTAAAGGTACGTTTTCCCTGCAGCGTCTGGCCGCGTCAAGACTGTTTTCCTCACAGCGTCCAAACGCCGCGTCAAGACTGTTTTCCACACAGCGTCCAAACGCCGCGACCGCTCCAATTTTTTTACAAATATTCAATCAAAAAATGACCATAACCATATTTCTCGTCGTACCATATAAATCTATAAATTCATTCTTATTGTAGTTTTTCATACATGTCCAAACTAAACATTGTGAATAAAAAAAAAAAGTAGAAATAACATCATAAATTATCAGTACTTATGCATCTATTTAATCAATTAGTAACGATAAAAGTATTTATAAAAAAAGGATATGAATATGAATAAATATATACATTTGTTAATTTGACAATTTAATGTTTATTAATGTTACTAAATACCTACTATATACCCGTCTTAAATTTTACAAGGCAATAAATGACATTTTTTATTATCTAAAACACGTCAGCAGACAGCAATATTATGTGTAAGATTTATGTAGTTAATCAAATCTTGATAAATGATAGTAAACCGACAAGAGTGGTATTGAAAAAATGATCAAAACTTTCACTTGCAGTACTTTTACGATGAGCAGGGAGTAGGTGGTTAGTAGGCGAGATATAAAGGGTGTTTCATAAAGAACGCAGTTTTTAATTTTGCTATAAATCAATTTTATTTTATAAGAAATACATTATTAATGGTATATATTACTTCACTATGACTTGAGGTTCAAGTGTGAAATACGATATCGTGCATTTGACCCCCTCTACTCGCTCGACACGCAGTGACTCTGTCCATGAAATTACAAATTACGTTTTCACTGACTTGCCCATCGAGTTCACTGATAACTCGTTGAACTTTAGTATATACATGGTTTTAAAACACATGAAGAAATAGGTATCGAAATTTCAATTTTAACACTCACTTTCAAAATAATAGGCCCAGATTATGTATTTATCATATAATCTATATTACATTAAATATAGTTTTAAAATTATAGAATAAATTATTTTTTATCCAGTATTAGATGAAGATATATCAACAATACAGAAAGTCCTATTTCTCATAACTCCAAACTGTAATGCAATAAATAAATACGCATTTATGATTTATATAATATATATATTATAGGAACTTGATATATGTATATACATATTTATATCGGTATAATGAATCGGTATTCGGTATTAATATCAACAACAGTGGGTAGATAATTATTTACGTTAACATATCGATATCATATAAGTATTTTATGGTAAATTTCATAAACAAATCTTCATTCAAAATATTTTAGACGTATACATTTGGAATACGTTGAAAATATAGTCATGTATCATAAAATACAAAATGAACAATTTTATCGAACAAAAAAATAAATACTTCCATACACAAACTCATATTACATATTCTTCAAAATTAAAATTGTTGAGATAGTCAATAATTATAGTCTGATTAGAATATAAATGAGCTTGTTATCGATTTTCAGTACTTTGTATATGTATTATTACAAGATATTTGAATTGTAATTTTTATACATTTTAATTGAAAATTAAAAATAATCATCAACGCACATATAAAATAATTAATTAACCTTTTCATAATCCACATTATAAATATTTAACCTGAGCCACATCCTTTTATTTTTATACTATTTATGTGACTTTAGAATAAGTTTGAAATTACAGTACAAAAGGCCATGGTCGTTATAACTCGTCATGGATTACAAGAACCCATAAAAAATAATTTGTTCACATTAACTAATGCAATTTTGTGCCTTTTAAGATTTCGTAGTTATATCTGTTTTTAATTGATGAACATTAGATATGATTTTAAATGTTTAAAATTTGTTTTTGTAAGTAACATAATCTAATATGACAAATTATAAACAAAATTAAAATAAAAAAAATATATTTGTTTAATGATTAATACTCTGATTAATAATAATTTTTAATATTTTGATATGATTTATACTATACCAAAAGTGATATTTTTATAAGAATGGACGTTATCTAATATTAATGATTTTTTTAAAAAATTAAATGTTATTTAAATAATTATTTACAATCTAACATTTAAGGAAAATAATTAATCAATTGCTATTAATTATCATTATCTCCCGAGAAGACGACCAATACCATGATGAAACAAAGAATACAAGACCAAAAAAAAAAAAACAAAAATAAAGCGCTTAATAAATATACAGAACCAGACAACAAACTGCCCTTAAATTCAATAGAACAGATCAAACCACTTAAGTATCGTTAAGCTTGAAAAATCTATTAATACATTTGTCAAATTCAGTATTCCAATAAATGGACAAACTGGTATCAAAAACTTCAAGTATGACACTAACATGGAACAGTATAAAACCAAGTGATCGAACAAAGATCAATATAAATCAACATTATGAAAAAAAAATTCCATATACAAATGCAAAATTTTACGCTTAGTTACATAAATACTAAACACAGTAAATTTTTTTTTTTTTTTTTATTTTTACAAGTAATATACAATCTGTATCATTAATACAATAAGAATATATGCTAAGAGTAATATGACAGGAAAATAATTTGATGAAAGGAGCCACCCATTGATGACACTTTCTGTGATTCTTAATTATTTACTTTTTTTTATTACTATAACAAATCACGACACCACTTGCGCTTTAGGCGTCTTGGGGGATTACCTGGTATAGTAGCGGAGGCCAATTTTTTGATAAGTGGATTCGAATGAGTGCTTAGGTGGTTGTAGAATCTTTTATAGAAACATTTGGATTCCTCTGCAATTGTTTTTAGTTTTAGGTCTGAATGAAGGGAAAAATTTGAGACGTAGGGAGGTGCATTTGTAAGTTTCCTTAGGACAATGTTTTGGAATGCTTGAATTTTGTTAACGTTCGTTTTTTTTGCACTACCCCATAACTGCAGACCGTACGTCCACATTGGTTTGAGTAGACTTTTATATATAAGAAGTTTGGTGGACGTGGAGGTATATTTATTATTGCATAATACCGTTTTTTAACATGCGTAGGCGATTATTTAGGGCTAGTCTTTTGGCTCTTATATGGTGGGCCCAAGTAAGTCTTTGATCTAGTGTTAGACCAAGGTATTTAACAGTAGGAGAGGTAGGAATGGGTGTGCCATATAGAGAAACATTTGGACACGGAGCCTGTCTGAGGGTGAAGGTAGTGTGGATAGATTTACTTTGATTAACTTTGAAACGCCATGTGGTAAACCAGTTTTCCATGTAGGCAAGATGATTTTGTAGATTTGAAGAGGCAGTGAGGGGATCGTTGTTGATAGAAATTATCGCTTTGTCATCTGCATAGTCGGCTACTGACGTAAAAGGAGTGGTAGGTTGGTCTGAAGCATAAATGTTATAAAGGATAGGGGATAATATGCCACCTTGTGGAACACCAGCGTTTATAACTGCTATATCGGAGAAAGCAGAACCGTAGCGAATTTGAAAATGACGTTCTATGAGGTACGATTTTATAATTAGATAGTAAGCAGGTGGAAGGAATTTTTTAAGCTTATACAGTAGGCCATCATGCCAGACTCTGTCAAATGCTTGAGAGATGTCTAAAAACACACACGTACAATATAATTTTTGTTCCAGTGCATAGGAAATAGCGTCAACTAATCTGTGCACTTGGTGTATAGTCGAATGAGAAGCACGAAATCCGAATTGGGTATCAGGTAATACATTATTTTCAATAATAATGGGTAGTATACGTTTTAGAATTAACCTTTCTAGTATTTTAGCAAAGAATGGTAAGAGACTAATTGGACGATAGGATGATGTGGAATCAGGAGGTTTATTTGGTTTAGGGACTAATATTATAGTAGAAAATTTCCAGAGTAGTGGAAAATACGAAAGTCTAAGAATTGCATTGTATATGTGTGAGATGTGGACGATGGCTCTTTTTGGGAGACTTCTAGCTACTTCAGCAGTTATAAGATCGAAGCCAGGTGATTTATTCAGAGAGCTTTTTTGAATGGTATATTTAATATCATTTGGAGTGAATGGTTTGACTGGTAAAGAGACGGGAAGTGGAGAATTAAGAAACTCATCGACCGTATTCAAATGCGCATCATCACTTATATTAGAGTGTGGCTGGAATGTGTTAAATAGATGAAGCTTAAAAAGATCAGCCTTTTCAGTGTCCGAGCACGCTAAACTGCCATCAGATTTTTTGATTGGGAGATTTGGTGCTTTATAACGTAATATTTGTTTTGTTGTTTTCCAAAGAGAACCTTCCTTTGGAGAAAGATTAGATAGATGGTTTTGCAAGGTTGTAGATTTAAATTTTACAAGAATTTTTTTCAGGGAATTGGATAAATGGTTATAATTTTGACGGTGGGAAGGAAGACGAGTCCGTTGAAAGAGGGCTCTGGCTCTTCGCTTTTCAGAAATTTTTGTACGTATATACATCGGAAGCGAGTCTAGGATAGAAGTGGGTGGATTTGTGTCTGTAGCCGACCAGGCAGCTCTTTGAATGATATTAGTTAGATTATTTACCGCTAAATCTATGTCTTCGGGTGTTTTTAGTTTAATATTTAATTGAATTTCTGCATTGACAAGGTCGTGAAATTGATGGTGATTTGTAAATTTATTAAAAAGATGTGGTGTTTCTTTTTTAGTAGGAGTTGTATTAAGGGTTAGAAGAACAGAGGAGTGATCTGAATTCAAATCAAGGATATTTTTAGTGGTGCAATATAAATTATTTGGGATTTTGGACACAAAGATATCTAATATATCTGGATTTTTTGAGGAAGAGGATGGCCAATACGTTGGTCCCGGTGGAGCTAATACTTTAAATCCTTTGGTGTTTATAAAATTATATAATGTAAGACCACGCGGATTATTCACACGGCAACCCCAAGACTGATGTTTGGCATTGTAGTCGCCGCCTATAATAAAGTTATTTTTAATTGTGTTAAAGTACTCCGTGAATTGTGTGTTAGTGACATTGTGTTTTGGAGGAGAGTATATTGATGCAACAGTGAGTGAAGTATTATTTACAATAAGACTGATAGCACAGGATTGAAGAAAATCTTGACAAAAGTTTGGTAAAGGATGAAAAGCAAGTGTGGATTTTACAAATATAGCAACGCCCCCATGCGCGGTGTTATCTGGATGGTTAGTTTTGATTAAAGTATACCCAGGGATACGAACATAAGAATATTTAGTGAAGTGAGTTTCTGTTATGAGCGCAATATCAATGCGCTTATTATTTAAAACAGTTTCTAGTTCAAGGGCGTGATTTTTAAGTCCATTTGCATTGAATTGAAGTATTAAGAGTGAGTTGTCAGTGACAGAATTTTTATTGTTAGAATTAGGCATTGTTTTTATCTATTAAGCTGGAGATTAATTTTGTGAGAAGAGATAACATAGGATGGATGAGAGATTTAAATTCATCAAGAAACAATGACAACGTTTTATTTATGTCAGGAGCATTGGTTTCTGGAGCAGTTGGTATACTATTATTGGTGTGCGTGTTGTGCGTAGCCTGAGCATATGTTTTTGTTAGAGGTGGTGGTTGACTAGGTAAAGTATGATCAGGAAGGTGGCTACCTTGTACATTTATAGGTTTAGATCTAAGGTTATCGTGTATAAAATTACTTGTTGGGCTGCGTCTTTTCCGGCGTTGAATCTCTTTGTAAATTGAACAGCCCTTGTAGTTGGCTGGATGGTTTTCTGAACAATGTGCACATTTTGGAGGAAGATCACGTGAGTTAGGGCAATCAGAAGACTGGTGCTCGTCACCACAGCGGACACATCTGGATTTATAGCCACAATATGCTCTAGTGTGGCCATATTGTTGGCAATTGAAGCATTGGCTAATAGTTTTTGATTTGTACGGTTCTTCTATTTTGATTTTGGTGTGCAATAGCGATGTAAGTTTGAAGATTTCGTTTGCAATAGTAGTAGGCTCTAGATCAACGAAGAAGAGGGGGAGGCGGTTTTTTGTTACCTTATGGAGAACATTAGTTACTTGTCTTACCTCGAATAGGCGAACAGTTAACTCTTCTTTGATTAAATTTAATGGTGTGGTTGGGTGGAGGTTACGGATAACGACTCGTAAAGGCTTGTCCTCTTTGAGCTGGTACGTATGGAACTCAGCTTTTTCATCTCTAAGAAAGTGCACTAATGCTCTGTATGCAACAGGGTTCGTCGTTTGGATTTTTAAACAATCAGACGTAGACTTACATATAAAGTTATCGACACCAATAAGTTCGATTAAGGTCAGGCAAAGTTCGGGGAAGTCTACAACTCCTTTGACGAATATAGGAGGAGGTGGTTTGATTGTATCTGGAATAATCGGCGGTTCTAAATCGATAAGATTGTCGTCCAAGTTTTCGTCTGAGATAACATTTTGAGAGAGAACTTCAAATCGATTTGTTGTGGAAAATAATTTTTTACGTATTTGTTGGGATTTGGGTGATGTAGGATTATCAGAAACTGAGGAGTCCGAGTGGATTCTTTTTGATTTTTGCTGAGTTTTCCACTCGCCGTCTGAAGAACTGTTAGTTTTGTTTGTATTTTTGTTTGAATGAGATCCAATATTTTTATTTACGTTTGTGGACGAGGTAGAAGGTTTATTATTATGATTTGCCATTTTCAGGTAGAACTGTGATTAGTTTAATTACAGTAGAATCGAAGTACTGCACAGCGATAGCGTATTTATTAATATAATAGTAATTACAATTACAACAAGGCCGCCGCGGCGGCACTTGATAAGAAACGACGTATACGGTATAACGCGTATACACGCACCTGGCGGTTTGCGAAATATTTATTTGTGTTGTATGCTTGTAACGAAGCAAGTGAATAAGATAACTTAAAAAAAAATCACACACCGAAGGAAGTTGAATAACATTACAACCCGTAAGCAAATTCGTGAAATTTGAGGTAGGTAAGGAGAACAGTAAACACATTGGAGGCGCACAGAGAGAACGCGTGCGCACCGGTTGACTGCTATCGCAGAACTTAAACACAGTAAATAAAAATTAAATGTCATTGGCAACTAAAAAAAAAAAAAAAATTAAGACTTAAAAGACTAATCCACAAATACTCCTCTTTTTTTTTTTTTTGATACCTACTAAACTAGGAACGGGTGGGAACTGTTTCGCACATTTCTGCCACCCGATCCCGTATCGTTTATTCATCGATAATTTATTGATACATACGTGGGGCCTCTAACCTCCCTGTAGATTTGGCGTTCCGCCCATAAGAATGCCTAAATACATCAAAATAAGGCTCAGATTAGGACAAAACCTACTTCCCGGACATGCCTTCCATCTTGGGTTAAACGACTCTCCCATGTGTTCTCGCCATGTCGAGGAAGTTATTTGTGATTTCACCCATATTCTCGCCAATTGCCCATCTTTCCATAGCTCTCGGTTAGAATTACTGACTTTCCTACGCAAAAATAATATCCGGTCATTAGATCCGCATATAATTTTAAACTCCTTCTCTAGATCCATAGTAATTAATATTTTAAATTTTATTCAAAATGCTGGATTCTATATTTGACGTGAATTTACCTAAATCAACTAATGTTTAAGTATTATATCAGTTATTTTTTTTTTTTTTTTAATTTATGTATTTGTATTTGTATCCTGTTTTGCTAATGTTTGTCCTAAGGAATTGTAATTGTTGAGCTGTAGTAATTTGTATAATTAGAAGCTAATAATAAAAAAAAAAAAAAGGTAAATTAAATATAACGCTATTGAATCGGCGAAAAACAAATACTCCCCTATCGTCAAATGTTTAATGAGAAACAAAATTCTCCATTATAATCATAAAGCAGAACTAAAAAAATACAATAGACACATGAAAAATCAAATCCAAACATATGGATAACCATCGATAACATCGAAGAAGAATTACTTTTTTCACAAATATTTTGAAAATATTTTATCTTTTTTAGTTAACCAAATAGGGCCATTAGTTATCAAGAAATTAGGTTATTCCTAAAGAAAAACTACCTTTACCATAGTGGAACTACCTAAGAAAAAAAAATCACTTAATAACTATAGGAAAAACAGATAACTAACTGATGTAATTACCTTCAAAAAATATAGATCCAAAACAAAATGCCTTGATTATGAAGGGTTGGATACGTTTTGCGGCAATGATAATATCTACGAAGTACGAATCTAATGATAATGTAAAATTGTAAGCAAAACAGAAACCCGTAATATTGCCACCGCAATGTTCAGGTATATGTATATACTATATAGTATATACCATAGGTACCAACTCGAAGATATTATGACTTTAGCAAAAAGCCAATGTTACAAATGTTACGCGATCGATCATAGTCCACGGATGATAACAAAAATAATAAAATGTAATTTATTTTGAATAGTTCATTCATACAACGCTATTTCTCGGGAGTCCGTAATGACACAATTTTAATCGCCTATTTTCCCTATACCATGGCTTATAGTATATTCTATTATCAATTATACTACTATATATTGTTGTTGCAGTAATAAAGTCAATTCACTGATAAGAAGTGAAGTAGGTATGACCATAGATATATACTAATATACTATAATAGTAGTAATAATATATATAATAGTATTAGTATATATCTATGGGTATGACAGAGTGCAACGCGGACACACACGCATACTATAATAACCATTTAATACGCACACAGTAACAAATATTGCACGCACGTACTTTAAATTAACTTCAAATTGCCTATAATCAATTCCTTAAGTATACATCAACACCAATCCCCTTAATGTGACTACTGGTTTATAGAATCAACCGTATATCGGAGTCAAAAATAAAAATCCCTAATCAAATATTATATTACTAATGTTAAATTAACCTTTTATTAGGATCACCAAATACCGGATGATCTAATGACTTTTATTAACATTCTTATTGTTTTTATTATGTTTATCACATTATGATACATGTTTGGAACTGATTAATTTATAAGATCAATTTTATTTTTGAACTCATCAGTGTATGACAGTGTATCATCGTAGGTCACTTCGTTCAGTTATCTTTGTACGTTGTGTACTCGTGTCGCTTGGTTTATTATATTAGCATAGTTCGTGATCGAAAATATTTCTTAAATGTCCAGCAAACGCAAACAATTATCAATAAAAGAAAAAAACATTTACTCGTTCGTTTTGATAGATTAGAGAAATGTTCTTAAAGAGAAGCTGCATTAGCTAAGGAAATTCCACAGCCAACGTTAATCAAAATTTTAAAAATCGTAAGGTAATTGTTGAATATGGAGAGCAAAATTTGCCTCTTTCTCGAAAACGGAAACGAAATGGACAAAATGTCGATGTTGAAGAATCTTTGTTACGATGGTTTTAACAAGCTAGAAATTTTAATGTGTCGGTCACTAATTTTATTTTAGACGAGAAAGCTATGCAATTAGGTCTACAATTAGGTGTGGATAATTTTAGTCAAACGATTGGGTGGTTGACTTGTTGGAAAAACAGGAACAATATTGTTTTTAAAAAAAAATGCGGTGAAAGAAAATGTGTAGATTATCAAGCTGCAGAGGATAACTTTACAAGGATTTCATTACAAAGTTTCTTAACTTTATTTTAAATGTATTTATTTTAATTTTATTCTAAGCATTCGTATAAATATGGAATCATAAAAAAAAAAAAAAAATTTTATGGAATCAACCGGTTAATACGAGTAGAATGAAAATGACCTGAACCAATGGTGATCACATTATGCGGAAATCACTGCGTTAAGATATTGTCATCGCCACTGGAGATTATAACGATTTAACCGTACGTCGTAACTCGTAACAAAGATATAATCACAAGCCCGTGATGTATTTATAACGAACATATCGCGATGGTCCCCGTGTGCATAACACGTAATTTACGTATACGATATTTGTATGTAAACATTATGCATATAGTGTGTGATGCGACCGCCGTCGATCTGTCGGCGCTCAGGTAGGACGATCGGTGCGACGACGGTCCTTTGGTTCGAGTTCCGTGCAACTACACTCAGTCTCGTGTGTCTCGCGTCCGTGCGACAACGTATTATGTATCTACGACATTTCTGTTGAGCACACAACTGTTGTTTGTATAAATAAGCAAATACATTTTATCGTAGCGAAGAGTCTGCCATTCGTCCACAGTGAGAACTATGTCATCCTGTTTGTGGACAGCCGGATAAGAAATCGAATCGACGACACAGAAAATATATACATCGTACGTAGACAGTATTATAAAGACGGTCACGTGGGCGTTTTAGCATGGGACAACCGCAGTATCATAAGTCATATTTCATACTTTTATAGGTATAGCCGTACAGGTACGTTAGTCCGCATTTGCGAGTACGCATTGCGATACCGACCTAGTTTGAAACTATGTTTCTCACGTCCAACCTAATTCTCAGGGAGAAAAGTACACGATAGTGGTACGTTATTTTTTAATTTTAATTTTCTTTTCTTAATCGTCCTGTTTCCATAATAAATGTAGATCTTATAAACCATCTTTACAATCTCTCCCAAGTGTCACACTGTTGGGTTGACGAAAAAACCGAAGACGTGAATTTATAGTATGGATTAAAGAATAATAGACTATCGCAGTTATAAAAACATAAAAGTGGATTTATTTTAAAATTCTAATCAGCTGTCTTGTTGAAAAATTGGTTCAAGTGGACATTCTTAAAAATTATGAGCCCTTGAAATGTATAATAATTACGATATCGATGATGAATCGGTATGATTTATAAAAAACGATTTTTGAGCACATGTGATTTAGAATTTTCGGTTTATTTTTTGAAATACATTTTCACGTTTGAAATTTTAATATTAAACAGATGTAATACAAACTTGATCATATATTGTGCTATTCATCTGGTGCGATTGAAAAATGTATAAAAGCGATTTAACATTTTAAAGTTTGAATTTCGAAAACATTTGATCTATTCATGAAAATATAATATATCTTTAATAAATCTATTTAATTTTTATATTATGGATCATATTTTTACTTAAAATGTATTAAAATAGTAAATTAAATTTCAAAGATTTAAAAACGCAGTACAATATATCACGATAGTCGATCATGTTCCAAACTGAATTAATACATTTTTTAAATACCACATTTATTATTTGTATTTTGTTTATATTTATACTTAAATGTATCAACTGGAAATAAGAACATATACTAATCTCTAAGTATAGGTAAGTACAATATAAAATTCACATGTGTAGAAATTTAAAAGCCAACCTATTAGACCATAAGTTATAAATACATCATAATAGTTCGTCGTAATCAAATTGATACATTTTTTAAGTGTAGACATACCAATCAAAGTAAACAAGAGAGTATAATTTGGCTTGGGGCATTGCGGTCTCACAAACCATGTGATATTTATTGTTTTTTAGTTATAATTAGAGAAATAAAACAATAAGATCATAAAAACAAAATTAGGTAGTTCTTTTTAAAAAAGTTTGTTTAAATCGTCTCTGAATTTTAAACTGAATTAGGTACTATTTTAGACTATATCTGGATAATCGAATCTGAACAAGACCTAAGAATTTACGATGCAGTGTGTTTTTTTATTAGTTTTTAAAAAATGTAACAGGGTAAAATATATTTACTATTATATGTCCCCGTCATGTTCGTTCGTCAGGATTTATGTCATCATGGTACTGTTTATTATATATATTATATATTTAATTGATGATTTTCATTTAATTTTATTTAACCTTACTTTTAAACAACACTTAAAATAAGTATTGATCTCAGTAATTAATATATTATTAGTTTATCAACAATTTTTACCTTTGGTCCTCATTTTTTACCTTCATAAGTATTCAATACCACATAGGATTTAGTATTTATCACGTGTTTGTTTGATACATCCTATATTATAGTAACATTTGAATATTTGATAAATTGATTGGCCAGTTTATATGTATGATAATTTGTATTATTATAGAATCACAATCACATATTATATTGGAAAATCAAAATTCGTATGTAATTTTATTTTTTATTATACAGTTATAGTAATTGTGTTATTTCTAACGATCTATGTAAAAATAAAAGCAAAATAAAATAAAAAAAACGTTTTTGATTAATTGTTAATAATCTTAAACAATAACACATTTTCATTGAATATATAAATTATTTATTAAAAAATACCAAAATTTCAATAAAATTAAAATATATGACAATAAAAAAAAATAAAATATAAGTATTGCCTTGAGTATTACGAAATAAAGAGCTTAAGTTTCAATTTTAAAAATCACCATCAGATAAAAAAATTGCACTCAAAAAAGTATATTCAATAATAATTGGTTATAACGATATATCTTTATGACAAAACAATTGTCATATTATCCTTCCTAATGTTGTAAAATTATTTGAAAATTAAGTAGTACCAATATAAAAGATAACACTACACATTTCTTATTTAAAGTTTTGATATTATAACTAATAGGAGGTTTTTTTTTGTTTACTTAATTATTATATACCTGTTTCCGTAAAAATATTGTATCGTTAGAAGGGAGATCGCGGTATACAGAATTCTAAAGGTCACAATCTTTTCAATATTAGCAGCCTTTGATTTTTTACGAGAAGACGTAATAATTAAATTAACAAAACAATGAATGAGTGTATTTGTACATACGCATATTATATTATAATATAGTATAGGTATTTGCTAGGACCCGTTCTAGTGATGTTTTGGCTAGGCTTAATTTTGCTGCTCCCGTGGCCCGTAATTTGATCATTTATTCCAAATAAATAGAAGAAAAAGTTTTTTTTTTAAATTTGAATACATAAGTAAAACTACATGCACACAATAATACATATAATACATAGATTTGTTGACAGTTAATTTGGAAAAACTTCAAAAGTTGTATTGTACATAATTATTGAAATTACATTTTATTATTATAAATATATATTTTGTATTATAATCAAAAAAATAATTAATGTTATATATTACATAACGTCCATTCTTATAAAAATATCACTTTTGGTAAAATATAAATCATATTAAAATACTGAATAAGTACTAAATAGATAAATACAGCATGCAATTAAAAATACATATTTTATTAATTTAATTTTAACAATTTTTTTATTATGCTTTGAAAGATGCCAAATCTTTGATGAGGTCATCAATGTCTAATTCGTCAGCGATTTTATGTTCAATCGTTATCGTAAATAATCATAATAAACGGATCTGAAAAAGTGCTGAACATAAATAGTTCCTTATGGATTTTTATTCGGTTTTTAATTACTGAGTTCTAACTTGTTCCAACGGAAAATTATTTTCAAAGTACAAATCAGTAGCCAATTATCTTGAATTTTTTAGAATATTTATGAAATATTCATCAGTTCGATACTTTTGACATTTTTTATTCATTTCGTTCAAGTTTAGGATATAATATAATTAATTTGATTCTGTATGTTTTTTACTAGTATGTACAATGTGAAAAACAAATTAACGCAGGTGTGTGCCCATAGGCTTCACCTTAAACCAGCTCTGGTATTTACTCTAAATTGAATAGAAATATTTTTGTTTTAATTTGAATAACGGATATTTTTAAACATCATGATCACAATAATAACGTAAAGCGTGATTAATTGAGTTATAAAAATTCCACCAAACGCTTTTACTTAACACATTTTATACATTAGCAAATATGCATAATTATATTTTCTGCATATATCGTATTTGAAGACATGGCCATAATTTTACTGAGAGCATAATGAAGGTCAACTTGGTTTCAAACGTATTAAAACATAGTAGAGTATTCCTGACAGAATAATAAAAGGATTAGCGGAAGACAAAACACAATTGGTCGTGAACATACGTAACGCTACGCAATTCTACGTTATTTTTAATATGCAGGTTTGAATGCAGTAGGACGTATTTAAGACTCAACCATAATTAAGCGTTGTATTTTTGTATCACAGTTGTCGTTTATTAAGTAAATTTATTTTTCGGTACAATTAAAATAATCGGCTTGGCTAATCTAATCAACAGTAATAGTTATATGTTATATGAAATAAAATAAAAATTAATTTAAATTTATTATACTTAGATAAAATTATAATTTATTTTAAATAACATGATTGCTTCAAAATAAAAATTATAAGCACAAAACATGTGATAGATTAGCTCTAAAATACACGTCATATGTATATTATTTATATTTTCACGTACATAACGTTGACAGCCTCCCTCCACCCTAGGAATTTTGGGATTCTAACGACGTCCTTGATTTGTTTATTGTTTTCTATTTAGATTTAAGTTTAAGCTATGCCATCTCAACAATTAAGATAATTTATTTATAAATATTAAATTATAAGTTTGTCAATTATATTATAAAGCCATTATAAGCTATATAGCGTATACATTACACATAACAGAGGGAGATAAAAGGAAAAAAATAGTACCTAATACAGATAATTTAATCTAAATAACAAGTTACATAAATAGGTAAGATATTGGTCATTGGTTTATGATGATAATTACGTGGAATTAATTGTGAGCTTATTTATAGTGAGAAGAGAAAGTAAGAGTTTAATAGAGTTTTTATTTCGGCCAAGAAACCAGATATCGTATTGACATATTGTCCGTTAGTTGAGCTGCAGCTATGTCAGCATACTATGTATCTACGTTGGATTCAGTGACGTGATGGCGAGTGCTAGTGTTGTATTTTAGGTTCTGTCTTTGGTTTTTTTTTTGTCTTGATCAATTTGTTGCAGGAGGTGATCGAGGAAATGATATTATGTTGTCATAACGAAATGGACTACGGTCGCAAAGACGTTAAACGATACGGAGCTTGATACCATACGTGCATCCGCGATGGTACCAGAAATCGTACTGATACATTTGTTATTAGTTTGAATTTCTTAGTTTCCGAAATTTGGTTGATGTCCCCGAAGGACTTAAGAACCTTTCTTTTACAGTGGAACAGTAGAAACGTTTTTCCATTCCTCGGATGTCAACATTTAGAAATATCGTACCTTTTTTTCACGTCATCCTATACATTCCTACAGAACGGTATTTGGTTTATACAAATTTTGAAAACAATTCAAACAAATTCTACAAAACCTAAGACTCGTTATTTTATATTATGTGTACTCAACAACACCATTAAAATGAAATATATCGTGTACTATGCACTTAATACTTATAAATTTGTGTTAAAATTTGAGTTTGAGATTAATGGTGTGATACCTAATTTATGGAACAGTTAAATTAATTTATGTAATAATCTATTGCGACATATTTATTTTCAATATTGTTTCAGGTTTTTAAAAGATATAGGATAATAATATATTAAATTATGAAATCACGATCTCATAAGCAACTGTAAACAACTAACAAGGTTATTATGAAATACTTTACAATATTATAAATAATGTTTATCATTGATGAAATAAAATTGTATAGTTTGAATGTTTAACTTTATCAACTCGTTCAACTGGCAATTACTATACTATTAATTATTATTCACGAAACACATCATAAGGAAAAAATATTTTAAAAGAAAAATAGGCGTATGGCAATTATTATTTTATTTTTTTTTATCATCTTGCGATAAAATTAAAAAATTAGGTAGTTCTAATTTTATAAATCGACTGATCAATCTCAACAATTAATTTTATCTCAATTTATTGAACGATTTGAACGTATTTTATTATTACATTTTTAAATGTATAGCCGTATATAACCAATTAAGCTCGTATAATTCAAATATAGTTTTGAGAAAAAACAAATTTTAATCATCATTCTTATCTAAAATAAATATAAAGTATATTCAAAGTATGTGAAATAAATATGTATGATATTAAATAAATTAGATGAATAAAGAGATCGCCAAAATAGTGAATTTGAACACGAGAAAAATAGTGTTAGCTTATTAGTAATCGCAGTATTTTCTTGATTCCGTCCATTTCATTTTTATTTTATTTTTATTAAAATTAAAGCACATGATTTCCGCATAATTTTTCTTTGACCTGCGTTCCTGGTAGTATGGTTGTGGAGCAATTTAATGTTTCATGGTTAAAGGATTTTGTGTGATCGGAATTCACTTTAAAATCTAATAAAAAATATTTTAGAAATTTGGTTTAGGTTGAGGAATTGAGGAAAGATAAATCTTTATCTAAGTTGATGTTACGGGGTGTGGACTATAGAGTGTAGATGGTACTAAACGGAAACGGATAAATTGATAGCCTTGTGTTTTTCGATTGTTGGAAAATTTTGCTAATTAATCCCACATTTATATATATACTCAAAGTCCATAGTAAAGAGTAGGAACTTGTAGATTTTGTAGATAATTAGTTTACAATTAATGTTGATATTAGATAATAAGATGGGCCTCAGTGTACGAGTATTTAGGGCTTTTGTCCTTTTAACTCCAAGTTAGTTTTCTATAAGGTTCAGGTACTTGGCTTCCGAACAGATAGGTACGAGGATGTTATCAATGTAACTGCAGAAGGGCATTATAATTTATCACTTATCACTTATCAGACCATTTGAAAATAATTAAGTCACCTATAAATAGTTTAATTTGTATAGAGATAAACGAAATTCTAATGGTGGTGGCGTAAGATTAGTTTTAGGTGGGTATTGTATTGTTGTTATAAGCGTCATGATGTGGGAAAAGCTTGTGAGGAATAGTACTGTATGTCCTTGGGTTGGCAGCCGGAATGACGATCAAAGTGCAACTATTATTATTAAAGTATGGAAGCCGATTTATAAAAAAAATTAATTTTTTTGATTTAAATTTTAGATTTTTATTTAAGTTTTCATTCGAAAATAGGGCAAGATAGTAGACAAAACTACAAAAAGGAACAAAGGGCAGGACATAGTGGATTTGATGATGAGATTGACATGAAGCTTCTATAATAAAAACCAATTTTAACATATTAGAGTAATCGTAAAAATAATAAATCAAATTAAATGCTCGTGGTTTAATTGCTTAAAGTTATGAGTAATTAAAATTAATCGTTTGATTTATGCTCTGATGTCATACGTTTCGTTTTACGCTTTGATGTAGATAACTAATGCTATTAAATTAATATCATCAATCATAGACCATAGTAACTGGATTATGCAAATCCAATCATTTCCACTAGAATTTATATAAATTCATAAAGCCACAACTCACTCGATACGACATCATTATCATTATAGGTATGAGCTAAAACAATATTATGCAAACATAACCTTTACATTATTCTTCCATCAATATTTCCCCATAAATAGGTATGTAAAATGTATGGTAGTAGTTTCTATATTCTCATCACAGGAACACTAAATAAAATCAACAAATCTTCTGATCGAATCATATAATATTATTATAAACCCGTACACGAATTGGAGTGTTACGAGGACAATATAATTAATAAATATGGTTCAATTTATGCTGTGCCTATATTGCTCTAAAGTGAAAAGTGAATATTCTGTTGTCTAAGGACCGATTTCTGTACTCGAAATTATATCATACATTTTGTTTATGGAAGACCAAGGTTATGAGTAATGACTTATGGCCAAGGATACATTTACTTTTGGGATAATATTTTATTTTTATTTTGTATAGCACTATGGGACATGCCCAATTTAATACAATATTGTAAACTTACACTATAAAATGTGTTATAGTGTCATGTATAGAAAATGTACTATACATTGGCAATATTTTTACTACGTTATTATTCCGATTCTGTGAAACGAGCGTATCTGAAAGCAATGAGAATTATTTTATTTTTTGTAGACATTATGTTTGAGTTTTAACATGCATTTTTATAATTTTAAAAAGGCAGGTCAATAAACACGCACAAAATGTGCAATTTACAACGCACTGATTTGTAACGAAAACTAGGTTATTATTTGAACAGTCCGCCATGAATGAATATAACAGTTCCAATGAAGTTGACATTTTTATGAGTTTTTAATTTTAGTATTGTATACGTGTTACAAATTTTCAAACCATTATTATTCTGTAGAGACAGATCACATAAAAAAAAATTGTATTTATATATTTTTTTTTCAAATATTTTGTCTTTATTTTCAATTAATTTGATTTAATAATCTAAGTTAGGTCAGTCAGGTTAACATACATGACCTACACGGGCTATGATATGAGAAATGAAAACAATGAAAAGGAAAAACCAACAAGGGATTAATACTATTTACGCAGCGACTATCGCTCAAAACCGTTTTCGAAATACACCGAAACACCCAATTTTTGTAAGACGAGCAATAACGATTATGAACATTATGTAACATTATTACGTTATAATATCGCATTGTCGCTTGAACTCGAAAAACCGCTTGCTCACCTAGGTTTGTTTTCACAGAACAGATCATTCGACGGTCAGGCGGTGTAGTCACGCGCAGTCGTAGCAGCAGCAGCTCACCATGGCGATTCACGCGTCCGCGATGAAGTCGTTCAAAGCGATACGGTGCGCGGTGACGGTGGAGCCAATGCTGTTCTGTTACTTCCTGTCCACCGTGTTTTCGGCCACCGTCGGCTCGAACCTGTTGCTGCGCAAGGGATGCGACCCGGGAGCGACCGCGGCACCGGACCTGCGGAACTCGACACTGTGCGTCAGGGAGCAGCAGTCGCAGCACGTCGTGGCCGCTATAAACGTGTGGAAGCACATCATCCAGGAGCTGATGTCGCTCATGTTCATCATGTTCGCGGGGCCGTGGAGCGACAACCACGGCCGCCGGCGCCGGCCACTCATGTTCGTGCCGGTGCTCGGGCAAATTGTGTGCGACTCGTTCAACATACTGTTCACCGTACTCTGGCACGTGTCGCCCGCCGTCACCGGGCTCACGCAGGCGCTCACGTCCGCGTCTACCGGCACGTTCCACTGTTTCCTGATCGGCGTGTTCGCGTACCTGTCCGACGTGACGGACGAGAGCAGCCGCACCATGCGGCTGGGCTACGCGTCCGCCATCCTGCCGCTGTCCGCCACCTTGGGTTTCCTGTCGTTCGGCTACTTGAACGTCAAGCTCGGCTTCGTCGGCGTGTTCGCACTGAACATCGGCCTCAACGTACTCGGCCTGTGCCTGGGCTTCTTGTTCATCTACGACTCGTCCGTGCCGTACAAATCGCCGCCCGGCTCGCTGTACAAGACCACGTTCGACCCGTCCATCGTCGTCAAAAGTTTCAAGATCATATTCATCAAACGTGATTTCCACAAGCGCATCATACTAATACTCATGGTGCTCGCCTCGCCGCTGACCGGCGCCCCGTTTGTAGGTAAATCATTTTCGTTAAGACTCCGAGCGTTCTCGTATACACCGGTTCGATTTCCAGCTGCCCGAGCGCCAACGCGGTTCACAGCAGTATAATCAATGTTTCGAATTGTAAGCAAAAGTATAACTCCGTCGATTGAATATCGTCCGTTACTGTTTTTATGTTCGTCCTGGATAAAAAAAAAAGATCATATAGAAAGACCATAGATTTCTCCGATCGTTTCGTTAGAAATTTTTTTTCCACGCGTTAATTTATGTGAGGATATTAAGAAATGTCAACGTTTAAAATTGAGTAAATTGAAAAAGCTTTTGGCAACATTCAGATGATGTTATCTTCTTTCAAATAAATTAATTCATATTGATCCATGAAGAATTTAAAAAACAATCACCGATGAAATACGTATGTTTTTAGAACTCGTTTTCATACTTTATCGTCCATTGAACTACAGTTAATAATGTCCAACTACTTATACTATACGCTTTTACATACCACGCGATACACAACACGATAAATTATCGTTTATGTAACTGTTTTTGTTTTCCTTCAGGTGAAGTTAATTTGCTGTATTTCTACTTGAGAAATCGGTTTGGTTTTAATGAAATCGATTTCAGTTTGTTCAACGGGTACATCTTGGGGGTTATGTTATTAGGTAAGATTTTCACTAAGTTACTTGTATGTATAACATAATATATATTCAAATTTCGAATATTTTACAACAATTATAGGCACTGTTTTTGCCCTTGGGATTTTGAGTCGCAGGCTAAAGATGAATGATTCGTTGATCGGTTTGATTTCTACGTTTTTCGATGTTTCAACAATTCTCGGATTCCTTTTCGTTAATCAATTTAAATATTTATTATTTGGTAAGTAACTTTTAAAGCGATATACATTACACTGTTTTAACAAACACGAACAATATTATTGTACGATTTTTTTTATATTTTTTTTATTGTTTCAATTATTGATTTTTGATTTATTATTATCCTTTTTATTTCAGTTCCTCTGTTTGAACTCTTTCGCGGTGCTGCATTAGCTCTCGCAGGTTCTATAGCTTCAAAATGTGTGGAACCTGACGAATTAGGTAAATATAATATTACTGCAAACGATAAGGTTATGTAATTATCAAAATTAATGAATTGATATACTGAGAAAATGCATCTCATATAAAAATATAAATATTTTGTTACTAATATCTACGTGTATGTATATTATAGGATCTATGAATTCTGTGAAAATGATACTGGAAAATGTGACGAAAATTGTTGTTTTGCCGCTATACAACATAGTGTATAACTATACGCTGGAAACGATGCCAAGTGCTTATTTCATCATCAGTTTATGTTTAACCATTCCGTTGTTTGGATGTTTTGGGTAAGTTATATCTCCTCACGTTATCATACTGAGATTTTTTTTTTATTTTACAATTTGAAATACACAATCTGTACAACGTAGCACAATAAGTATATATGATATTATTATATTAACATGAATATTTTGAATTAATAAATCACCCATTAGTGACACTTAGCTGGGAATTAACGCTGTCTAGAGTCTAGAACTTCGTTGTTGTTTTTTATTTATTTTTTTATTTTTTATACTGAGATTTAAAAATAAATTTATACTAATAAATTATTAATGAATAAATAAATATATACAACATTAAATAAAATGAATAAAAATAGAAAATAAGATAAAATATAAATATTGCAATGAGTTTTATACCTATATAATAAATCTGTTTCTGGACTAACGCTTAACCTGGGCAGAGCACATAAAAAGGAAAAAAATCCTCCTTAACTCTAGGCGCAAATCACTTAAATTCCTACTTGGTAAACATTCAAAACTTACTACAATACAGTTATGGGGCGCAGCCAAAAAATCGAACACCAACAAAATACAAACCTTTCAATCTACAACCCTTCGTATAATCACAAATGCCCCGTATTACGTCTCTAATCACATTCTTCATACCGACCTAAAAATTAAAACCATAGAAGAAACAGCCAAAACCCTTTTTAAAATATACCACTTCCGACTGATTAACCACCCCAACCCACTTATCAATGCTCTCAGTTCCGACACCATCCCCGGTAATCCGCCTCGCAGGCTAAAAAGAAAATGGTGCCGAGACTTAAATGTCAATTAACAAAAGAAAAATTTAATTAAATAATTATAAATATAAATGTAAAAATGTAAATAAAAAATCATGTTATAAAGTGTCGCTATTGGGTGGCTGCTTTTATCTGTAAATACTCAAGTTGTAAATATTTCCGCATGCATGCTTATTGTAATATATAAATTACAGAGTGTACGCATGTAATAAAAAGTTAAAAAAAAAATAAAAAAAAATAAATATATAATAAATCACTAATGGATACGTGATCGGTTTCAATTTAAAAATTCATCGTAGGCAGTTAATAATATTAATTATTCATTCAATTAAACGTAATTTGTTATTATTTAAGAGTATGGTTATTTTACATTTATTTATTATCTATTTTAATTTTAGTACCACTTATTACTACACTCGGAATCAAGCAGTGACACCGAACCAAGGAGATGATTTGGAAAGTAATTCGAATGGTGATCCTCCGAATGAGACCAACGTCTTAGGATCTGTACATTTCTAAAATGTTATTTTTTTGTTAAAGAGAACAATTTTCAAATATTCTAAGTAACTTAATATGTTTTATTGTGAATTAAATGTATACATAATATATATATATATATATGAATGTACATTATAATTTATAACATATAGGAATGCATGCATTTTATCAATCGTTATACGTTTTTAACATCAATAAGTGAATTTTTAAATATTTTTACAAAAATGTGTTTTTTTTGCAAGAATGAGGAGTAATATAACCATGAAAATAATGCCAAGCATTTTTAAATTTCTGGAACTCATTTAAAATTATCATAAAAAAAAAAAAATGTCAAGGTTTATTGTTCATATAAATATTGTTTTGAAAATAAAATTGATTACATTTTATTTGCAGCCTACCTATAGTCTTTTGAGAGTATTTCTATTTAAGACGTTTGCATATTTACTTATAAAACCAGTATGAATTATATGTAGTCTATGTCACATACTCACATATTTGATATAAAACCGTAAAAATGTATTATTTATTAAAATTGAAATCACTCTTATTCAGTCAATTTTGAATTTAGAACCATCATATTTAAATACATAGAAATTACTTAAAATAATAGGTCTATAGGGTAGTCGAATATTCTAAATAGGTGTTGCTATTTAAAAAAAAACACATGTCTTACTGAGCACGCGCATACCAAAATGACAAACATTTTGAAATGTTCAATCAAATGTGTACTAATATACCACTAGCTTGTAATAATAATTTCGATTTATTCCAATACATATAAGCCATCAAAAAAATGCAGTGTACCCTAATTTGGTGAACACACAGTACATACATATATATTATTTATATGTTATGTATGTATGAAATACAAATCATTTTTTTAAGCTATTTATGTTTATACATGATGTATTTATCTATACACCAAGGGGTGCAAAAAATGTTTGCTTCACTTAAACTGACACTTAACGCATCTCTGGATGGTAGGCTCGTTTTTCAATCATCCTAACGCTGTGACATATTTTCTTTTGCTCTGTAACAAAATATAATTTTATTTTATTCATATAAACCCATTGCATACGCGGAAATTTGCCATAATTTTAGGGGGCTGATATTTAAAAATAATTTATTGCATATCAAAGCCGCTCTCTGCAATTGAAAATATAATATTACCCGAAACACCATGAAAAACCTAAGCGTGCTTTATTTTAGACATACTATACTATACATATACTGATATACTCATACGTATACTTGAATTTTAACTTTAAATATATAAGAAAGATGTACAGTGAAAAATCTTTATAACGAAACTAAAAAATATTTGTTTTAAAATAGTATATGTATTTTTTTTGCAAATTAATCCAGTATGACTTCTCAATCAACTTTTTTGAGAGTATCATTTACAATAATAATGATACCTAAATTATTGAATTTATTTTTCAACATACGAGTAGATGACCTCAGACATGTTTTAATTCTTCTCATTGCTGAATAATGCAGTTATAAGCTAGAAAAAATATACCAACGTTAAGTAGATAGTATTATATTGTTTAAAATCAATATTTTACAAATACAAGTAAAAACTAAAAATATCTACTTTTAGCAATGGACGAACAAGGCCAGAGACCAGTGTCCAAAATTCCTAAATCATCAATTCATTTATTATTATGTTGTAAATTTTTATTTGCTCGTTTGATATACTAATACATTAATACTTTAATATGTATAACACTGTGCCACTGTGGTCTATGGAGTAGTATAGACTTTGGTAATGGAATCAGAAATTACGAGTATATCACATCCGATATTTATCTAAAATTGTAAATTTTTTTATTGTCGTTCAAAAAATATTTGAATTGAAAGTTAATATACATACATATATTACTTATATTATTTATTATTAATTACAGTAACCTGCAGTGAATAATTATTTGAGATGGCTATACTTTCTATTTCAACGTTTTGAGGGGGCTTAGCCCCCCACTCAATTTCCACCTATAACAATATTAATATTTTATCGAAAACTATGGTCAAGTAGCATATTTAAATGATTTCTACCTAACGTCTATAATGAGTAAAACCAGTATGGTTGTACAAATAACAGTTTTTTTTTTAAAGTTATTAATTACTTAGATATACGGCTATAATATGTAGTTTCTACAACGTTACATTATAATATTATCGTATAATAACAGCAATATGTTATTGATTTATTCAATTTCACTTTAACCCGCATGATATATACACAAAACACGTTGGTTAGGTGATAATTTCGTTTTAACATGAATAATTAGGGAATAATACATATTGATATACTTATATATACATAAAAATGTATACCAGTCTATCTATTTTATAGTAAAAAGTAAAAATGTTTGAATTCAAAATCGTCAGGAACCTCAAAACTTATGCCTATATAAGACAGTTTCCAAATAGATATTTTATGTAGTGCATTACTCCATCTACTATGTAGCTATATTTTCGTCCACTTAACTACAGACTTTTACACCCCGGTTATCCACGACTTAAAAATAACACTGGCTCCAATATTATGCATTATACACACGTATATGATTATTTTTTAGTATAATTATGATACAAACTGTAATTTCGAAAGTGCATTACAATTATTTTCTAGCAGTTAGCACCTAACGTAGTATAACTCGCTCTTTAAGAGACCAGCTCTCTAGAGCGTCTTAAGCGGGAAAGCGGAATGAAAAAAAATGAAGCTATTGAAATATCGAGTTTATTTCTTTATTATTGAACATAATTTAACGGACAATACACTTATAAATTAACTATAATTACATACATACTCGTATATTTCATGCAACTAAAAAAATATTATTACATATTGTTTTATTGTTGTTTATTAAAAAAAATATTTTTGTTTGCTTATGTTTATTTATGGTTCTCAATATTTCATCATTTTCAATTTCAATTTCACACATTTCAATATTATAACCACTATTGTCAATTTCATTATTAGCACCAAATACTCTGAAATCAAAATAAATACATTTAAAATTGAAAAACTTGTAATAATAATTGTATAAAAATGAAATTAATAACTATTACAAAAAATTACAATATATAAATTTACAGGGTGTCCCAGGTCAATTTGACTAATGCAATAACTTTTTTTCTATTCAATATTTTTAAGTTTTCAAGAGCGCTGCGCTATAATTTGTATATCTTATATTTTATTTTATTTTTTTACAACAAAAATAAATAATTTAAATTTTGTATTTAATATTTTTCTAATAATCCAAGATAGCTATTTCATAAATAAGTATTTAAAAACTATTTTGGCGTTTAAAACTTTTAATTTGGTTAAGTCGTTAATTTTTAAACAATTTTCAAAGTTTAAATTTATTTCTTGCTAATTTCTTTTATTTATCACTGTATAATCTTGCTTATCACTTGCATTAGTCAAATAGACCTGGGACACCTGTATATAATTAGTATATTATTATTATAAAAATTAAAATGTAAAAACAAACTATGATAGTATACCAGCGTTTAGAGATTAATTAATTCTATTATTTTTTATACTGTTGAAAAAGATATAATTAAAAAAGTTGGTGTACGATCATGGTTTAATGAAGTCGTTAAAATAAATTATTATAAATCATAACATTTATAACTATCTTACTTGAAAGCTTTAACAAAATTTGCTGCATTATCTGTGACAATTAGAGTGGTTTTAGACTGTATATCAAATTCTGTAAGAACTTTATCAATTAGTTCTGCTATATTATCGTATGTATGCCTTCCTAACATACGTCTACAAGCGGGGGCGCGGGAATTACGTTCCAATGTAATTGGGTTCAGCCAATGAATTGTAAAACCCATATACGATCTACAATAAATTTATTTTGTAAACATAGGTTTAATATTATTATTAAATAACAATTAAAAATTTAGTTTTTTGATAATTTAAAAATAATATTTTACCTGTGGAAAATACTCCAACAACCTGCAGTGATGCAAACATATTCAATTTTTTCTAGTTCAGTCTTCAGTTGTTGAATCATATCATTGAACAATGAGCTTACATTTCTCATCAAACTTCTTCTGGACAAAGGAACTTTATTCGATGTTAAGTGACAATATTTTATAAATGCAGGGTGCTCAATCAAAGAAAAAGGTGACACAGTATTTATAATGAGTTCAAGGTTAGCCTTATCAAATTCTGTTTGACTAAGATTTTTTACAGTTTTTCCTACTTCCGATAATTTCAACTGTTTTTTGGGTTGAGTACAATTATTATTATTGTACGGCTTCCTTTTTCCAAGCTCATTAAATTTAATTAATTCACTTGGATGAACATGCTGAAAAAATAGGTATTAACTTCAATAATATAAAACGCATAAAAATCGCACATTTTTAAATTTATCCACTTATTTTTCAATACTTGATGCGAAATTAAGGTAATTTATACCTACGAGTTTTAGTTTTACTTTAGATAGGTAATATTGTATTATTGTAAAATAACAAAAATCATAACAATTACTGAATTTTTTTTTAAAACAGGTAGTTAGGTAGCTAGTTCTTCAACGTTTTAAAAACACGATTGATCAAAAAATAATTTTAATCATTGATTTTCGAGTTGTTTACAAAAACTGTACAATTGGTACCTACTACCTACTTTTACTATAATAATTAATATGGTCATTTATTTTAATATTATTGAAAACAATTTAATAATAATAATAGACAGTTGGTTTAACATTAACCGGATATTTTTTTCGAAATTCACGAATAATTATAATTATAACAATTATTGTCCGATATGCATGAGGAACGATATATATAATATAAATTTTACTATAAATAAACTTACCTTGATGTGAGTTTTTAAATTTGAATTTGAACTTATAGAAGTTGATATGAATTTTATTTAGCCACAACAAAATAACGATTGTACACTTACGAATGAATTGCACTCTAAATACGATGAAAGTACGATGAACACTAAAAATGTAATAATAGGTAATGATAAAATAGGTATAGCGATAAAATAAAACAATAAGAACACGTAAACGAGTAAAATGTTTATCCTATCTTCTTTTATTTTCACAAAACTATTAACATTTATTGTAATTTTATGAAAAAAAGAGAAATTTATCCGGTTAGATAGAGAAAAGCCGAGAGTTTTAACAGGTGGTTTTTAACATAGTAGACTAGTATAGGAAATGTTTAGGGGCCGACGGAAAACAGCGTCTTATGCGGGAAAAAATCTTAAGCGAGTTTTACAGTATATATTTTACTAGTTTCAGGCCTACTCAGCTCTCCTATATTTGGCCTTTTAACACAATTAAATAATAATCGAAGTATCGCTGTAATAGGTAACCGCTTCGTTATAACAGTCATAAATTAATAATATTTTAAATTTCCATTCAAATAGTTGAATTTATTAACATATAAGGATTATGAAACTAATTAATGACATTTTAAGTGGCTTATATGATTATTGATATTAATGACATGTATTAGAAAACCCATGATGTGCCATTGCCTAATAATAAAAATAACGCAGTACTGCTAATGCGATATCGCATAATAAGTGTATAAAGAAAGTATCCTACCCACGGAGAGTATATGTGATTAAACAAGTTATAGTAATTCCTTTATAAATATGTGGGTTAAATGTTAATTATGTTATTCAATATTCAGTAAGTCATTATATTATTATAATATCAGTTATCACAGATGGGGGGCGGTGGTGGACGCTCCCGATTTCTAAAACTAGTATTCTCTCCCGTTGGTAAACTCTCCTGGGTCAATATTATCAGTCGATGGTAAACTCGGCCAAATTATAAAACTAGTAGACTCTCTTGATGGTAAGCTATTCTGAGTCAACATGATCAGTGTATGGTAAATTCTCCCAAATTTTTGAACTAGTAAACTCTTCCTATAGTAAAATCTCCCGGGTCAACATTATATTTACCCAAAGAAAATATGTAAACTTTTGTATTGTAAAAGTTTATTACTTATTTTTTTATTCCTATTGACTATTGTCTATTATAGATTGAAAATTATTAAGTGCAGATAAAATTATCACAGACTCGGGAAAGCTTACATAATATAACTTCAGCTAGAGATTGACACCGGAGAGTTTACAAAATTGCTCTTACAGACATGCAAACGATTCGAGTAAAACATCATTAACGGTTACATAATATATAGTATACGTATACATAATTTAGGCGTACTGCAGGAGTGGAAAGGGTACGTATTATAATTTTTAACCTATTTCTTTTTGAGGATAGCAATTTATAGTTTATATGTTAAATGGACATTTTTCGTTTAGATTTAGTCGATAAAATCGGTATCAGTAAAAAAAAAACTCAAAAACGTTTATTCTGTCTGAATTGTAATATTTTTTTTAGATTTTGAGAGTAGCGAGAAATGTATTGGTTCTCGATACAATGATGGTTATTTTTTGTGAACAATTTTGCAGTCAGTAAATCATTACCAAATGGTCATCAAATAAGTGCTTTTAAACAAAACTCCTATAAATATTTTTGATTGTTTTTCCATTTATACTGAAAAACTTGAAAGTAATATGATACATTTTGACTCAGCAAATTATTTTTATTTAGTTGATGTTATGAAATGTATAACAGGACACAACCGATCTTTTCTTCAACGTGAATGTGCGATTACTTTTACGAGTAATACGCGACCAACGCGACAAATTACCTACACTCGAAATCCACACACACACATAATACTATTTTACGTATTCCACGTATACTACGAAACGAGCCCAGGTAAGTTGCCAACACACGAATTACGCTGCAGTCTACACGCATTATATTTTATTGTAATAAACAAAAGTTATACTAAGAAAATATGCATTGAGTTGGATATGGCTTATGAGTTTATAATGTGATGTAATTTAAGTCTCGTGTAATTTATTGTCTGTTTTCAATAAACTTCAAACTCAAATTGTCTGTTCCAGTATCAAGTCCTCGAGAGACTAACACCGGTTAGCCAGGTGTGCCAATTTAAGCAAGAAATATATTGACGATTTAAAAGTTTCAAATATATTTTCTGAACAGAGATTTTAATAAAACAACTAAAATACCAAGTACCCGGTCTGTGGGGAATAATTATACTCCGAAATTTACACTTCCTACCCCCACCATCATCGCATCTTACTACCCGGCGAGGTCTCGGAACGGCGTGTATTACACGGAATACGTGCAGAGCGTAATAAACACACGTACACCGCCGCGCGCATAGCCGTACACCACAGTTGTCCTTGGCTATCCGGGTCCGTACAAACAACATACGGAACGCGTACAAAGTTATCCGTGTGTGCACGTGGGGAACAATAACAATAATAATATTAATAATAATAATTAAATAATCAAAAATTCCGGAGCCGCACGCGTCACATTTTCGAAAACACCCGTTCAGTCGTCGTGAAAACGCACCACCGCGCGTCGTTTATACGAATCGCCATTTATAGTGACGGATCGCGGCTCGGGCAAGATATTATCAATGACGGGCTTGATTTGCGGTTCTCACCTGCATGCACTATGGTCCTGACCCGGTCGTCGTCCAACCTGATTCCTGGAAAAATACGCATACACGTTGTGACCGGTTCCACGACGCCGGACGATCGAAGGGGTGAGACGGCCGTAGGAATTTATCGTTATGTAACTCGCTCTAATTGGTGACGTGGTTTCCCAGCGTTCGCCCCTTCAACGCCCCCCCCCCGCCCACCACTTAACCGTTACTCCAAGACGAACGAAATCGTTTTTTTTTTCCTCCCAGTTACAATAAGTCGGACAACTGGTTTTCCTCGTTTAATAACTATTCACGTAAGTATATCCGTGGCATAAAATATTACATAATAATGTTTACTCTCGGAACGCGAATGTTTTGCATAATATCATGTACACGCGCGGACGAATTGCAACGATAAATTATAACATAATATTGTGTATCGTTTCGAATTCCAAACGTTTGAAGATTTCAGGAATTTCAGCGATGCAATTTTTTTTTTTTTTATGCGACCACACTCTTGGATTTCCGTTAGAAAAATGTGCGAACCAGATTAATGATTTACATATATTTTAAATTTAATTTAGAACAATCGAAAACACAAAAAGAGGGTAGGTACGGATAAAGTTTTGCGAGGCTCGTCAACGTTGTCGTTACGCGTTGGGAATTAAATATTTGTTGATTTCGTTTTGACGCACACGACGTGCGTCTATTCCCAAGATAAAAATAATAATAAAAGATATTATATAACGTACTCAGAGTTAATTATCTTCGCGCGTTTAGTGTAATAACTAATAAGCTTAGATCATGTTCGGTACATGGTTTATGGTATAAGCTAATTTAGCCAATAAGAATAACCAAATGTATGCAATCAACATTGCCGCGAGCCTCCTGACTGTTCGCATATCGCTATAGTTATTCTTTAGGATCAGTCTGTTTTTATAAAAGTTCTTGTTCGTTAGATATATGGTTTAGGTAAGATGATATAATTAAGCCTCGTGTAGTATTTTTCAATCAACTTCAACTAAAATTGTCTGTTACTGAATCAAATTCTCGAGACTAACCTGTTACCTCATTTGGCGGTGTGCAATATATGGTAAAAAAATATTGTAGGCTTAAAAATGTTAAATATATTTTCTGAACAAAACTATTACAAAGGAAAAAGCAGTTATTACATTTTTAATTACTCAGTAAGTAACTTTTTCAAATTATTGTCAATGATTTTTGTACATACTCATTTACTGATTCCCTTATGCAAATTATTTTTAAGATAAGAACACAAAAATATTAAAATTTAAAGAGTAGTTATTCAAATAACCAACAATGATTTTATACTTCGTATTTTATTCTACGTTTGTAGGTACTGCTGACGAATCGTATAACACACGCGTCAACACAACTTAAATCAGTTTAGCCCCTTCCAACGTTTACACATATTTGTAAGTACTACGAATTATTTATTCATGCTTTAAATCTTATATGGATGTATAATATATGTGCCGTGTCATTACGAACTCGAGAACAAACGTCAATAAATATTGATTGTTAACTGCAACGATGCATACGGAACGAGATTCTAAAGATAGCTTATTCGAATAAGAAATCATTATAAACATAAAAAAGGGCGAGACTCCTAGGTTTGGTGAGACTCCATAGTAAGGTGAGATTCCACGGTAGGGTGAATTATAAGGAATGATGAATTATACTGCTATATTGATCTTTTAAATGAACTATTGCTTTCGAAAACACGATTCTGGGTGAAAAGTTCGAGAGGATTCGTTTATAATGCTTACATTTAAAAAAAGAAAAATTATAACTTTTTAAACAGGAATCCCTATAAAACATTGATAGTCTTCATTGTTATTTTATCTTAATTTCAAATACCTATAAATAGCATAACAAATTTTGAAATCTCTTAAAATGTATACAATTTCTATAAAATGTTTAAATAAGTTATCGGTAAAAGTCCCTTCAATTATTAAACTTTGAGTTACGATAAATAACCAACACCGTTTATTCCATATCGCGGAAACACCTGACTTCATCAAAATAAAATTTTTACACTTTTAAAATTTTTTTACGCCTCTCCGGTAAATTGTTTTTTGATTCACTGGAAATAGCAACATATGTTATACATTATACCATATTTTCAAGTCTGAAGTATTGATATTGGAATGTTTATAAACTTTAAGCTACGAAAAATTAGGCAGATTTCGTGATTTTTATTGTTTTTTATCAACATTTCGAATTCAAACAATTATTAATAAAAATTGTGCCTACAGATTTTTTCGCACTACTTTTATAGTAAGAATAATGTACGGTAAATATTGTATTAAAATTTCAAAATATAAAAATCTATCAAAACTTTTATAATGACATTTTACGAAAAAAAAACACACATCATGGTCAAACCAATACATTCCTCGTTTCACCCAGAACCTAACGCTTTATTATAGTTTTATTTGTGATATTACACTGGGTAATGTGAAACCATCAATAAAAAGCTATTTTATCTGTGGGTAAGTAACTGATTACCGCATTAGCTTTATCGTTAAAAGTCTTAAATCTAGTAATAATTAGTTGAACATAATACCTATGTAATCCGTATTTATTAATATATTAATAACTACATAGTACTTATTTTAGCTATCACTATCAAAAAGGTAGCAGTTTGGTTTTTTTCACATTACTTATTTACAATATTGAGATTGCGAAGCAACATAATCACCAATAATAATAATTCTCTACTATAAAAATTGAATACTTATTATTAAGATCACAAAACGAATGTAAATTTGAGAATTTAATATTTAAACGTTGTGATACATGTGTACACTGATTTACAGCCATCGTTCAGGATGAATTTTCAACGTTAATAAATCATTTTTCTCGTTCTGTTTTTGATAAAATAATTTTTTTAACTTGAAATTAATAAATCACAAAGCCGTTTTATTTAAACTATTACATATCGTTTTGAATGTTCAAAAATTTTATTTTCGTTAATAAATGAAAATGATGACATATATTTTTGATTACATATTCGAAATCGGAATAATTTTTTTGGCATGGTCGATAAATAAGAAATCGAATATCAACAGGAGTAATAAAAGTTATTAAAGTTAAACGAACGATAATGTAATCATGTATTGTTCTGGAATTTGGCAATGCAGTATATACCCACTACAAGTGTATCCACTTCACTTAAATACAGTCGTAGTATCGAAATTAATTATCAAAGCATATACATTTTGCAATAGTTAATGTTTTTATTAATTTTTTTACTTCTACGAAAACAAAATTCAATTATTATGTAAATAAAATAATGGATAACAATTTAATCAACGTAGAACAGTTCAACAGTCTATATTCAAGTAGTTCTTATTTTATTGTTTACAATAAAAGTATATAATTAGGAAACGGCTCTTATATCTTCTTCATTTAAAATAACAACGTCATTACATGATCCCCACGACAAACAATATATTATATTTTTAACTTTAATTGTTCTTCAGTGTCTTATCCAAATTATACGAAATTAAATAATGCTAATGTTTGAACTAAAAACTAAATAATATGGACTTTTATGAGTACCCTAAACGTAAATAAAATCAAAAGGTTACTTATCTATTCGTCATACATCTTATTAAATAAACGAATGTTATTTATTATAGGCTCTTATTAAAATTGATTATATTGAATAAATCAATTAAATATCAATGTAGAACGTTTTTAGAAAGTTTTTGGTTTGATTATATAGCGTAATAACAAAATGTTAATCACTTTAAGCAATAACCATACGTCCATACACTTTCTTTTGCATTGCCCGTTTTCAACGGAAATATAGCTGGAAAAAATTCAAATATTATAATTACTAAATATTAATATTATAATAATAGATTTTATGGTAACTTAAACATTGAAAAAAAAAATTCAAACTAAACTATTTTTACGGCCAAAAAGAGGGTGAGTACATCTAAAAATTTACCCTATAGCAAAAAAAAGTATACATCTTGGAAATAATTCTTAATATATTTATTTATAATAAATTTTTAATTATGAATAACAATCGGGAAAAAGTGAAGTTTATATACAATGAGATTTGAAACCAAGCGAATTATGAAGCAATTTCATGTAATTTAACAATAATTACTTATTAACTTATGAGATAGGTACTGATTGAGCCGATTAAGAAAAAAGTCTCTGGTGATGGCAGTGGTTGAAAGTCCTCGTAAACGTCACGTGGTGCCGTGAAGGCAATGGCGATTCTCCTGGGGTCATATAGCTGCTCTATTGGAGGATAAATACACCGAAGATTGCCTCTATAGCCATAAATAGGCAGAGAGTGGATAGATCTCGACCCGACCAAAGCGGCCGGCAGGTGCTCGAAAACCTTTGCCAATGGTATGAGCCCCCGTCTGCTTAGAGAGTTCATGAGGGTACTCGGTGCTGCATGAGGTACCTTAGGAATGGTGAGCGCTTAGGTGCTTTCCGAATTATGACGCCTCTGCGGCTGGTGAATACTGAATAGCTCTTAGAGCTAATATACGGTCCGTGGTTATAGGTAAGCGTTCGCGCGAGCCAAAAACCCGTGGTCTCCACTGATAGAGACAAAAAGATAATAATAATTTATAATTATAATCTTTTGACAAAATTAACTAATTTAATACAAAAATCGACGAGTCCATTGTTTATTATAGCCGAGATATGATATTATACAATAATAATTATATTTTATTTATGTACTAGACCAGTGGTTCTTGACATTTTTGTGTTCGCGGCACATTTTTAAACAATACATTTTAACCACTAAACATTATAGCAATATATTATGTAAACAATTACTACGTTTGTTCGAAAACTAAAAAATATTAATTTTTATAGTTTATTGTTGATACCCATATTATTATTACATAATTAAAAATATAATGTTATATTTGTCTTTGATTTTTTTTTATAATTGGACTGATAAGAGGACGAATTAATGACTGCAGTGCCACTCTCATTTCTTCTTCTAGCCCTAGGAGTGTTTCTGCCTTTTTTGGTTTTATCGTTTGTAATCTTAACTCGCTTACGACTTAAAAACTGGTAAATTTATATTTTTATAACAATAAAATACCCGTGTAACACAGTCGTCGTGACTCGTGATTCGTGGCACACCTACAGCCAGCTCACGACACTAATGTTTCGCGGGACACCGGTTGAGAACCACTGTAACTGGACGCACGTGTTTTTTTGTACTCATTGAATACGTTTAAAAGCTTATAGCATTATAATCGGTTATTTAGTTTTCCCATACAGCTAACACGTGAAAACAAGGAGATTACACACTATGTATAGTTATACTTTGTACCAATGACGAATTCGTCCGAAGCCGTGAATTGGACACCAAATGGTAACGGTCAGTGTGTACACATTAATGCGTATCAAGTTCCTATAACGGTTTATCATTTATACGGCCATCAATTATTGAGATCAACATTATAATTGTTGTGTACCAATAACAATAATAACTTGGTACAGTCAGTCGAATCGAAATCACACGCGCTATCGGTCGGTTTTAGTCTCACTATTATGCAACACTCGTCGTTGTAGGTGCTCTTATTATGCACTGGACATGGACGGCAAGACTATAATATTAAATAAGCATCGCAATTTGGTCTTGTAAAAGTATACTTTTTTCGTTGTTTGTTTAAAAGCCATGTGCACACGTTTGTTGTCCTTCTGAAGCTATGGCGGTACGTTGAGAGTCCACCGTCGACATAACTCACCCGCGTACCAACCGATTCAAACACGTATTTTCACGCATGCTATTTTAGTGTTATCGGTGTACAGTACTGTATGTATTGCAGTTCCGACCGAATATGTCGGTTATCCGCGATATAATGGCGAGCGCGTCGGTGGAGCCGGTGGTGTTCTTATACTTCATCACGATGGTGTTCTCGGGTTGCCTGAGCACGAACCTGTTGCTGTACAAGGCGTGCGACCCAACCGGCGCGATGGCCCAGCTGGTGGGCTCCAAGTGCCCCGACGAGGCCAAGGCGCAGCACGTGGTGGCGCCCATCAACGGCTGGAAGCTGCTGGTGCAGCAGGTGGTGCCCGTCGTGCTGGCCATGTTCGCGGGCACGTGGAGCGACCGGCACGGCCGGCGCCGCAGGCCGCTCGTGTTGATGCCGATCATCGGACAAATACTGGCGGACGCGCTGTCGCTGTACTGCACCGTCGAGTGGTCGGTGTCACCCGCGGTCACGGCCACCATGCAGGCGGCCGCGATAGCGTGCTCGGGCGGGCCGGCGATGCTGTTCAACGGCGTCAACTCGTACGTGGCCGACCAGACGGCCGAGCAATGGCGGACGGTCAAGTTCGGCGTGGTCGGCGGAACCATAGCCGTGGGCGGCATACTGGGAATGCTTGTGTACGGCTCCGTGATCGTAAACGTGGGCTTCGTGTCCGCGTACCAGATCTCCATAGGCCTGGGCCTCGTCTGCCTGGTCCTGGCGTTCGTGTTCATCGACGACTCCGAGCTGACGCCGCCGTCCGACAAACTGCCGCTGTACCAGGACGTCATGCGCACCATCAACCCGATGGACGTGCTCCGCAACTGTTACGGCGTGTTGACCAAACAGCGCCAGGGTAAGGACACGCTGATCCTTTGCATCGTCGTGCTGTTATGCGCACCGCTCACGTGTATACCGCTGGAGGGTGAGTGGTCTTTCCATTTTATTACGCGCATATGGCTTTTAGGTAGTGTCCCGATGGAAAACATCCGGGAAAAAGTAGACGGCACAAAATATCCGAAGTAGTAATACACTTCGAACTGTGCATCTCACATCTGAAGGTAAAACCTACATTTACAAGAAAGTAAAAAAAAGCTGGTATATAATTTTAGTTAAAGGATAATAATAATTAAAACGGTTCGATCGGTTCGAAGAGGACAGCAACAAAAGTTGTGAATCTTTTCATATTGTTCGTAAACGATTATTGTTGTGCAGTAAATCTTTATAATTGTAACCGGGAAAAAATATCCTGTACCAAACATCCGAAATATTAATAAGCATCCAATGATTAAATCGAAGATGAAACCACCAATAACAGTCAAAACCGTCCGTTTTGTTGACACTGCTTGTGCAGTGTTTCGTTTTTATGAATTTACAATTGATCAAATACTATTGATTTTATTGTGAAGTTTTATTTTATAATGATAAAAACACGATAGTATTATGTTTCAGATTCTTGAGCAAAGCGATGAAATTGGATAAATGTATTTTTTTTTTTTAAAACAATTTAAATGTTTACTGTTTATTTATAGAGGTCATTTCTGTAAACTTATTTAATGTAAAAAAATACAAAATACATTTTCTTTCTAGGAGAAATGTCAGTTATGTATCTATTTTTGAGGTATAAATTTCATTGGAACGAAGAACAATTTAGTGTCTTCAATGCTTACCAGATGACCATCATATTAATAGGTAAGATGTGAACAGTAATTTAAAGCAAGTAGATTCAAATGCACTTATAATATAATATATTAAACACTTTTATTTTTGTTCTTATAAGTTTATTATAATCATTTATATTTTTAGGTACAATATTCGCATTAGGAATTTTAAGTCACAAATGTCGAATGGATGATGCATTGATTGGTACCATCGCGTCAATATTTGATCTACTAGGTGCTATCGCTTTCTTTTTAGTTGCACAAACATGGCAACTATACTTAGGTAAGAAGATGGAAAGTACTTCAGCCCTCATTACAATTACCTTATCTTTATGATTGTGGTCTAATCTAATAAATTACAATATTAATAAGCCATCATCTATATTTGTGTAAAATATTCTACCAAAACATTAATTATGCTATATGCATCATACTTAACAGTTTACACTGTACTAATTAGGACTTAAACCTAACTTATAAGATAGTAGTAAATTTAATTCTGTTTTAGATTTCAATATGTAACGTCTTAAATTTTTTCATAGTACCTGTGTATAATTTATATTTGTTAACAATCGATAGGTATCACACTTTATATACTTAATTTATGTGGAGTTATTAAATTTTAAGTTTTATATGAATCGCCCATTAATAATTTAATTAAAAATTCTAATTAAAAAATGTTTTGATTACTTTTTAGTGCCACCATTAGAATTATTTCGAGGTGCGGCTCTATCGTTAACAAGTTCTATAGCATCAAAATGTGTTGGGTCAACCGAATTAGGTAATAAAATACAGTATAATATATAACAGTCATAAGTTGTTATTTTATCGTTGATTAATATTATAGACTATAGTATAGACTACTATTCTGTAGTCAATGGTTTTATGAACCTTAGATTATATACAAGCTCCAATATTTCTATGAACCCTAATTTGTAAGTAGGTGCACATGCAGTACATTTTTTGATGTTTTGATATTATGTTGCAGGTGCTATGAATTCGGTAAAATTGCTAATGGAGAGTTTGCTGAAAACTGGGTTTCTACCGTTTTATAATTTTACGTACAATCATACATTTGAGTCTATGCCAGGCGCATTTTTTTTGATTAGTATTGCCTTAACAGCTCCACTAGTATTCAGTTTTGGGTAAATAATTATTTATGTGATTCTTGTATAAGTATGAAATACAAATAATATTCGTTTAACCGTGGTTTTTCATAGTTTTATATACTACATTCGTCAAAAACAACTGAAACAAACTATTACTCTGGGAAATGTCAATAGAAATACAAAACAGAAGACCGAAATTTCCCCAATTAACGACCATACAGGTATAGCAAGTTACCACATTTAGTTTAAATATATTCATCTTGGTGTACAATATAATATACTATATAATAGTTTGTAAGATATAACATAATGTGTATAGTTGTACATTTTTTTTAAAACTTTGTTGAAGGTGATTATACTTAAATTAAAAATTATTTAACTTGTACATAATGTGTAAATAAATAAACGTTATAAACACATATAATAAGTAATAATAATATTATTTTATATACGTAGACAAATGATTTTTAACAAAGGAGAACATGTGGATCAGCCTCTATGTCTGAAGATAGTTCACATTAATATATTAGTATTAACTAAAAGTACTTAATAATTTTGTAATATGGTTGGTTATATAAATTTGTTAAAAAAAATCACAACCACCTTTGACTTTGATTTAATTGTTTTAACCATAACAGTTCAAATTATTATTATTATAATACGTATAATACATATACTCGTATGATACTAATATAAATGTCGAGTGTTTGTTTTTAAGTCCCTATGGCTAATATTATATAAGTAATTATAAAAGTAGATATTCTTGTGATATTTCTTTGTGTTGTGGTTTAGTGCAGTATTAAAGCGGTTGTAATCTAGTTATAGTTGATATTTTTATCTCGAAATGGAGGAATTTACTGGAGACATAGAATCAATATTTTGTAATGTACGAAGAATTTTTATTGAAATGTTTGGATAAGGTTAATATTGGAAATGTTTACTGGTCCCCAGAGCTGGATGTCTTTGGATATGTCCAGATGGGTCTTAGTAATAGTTTGTACATTAATAATTTGTTAGGTAGTTTTATATTTTTGGAAGTTAACTTTGGTCGGATAAGGCGATTACTAAATAACCGTCTTCGGTTATATATATTCAGCTAGTACTAGCTTCTTTGATGACCAAGTAAGTTGACGGTAAATGTGAATACCAAGGTACCGCATGCGCACTCGGTAGGTAGGGATAGGTTATTGAGGATTTCCTGACATATCCGTGTCGGAGATTGAAGGTACAATGAATAGTCTATTTTCATATTTACTCCTCATTCTTTATTCCATGATTCGAGAAAGTGGAGGTGGTCTTTAATATAGAGTGAAGCTAAATTAGGATCCGCACTACTGGTTGTAATATATTTATCATCAGTAAAGTCACCGACTAGTGTTTGGTTCGAATTTGGCTGATCAGAGATGAATAAGTTAAAAAGTAGTGCGAATGAATCGATAACTGTGCCTTGGGTTACACCAGCATTTATTCTTGCTGAGAGGAACATAGTGAAGCTAATACGCACTGCATAGAAGTGGTTTTCTAAGAACAATTTTAGGGTTAAATAGTAGACGGTTTAGCTTGAGGAGTAGGCATAGACTCTATCAAATGCCTGGGATACAACAAGGAAGATTCCCGTACAGTTTTTTATCTAAGGCGAATGCAATTTTATCGACAAATCCGTGCACTTGGTGTATGGCAGAATGACTATTTCTAAATACAAATTATTGTAAGTTAGGTAGAATATTAATTTAATCGTTGTTTATGAGTTCTATACTAATTTTACTGCTATAAGTTTTAGTAAAAGTTTTTCAAATATTTTTAACAAAATAGGAAGAAGACTTATTGGCCTGTATGAGGAAGGATAGTTTGGCGGCTTGTTAGGTTTTAGGATGAGAATTATGGTATAATACTTCCATAAGATGTTAAATTTTTTTAAAGTAATTACGTTAAAACATGGCGATTTTTTAAGGTAAATTTTATCTATGTCAAAGTCAACTTTCCCAGAAGAAAATGCTCCGAAAGGATGGGAGATTTGTAGAGAAGAATCAAGGAAATGGTTGACTTCTTGGATTCTGTTTGGAGATAATATAGTATGACGTGGCTGTAAGGTATTAGCTAAGTGTTTTGCAAAGATTTTTTTTAGTAACGACGAAAATAATATTAGATTTTATTAAAACTGGTATCCTGTAAATGTTACTATTTTTTTTTTTTCGTCTTTTTTCTCCATTATTTAGAAAACCATTGAGAAATTCAAAAATAACCTACCAACTGCACCAAAAGCAATCGATGATCAGAAAAATCTTTCTGGTCAAAATAATGTGGAAAAAACTCAACAAAAATACCCACTATGGTAAAACCAATACATTCCTCGCTTCACCCAGTGTCAGTATTAAAAATTATAATATTATAAACAAAAATAAATTAGGTAACAGCTGACGCAGTCGTATAACAAAGATGATTCGGTGACACGATAAGGCTCGTGACTGTATACTTTTTTCATTAATTATCAAATGTCGCGTGTTTGGTGTACTCCTAACTTATGTATATTTTATAATTTCATTATTAATTAATCTTGTGCCATACATTCCCACTGATAGCGTATTTAAACTACCTATTCTAATTGTATATCTCATTATAATGTCTTCATCATAATTTATCGTCGTAAATTGTCATTTAATTTCAAATGTTCGTATTTCATACAATTGTCTATACATATATTTCATAAGTTTACTTATTGTAATTGTTGAGTTAAATTTCTCTACGCAGCAGCTCTTTAAATAAATAAAAATAAAAAGTAAATATGGTTCGTGAGTCGCAGAAATAACGACCGTATCAAAATGTGGGTACATTGGACGTCGTCCATCCGATTACCCCGTGTTGTACACTTGTACATCCACCCTGTGCCTTGTGAATTGTGATGGATTGGTTAGCGTGGGTACAGCTCCGATAATGCGTGCTGGAAACTAGTGGTTGTCGAGAAACTAGTGATGGTACGAGTGGTACGACAATGGTTTCCATAACGAATTATGCCAAGCGGCGCGTGACCCTGCGTCACAATGTTGTCGATAATTTATGATGATCATGTGCCAAGCATCAAGCATGTCCCAACAATCACATTGCTAGGGGTAGTGTAAGCTGGGTCATAAGTCATAACACAAATGTTCAACGCCAGTTGTCGTGCCCCGTTTGGTGGTTGTGCAAAGGCTCAGTAATCGCAACTAATCGCAAGTATTATCGAAAATATGCTTTCAATTATATGTAATATTGTTTTTCGTCAGACCAATTGGACTACTGCAAGAGAAACGCATAAACAGTATTAACAACGTATGTTTTATAAATATAATTTCGGGCAATGGTTTATGTACCAGACGAAAATAGAATACGAACAAAGTTTCGCAAAGCTCGATAATTGATAAAATTGTACGTTGGGTTTTTATCGATATTGTTTTGAAAATCACAATGTGCGCCCATTGGTCATTAATACTTAAATTATATTATTAAGCCTAAAATAACTTATAAAAGAAGTGCAAGTTTTACTCGTAGTTTTTCTTTTCTAGATTGTTGGTATAGATAAGTAATTTAAAATATTTTTTTGAAACTCATGTCACGTGAAAACTTGTAGTATTTTATTTTCGTAATAAAATTAAATTCAAATTGTCTGTTCTTGTATAAAATTCTTGAGACCTGCGCTACCAGTATGCTAAATTAATATTGTTGTTTCATAGGCGTGCGCAGACTTCAATTTCCGATCGAGTCTGGAACATTACCCCAAAATTTAAACTTTGCCCCAACATTTTTTGTCGTCTCCCCACCCCCTTCACCTTAATAACTACTGTATCCAGTCTTTCATTCGACAGCGGCTTATTTTAAACCAATGGGTTTTTCCAGGGAGTTGTGCATTCACAAGATAGTGCGGATCTACGCCTATGGTTGATTTATGTTAGAGAAATTTTACAAATAAGATTAAGATTTTTTCATCAATCTCAACTGTCAAGCTACTATTTATAGACAAGACAAAAACGAAAAGTTTTGCGGAATTCATCAAAATTTATATTATGACACGTTAGGAATGTGGTTAAACGATCTCGTTTATTAATTCCAAGACTCTTCTTGGTTATATGCTATAAGACTTTTAAATCTGTAAGACATGTATTGTGAAATATATGTAGTTCAGAAATTTCGGACTTTGGAGTAACATAATATGGTTAGCGTGGATCCGATACACTAAAATATCATTATCGAATGTCGAGGATAGGTAACTATTCATGAATAACAAACAATACAATTAACCAAAGTGTAAAAAGTTTCAGTGAACAAACAAATGATTACGTGTCATCAAATGTCTCAACTCTGCGCAGCCACGGTTCATCTAGAAACAAATACTCCGTGTTCCTGTAACACACTTTTTCCGTCGTTACAGTACAATATAATACTTGTAAATTCACCGTTAAGGCTAAAGTATTATGTATTATATAATCATCATTATGTATTGTCAAGTTCAAATAATTTTTCTTCGTTCACTTGTTGCGGAACGACCCTTATAATATGAAAGTCGTTGGACTCAAATATCCCTTTTCACGTCGTACACGGTAATTTCTGCGATCCCCGCCGACGCGGCTGGCCCGACGGGAACTTTCGTGTCCCGATGGGCCGGCAACACTGTACCAACCGTCTCGTGCATGTGCGAAAACGGCGGGAAAATCTGACTTTATCATCGGGCATTTGTTTACATTGGTCAATTTTTTTCCTACGAGCACATCGTATACACTATACAGGATATTACGTTTCCCAGACGAAAACCACTTATAATATTTTTTATACGTGACGTATCGTACCATATTCGGGGTTACATGCATCGCGAGATCCACCGTCTCCGGTTTTGAGTTGCATTCTTGTTTCATCTCCCTCTTACCGTCCCCATTCTCCGGACGATAATATGCAGGTACGTGGTGTGTTTTTAGTGTTGTGTGGACCTATTCGACGAATGTTGTCGTTGTGTCGGTCCCACTGGTATACAGTTGGCCAGCGCCGCCGGAAGACTACGAAGCCGTGCTGAATGCTGAGTACAATGTGTACAGTCGTTTGTAAAACCATGCTCGTCGATTTTACAGAATGCCATAACGAGCAGGCAGTTCGTCAAGGAAGGGCCGACAAAGAACGTAAGCATCAACGTGAACTATGATAAATTGGAACAGATCGGCGAAGGGACGTACGGAGTCGTGTATAAAGCGTTGGACAAACAGACGGGGAAGTTTGTGGCTTTAAAAAAAGTCAGGATGGAATCGTAAGTTTTTATTACTTCTAGCATGTTTGCATATTATTAGTTTTTGGTGAATCAGCATTCTCCATATGGCATCATTTCCTTTTGCTTCGTTTGCTACTTTTTTTTTTTGATATTCAAATTGTGTATGATACATTTTATACAGAAGTGCAGAAGGTGTACCTTCTACGGCGATGAGGGAGATTTCATTATTAAAAGAAATGAATCATGAAAATGTTGTTAAACTTCATGATGTCATTATGTCAGATAAGAAATTATTTTTAGTATTTGAATTTATGGACCAAGATTTAAAAAAAGTATTAGAATTACGTAGAAAAGAATTCGGATTCGGATTAGCTGAACACCAAATCAAGGTAAGATTCAACTATAATAATCTACCCAATGAAATAATAAATTAAATATATATATATATATATTAAGTGTTCTTCAACAATATTCTTAACTTTTTGTGCATTCTTATTAAAATTTCTTACTTGGTTAGGTACATTATGTTATATTATTTTATAAAATGTGCATTTATTTATTTTCTGCTTTGAGGTTTGAAAAATCATCAAAAAAATATAAGTTTAATTTTATTTCATATATATTTGTTGCATAAATGTATTTATAACATATATTTATTAAATGTATACCATGGTAAAAGGTCATAAAATACTAATATTCATTACTTTTATAAAATTATCTTGAAAAAATAATATTGTCTTGTCTTTTAGACTATATTTTAAAAACTGAGTTTTATTATAAATATTTAAGATTGATGTACCTATACTAGAATTATACTTTTAGATTTCACATTTTATTATAATATAATAAATAATTTACACTATTATTTGCTCATAAAAAATATGTCAGATTTTAAAGCTAATCTTTACAGGTATGTTTATTGTATTCAATTTATTTTTGAATGATTTACCAAAAATGTAGGTGATTTATTTTTCTATATTTTCTGATGGTTGAACCAGTCTTTACGTGTTAGGGGATGTGGTTAAACAAAGCCATATATACTCAGACTTATTTAAAACTATTACAAAAATTGTAGAAATATTTGATTCAAATTGTCTGTAAGAACAGTTCCAGAAGTAATGGCTGAATGTAGATAGTTTTAAGGCAATTTATGTTTAATTAAATAAAATTATTTTTTCTTATATTCAACTCTAATATCTCTGGAAGAAGATGGGAAAACTTTATCCAATTAGATTACCATTATTAAAAAAATTTCATATAAATTAGAAATTGCATCATTAGATCAAGATAATGTCAATATATACTACATTTCAAAAGGTTATAGCCGAAAATTCTGGGTATAAAGTACTGTCCCACTATTTCTAAAAAACTAGAGGTTAATATCCTTGATGGACTTCCTGATGTTATAGAAACTAACAACACTGTTAACTTTAAGTTGCTTTGTTGACGTAGAGCAATCATATTGCAAAAATATACTGTCTGATCTTCTAAGTTCTATTGATATTTGACGCAAAATAATTGTCATACAGTATAATAATTTATGATACCTACTTAAAATGCTGCAAATTGAATTTGGTACTTCTACCTTTTTTTCATATTTTATGTATGTGTGTATTTTACAATGAATTTGGAGTATACATTTAAAAGAGTATGTAATTTATTTTGAATTAATATTTCTCTTTTTTTTACGTAATATATTTGTTGCATTTAAATACAATAATGTTGTTATATTGTTTTATTGTTATAAATCTATACATTTTAAGGCATATATATTTGTATACTTAAGTGAAATTTTGGTCATAAATATCTGAGCTCTTGTTAAAAATATATACAGGACCTTTATAGTAGGAAGGTTCTATTAGATTTCCAATACTTCTATTATTGGTTTATGGCTTCCTATTTTTTGAACAGAGTATGAAAATCTGATTACAATGTCCTAAACAATTTACATAAGTCCTCTAGTATTAAGGTAACTTCCTACTCCTTAATGTTCTACATCATAAAATAATATTTTCAAAATGTTGATTTAAAGGATATGCTTACTTATTGTCCATCTAGCCCTTGCTATATCATGTCTGTTATTAGTAAAACAACACCACTTTAAATAAAATCTTCTATACTATTTAATATATCAACTATATGGTTTTTTATCTACAACTATTATCCAATATGGACTACTATGTCATCATTTTTCAGTCACTATAAAAATGCTATAAAAAAGTATGTATCTTCCGAAATAGAGTATGTCTAAAGGCAATTTATACAAAATAATCTAACATGCAATATTAGAATTTTGTTCTCTTGAACCTAATTAAAATTTCATTTGGAGGATATAGTTTTTGGTAAACATTACAAATTAGGTATTAATATATTAAATGCCAACACCAGATACACCTCAACAATGGATACAAATGCTCCCGGCCGATATCAGAGGCTGTCCAACGGATGTTATATGTATTTTTTTTTAGCGTTTTAAAATACTGGGGTGTTAATGGATTACACCAAAATAACATTGGCATTAAACATGTTAAAATAAGGAGACATAAGCCATAACTTCCATGTGACATATAGTATGGATGGCTTATCATTTTCTGATACCACTAGATCATTAGGTCAAGGGTTACATTCATAACAAATCAAATGTCATTATCCTTATTCAACATATTTTATTGTATCCATATAGTGTGGATGTAAAATTATAAGATTGTAATGAGTACTTAACTCATGGAAATACATCTTTAAAATAATATTGAAAATAGAGAAATAATATAATTATTTAAATTAGCTACTTGCTTCTAAATCACATCATTGTTAGTAGATTAAAAACTTTTTTATATACTTAATTGTTATTATTTATTACTATATTTGTTTTAGAGTTACTTATATCAGATACTGAATGCCTTAGCTTATTGTCATATTCATCGGATTGTTCATCGAGATCTAAAACCCCAAAATCTTTTGGTAAACAATACTGGTAAAATCAAGCTGGCAGACTTTGGCTTAGCTAGAGCTTTTTCTTTCCCCTTGCGTAATTATACACATGAAGTTATCACTTTATGGTATAGAGCTCCTGAAATATTGCTCGGAGCTAAAGTTTATACTATGGCTGTAGATCTATGGAGTCTTGGGTGTATATTCACCGAAATGGTAAGTTTTTTATTAAAAATGTTTGCAAGATAAATATTTTATAAGTTTCAAAAATGTTTTATTAAAACTTGATAAATACATATTTTAAGCTTAATGATATGGTGTTACTATAAATATGTTATATTTATATTATTTAAGTATTATTTTCTTTGAATAGATCACATTAAGACCATTGTTTCCGGGTGATTCAGAAATTGATCAGTTATTTAGAATCTTCCGTACTCTTGGAACTCCAACTGACACTACATGGCCTGGAGTACATAAATTACCAGATTTTAAACCATTGTTTCCATTATGGGAAGCACGTCATATAAATGATTTCTTACCTGAGTTTACAGATAAAAATCAACAAAATGTTTTTTATGTGAGTAACAGTGTTTATTAACAGAACAATAAAAATATTAACAAAATTATCTGAATTGAACACAAAATATAAATAACTACAGTCACATAAAAAACTGTGCTACTAGTTGATGGTGGATTTAACTTTATTTACATATAATATTTTTGATATTTGTTTTTGTACCTATAATGATTTTTAAATTATAGGTTATAAAGATTTTTATAAGAGTATTAAGTTAATACAAAATTAAAATGTCTATTATAAATTCATGGTAAATTATAATGGCTTTTTATAATATTGGATAATATCAGTATAAAGAAATAATGGTATAATACCAATAAAAATATTAAAAATCACGGTTTTGTAAGTCCTTAAATGTTTTTTGTTTCCCAAAAACACTAAATAAATTTTATTTTCAAAAATACTATTTATATTCTATTTTATATTCTATGTAGAAAATATTTTATAACTAAGCCACTCATTTTATCTGGAAATTCCAAATTTTAAGTAAATAAGAAATTAAAAGCTTATTCTTAGATTTAAATAAATAAAATTAACTGTAATTTTTACATTATAATTTATAGTTTGTAAACTTTTTTATCAACAGGCTTTATGTACCTATAATCCGGCAAACAGAATGTCCGCTGAGAAAATAATGGAAATGGAGTATTTTCATAATCTAAGACTGACATCACTTCCGGAAACACCTTAAATTATATCAATAATATTTTTTTTTTATAGTGAGTTATGAATATCTGGCTATTTTGGAATGTTTAAGACATTTAAGTTATACCAAAATTAAATTTTGAATTTTAAAGTGTAAATAATTAGTAAAATGCCATTGACCAAAAGTTAAAATAGTTAAGTTAATACTATGACTTGGCTTTGGACCAAAAACATATGTAAAAAAAATAATCGACAAGAGTTCAAACCTGTAACAATATTGATGTTTTCATATTTTTTTCTTTCATTTTTTTTTTTTTTTTGTATTTTATTATATACTGAATTTTGTTTAATATTTTTTTCTTGCTTAATTTTTGTTTTTTCAAGTATGAAATTTATCTTACGATTGCTTTTGTACTTACTGTATTATATTTGATTTTGTAACATTATTTAAATTTGGTCATTTATTTTCATCACATAAATGTGTACTGTATTTAGAACTTATGAAGCCCTTACTAAATTGTTTTTATTTTTTAGGAACTGTAAATTTAAAAGGCCTTATGTCACAACCGGTATGTTCTATGAAAATACTCTGTACAATATATGGCAAATTACATTCATTTTGATAATGCTTAATCATTTTTTTGATCTAACTGCCTCTTCGGGTATGACTATATTATTTTGTAGCGATGGTGATCGATTATTTGCTGATCGTCTGAATCCACCCCTGCCAGTCTCCGTTCCTATTTTAGTATACAAGTTTTCTTCGCTAGTTGGTGTAACAACTATTTTGACTTGGCTTTTGGGTCGTTCTTCAGGGCTAAATAACTTCATGTTTATTGGACTTTTCAAACTAGAACTCCTCCGGAGCTATTTAACAATGAAATGCAATAACGACAAGTGTTATAGTGTTACAAAAAAAAGATCATAAAGTTATATTTTAAAATCGATAAAATTTAGTACAAAATGTTGCTTTTACATTGAATTATACATACGTACATGTACCAGTGAGTGGTTTACGGTAGTGCAAACATATTCAGTAATAATCAATATAAATATCAATGTATATAATATATGTGTTTTGGCTTTTATAGAGCCTTGGCAAAAGCATTTACACTATATTATTATTATATAATGAGTACTTCAAATATGAAATACATAACAAAAAAACTCTTATGAAGTGATGATGATAGTAGACTAAATTTCTTGTTCAGCTACATTACCGGCCTGGGATGATCTCGAGCTCTGTAAAAAGTCAGCAAAGCTGTGCGTTTTATACAATGGTTGTGATGTACGGTACATATGTCTAATAAGCACCCAAACTCAAGTGCATCAATATGGTGACATTAATTAACAAACAGTAATTATTAATTCAGTATGTATAGTAAACATAACATTAAGTGTAATTATAATAATGATAGTTTAAAATATTAGTAAAATAGTATCTATATTTTTTAATTTTTTTTTTTTTCACTCAAATTAAATTCAGTATCTATTATAAAGAAACAGTGAAAATGTAGGGTAAAGTTTTCAAAACTGTTTGAATAGATCATTATTATGAAATCATTTTGAAAAGTACTAATCCAAAATTAGTGACTATTATTCCCAATAACAACGTGGTTAAAAAGTATAAATAATAAATGAAATGTTAATGCATTGTTGCCACTATAGATGGTCAAATTGAATGGGTTGGTGCAAAGAGAAATGGATATTGATTTAATTTTAACCGAATGGTTTGACCCTTCGATTATGAATTATTTTGAGAACGTCTTATTATGATATTTGCAAATGTAAATCAACTAAAATGATTAAAATATAGTAACGTTAAATGCGTGTATCGTATATGAAATTCAAAAAAGGTCATTATAGTATACCTACATAATATTATAATAGGTATAATATCGTAGCTACGTAATAATATACATAAACAGTTATATACCTGTGATTTCGTAGGCGTACCAATCTGTCCTGTCGTTTGTTTTATGTAACTTTTGTCGTCGAATATCTTTACTTCTCCGCCACCGGGCCTGTGTTTCACGTTGTCCCACGAGCCCACTTTGCTTTGGGCTTTTATTTCCATTTTTTGATCCTCGATCTATAATATACATCATGTGCACGCGCGCGCACACAATTAAAATGGTGTCAGTATATTATATTCATGTAGTACCATGCAGTTTCGTAAAACATTACGGTATAATGTATCAAAATATGTTTACAACGATGATGATATCCGAAAAGGATTGCAATCAATTATAATAATGTATTTTTATTTTCGTGGTATTGACAAACAACACACGTACGATATAGATTTATATAATATTATAATATGCAGATCAAAATCAACACAGACGGTGGTGTAAAACAATACGTAAAAAATTGTATTATATATGTATAAAAAAGTGACGAATAGGTGTGTGTGTGTGTACAGTATGGCATACAACACAATGCACAAACACAAAAACGCACACTTGTATATTATATTATTCGTACAAACGGTTGCAATGGTAAGCGTATTGCGATTTGCGAGTATATGATATTATTTGTATGAAATACCTACATTCCGCATACATAATACATAGGTAACGTTTCACACCTATATTTGTTTACTCACGTCATGCGATTCCGTTTCTAATAATTGTGTCGATTGGCTCTAAACAAATTAAAATATATTTGTTTTCCGTAAAAATAAAAATGCAAAAATACGCACACAACCCTCTCAATAAACAATAGTTGAGGAATTGAGGTCATTCTATAGGAAACGAATTTAAGCCGCTAACACTTAATATAATTTTTATGAAACTAATTGAGTAGGCACTTAATTTAATTGAAAAAAAATTGTTTGAAACCGCAAACGAAATTTAATTTTTTACCTATAATAATATTATATTATTATACCCGTCCACAAAATATTTTAAAAACATTTTTATAAATCAAATGTTGGTAAGGATAAATACCAACTACAAATTATTATCGTTCTTACACTGAAGAAAATCCTTGAAACAAACAATGTTTGAAATATCATTAAGAGTCTGTATATAATATATACATTTACGCGATCCTATTTTAACAAATCTAATTACTTTTCTTGATAGTTCTGTAATACCCACCACAAAAATTATAAATCAACAAGTGAAATATGCTCAGCTTATAGTTTGTACTTACGAATACACCAATATCGTAAGCCATTTTTTAGCACGTAACAGACGGGTTTAAATATATGTTAATTTGAGGTTCATTAATTTATATGTGCTTATTGGCGCATGCAATTACAAGACTATATTATTATAACATTAGTTTTAGTTATAGACGGAAACATAAATACGAGCGAATTAAATGTTAGTTTTGAATAATTTACACCTTTTTAAAGCTAATGACTGTAATACGTCTGTATGTATTATGAACCATTATTTTATTTTCCAACCATTGTTTGACATAATATTATAAAGTTTATTCATTGAAATGTATATTATTCGAATCTAAAAAAATTAACCTATCAATAGAAATAATCTTTAATTTACTTATCTGATTTTATCGAATCTTTAACATTGTTATTGACAATTATTGCTTACGTTTTGTTGTTTTGATTTTATCATTATTACATTAATTTATCTACTTATTAGAAAAGTGCACCTGCTGATTATAGAAAGAAATAGTAATAATATGTAAATTAAGTAATGTAAGCAACCATCCGAAATATTAAAAAAAAATTATTAATATTTTATGTTATTATTTATACAGTAGACGATATTATAATACACGATACAGTATACGACATTATAATACACAAGTACATATTAAAATACTATAATTACACTAAAAACTTGGTATTATGACACGTTTGTAATTTTAGTATAGATTGTAGGTAAAATCAAAAGTCGACATTACCTTAACCGCACCTCCTCCAGGAGTGTGTTTGATGTTGTCTTTAGATCCAATTTTCGGTTTTGCCTTGTCTTTGAAATCAAGTTTAACGGTTTCGATTTTTTTATCGCCACCGCCAGGTTTATGCGTTTTATTTTCAAGCGAACCTACTTTAGGTTTGGCGTTCCATTGAAGCTTGACGCTTTGAATCTGAAATAAAAACAGTCTGTATGTATCTATGTTGAATATTATATTAAATACACATTTTTAGCATTCAAAATTGATTTTTCAACGAAATAGGTTTCATTAGAAAAAAAATTAAATAGGTTTTACCCACCGATTGTTTTTCGTTAAACATTAATGTTATGCACAAAGCCACAAACAATCGTCACAATCAATTATTATTACCTTCTTGTCACCTCCACCGGGAACATATGTGTCATTTTTCGCCACGATTCTCGTACCAGATTTCCATTCTAGTTTTCTGTTTTCGATTTTCACTTGACCGCCACCCGGTTTATGGCTGGTGTTCTGAAGCGATCCGATTTTCGACCTAACCACCTTAAGATTCGGAGACGGTGCGGATCCCACTTGAACTTTGTTCATCGGCAATTCTGAAGTATAAGAAAATACAAATAAAATAGATTATATTATACCAAAAATTTATTTCGATGATGCTTCCTTACTTTTTTGGCCGATAGAAATTGCACTCTCCGGAGATTTTGGTGTGACGGCTCTAGTAGGCGTTTTCAGTTCGGATCGGTCTTTTTTCGGGATTTTACTTGGTGACTTTCCAACGTCGTTTTCAACCCGATGACCCTGAATACGAATAAATTATGTGAATTATTTACTCAGAAATTTTACAGCTTATTTCTATTTTAAAGATATGGAGACTAACTTTTGAGTTCGACGAATCTCTGAGGGGTTCATTATCTGCAAACAAATTTACAAATGTACGTATTAATTATATTGCTTATACAAAGAATTATACGTACAGTATAGTGTATAATATGTTGTATTATGCAATTAAAAAATATTGATAATATGAATAATAAGTTATAACAATACCTATGTTACTATTTGCACATAGGCTTATAGCAGAATTATTTATTGGACAATTTTTTATATCAACTGTACAAAAACTGACCAACTACCGAAAATGCAAATACGTCACTAACAGAGTGCAAAAAAAATATATAAAAATAATGTTTTAATAATGTTTTTTTTTTACCCTAATAATATGTAGGTATGAATAGTATGAGTCGTACTCAATGTAACAATATTTTACTGTGCAGCAATCTTATATTGACAAAAGTACCTTGTATTATTTTTAAAGTATCAGGCCTCGAGTTTTTAGTCTGTGTCACTAACTGTTCGTCCCTATTTCTACCGTTGTCTGTGACGGTCGTCATCATCATCTTATTCCGATCGTTTGGCTCGTATTCGCCAGCCGGCCTGGACGCGGCAACTGCGGCATAATCGCTGGCCTTACCCCCTATTTCCTCGGCTCTCGGTGGCAGCTCCCTGCTGAATGTCTTTCCGTCCGTCTTGCTGTCAACATCACCTCCACCATCCGCCCTTGAGTACTGCTGCGACTCTTTGACTGGTTTCATGTGCGTAGCCTCGAAGTGCGATTTTCTCAGTTCCGAGGCCCTGTTTCCATGTTCCGCAGCCTTTGGGACGAGAAGTTCTTTTTCCGCTTTGCGTTCGTACCGAGACTGCTGCTGCTGCTGCTGCTGTTCATAGTCTCTGGTGGTTGATCTGTCTTCTTTTTTTACATCCGGCCGGGATACGACTGATTTTCCGATAGTCCCACCGGAACCGAACTCGTTAACGACTTCCGCTTTCTTGTACTCCACCTGTCGACGGATCTCGTCCTGTGAGTCCTGTGGAATCAGCCTCCTGGTTGCTCCCATCTCCGCTGCTGCCCGTCTGTCCTCCTGCATGTCCACCGGTGGTGGCCTCCTGCTGTATTCGGTGGGTACGTCGTTCCTGCCACGTAACCCCACATCCGTCACCTTCGGAATAGCGTCCATCACGCTGTCTCGCCTTATCATCGGCGGCACGTCCCTTGGTTTCTGGCTGTTCGGAGGTGGCGGGCGCCTAGCGTCTTCGTCTTGCTGAAGCTGTTGTCTGTTGTATCGCTGTTGTTCTTGGCCTTCGGGTATTACTAACGGCGGTTGTTGCCGGCCATACGGTTGATCCTGCTGCGGCTTGCCGTACATTCCGGCACCTTGCGCTGCCGCCGCCGCCAGTCTCTGCCACTGCCTGTTTGGCTCGGCCCCTTCAATGGGCCTGCTACCAGCGTGTAACGTAGAATCCCTCCGGTTCAGTGGTGGTGGTGGTGGCTGTTGGTTAACAGAAGAGTTAACCACCACTTCTTCGTCGTCATCACCACCACTACCACTCACGGGTCTTGTGGGCCTACCGTTTTCCTGTTTGTATGGCTGTCTGTCCTCGATCCGAGTCGGCACGGGGCGACGGTCCTGCACCAATGACGGGGGTTGTTGCCTGTACTGTTGCTGTTCTTGTGGAGCTGGTGGTGGCCTTTGTTGCATGTTGTAGTACTGTGACGGTGGTGGCGGTCGTTGTTGCGGCGGTGCTGGACCGCGGACTGCGTCCGGTGGCAAAGCTTGCCGGATAAGGTTCCACGGGCTTACTTTATCTCCGGGTGTCCTCGGCTGCTGCTGTTGCTGTTGCTGAGGTGGTGGCTGCCGTTGTTGCTGCGGCCCTAGGGGCCTGTTGAGCGTGTTGTACTGGCCTTGCTGGTAGAACTCAGGTCGCTGTGGTCTCGGGTTAAAATCTGCGGGCGCTCGCTGCTGTGGCTTAGGAGGTAATGTCGTCTAACAAAGAAAACACAAACGTATTACACACACGCGCGTGCGCGCCCACTAATAACTATTTTATATTTGCGTGTGTGTGGTATATGTGTGTGTGTGTGTGTGTGTGTGTATGTATGTCTGTGTGTTTATGTGTGTATAAGTTTTTTTCACGTGCAGGATATATTTATAGTACACGTACTTTATATTTGAGATATAAATGCAAAAACAGTAATAATTATTTTTGATTGGTAATTAATCTCATGTGTTGTGAAAAACACGATCTTAATTATATATATTGTTTAATATCATACCTACCTATTTTTGATATTATAATACATGAAAATATTATACTGATCTCTTACCGTGTTCATTGGATTTCTCGTATCCGGCCCGTAACCGCCGGAGGGTTCTATTATGCTATTTCGACGATGATTATCCATAATTTTATTATAAATAAATCGTTTTATTATTTATTATATAATAATGTGTTGATTATAATATATATATTTATATATATCAAATATTTATGTATATTTATTTATTTATTTATTGTTTAAACGCGATTTCGGTGTTAAAATGTTAACATACTAGTTTACTTTATACTAAGTACGTCCGTTTCTTGCGACCACCTAAAAATTACAATTATGTTTATTTTTTGTATACAGTACATATAGCGCTTGAAAACGGTATTGAATTGTGTCGAACACTTAACTCATAATAGGTAAACTGACTGACAGTTTGCCTATATATATATTATATATGTTTATTATTTATGTATGTATGTACATTTACAAATACATATACTTAATAAACATGTATATATATATATATTTATAACTAATATGTGTGTATATATTCATAAAATGCACGAACAAAATGGGGCAGAATCGATTATTTTGTATGTTTTGTGGACGAAGAGAGGGGTCGACGACGGAAACTACTATATTTTACCAAAGCTACTGCACGTCATCCATCGATTTCCGGAGCAATATAAACTAAACGTCTGTACGCATTTAACACGGAGACCTAAAAAATGAACTGGAATTTCATATTATACTATTACAGACCTACCAAAAACCGGGGTATATGTACGTATTTAAATTTTTTGTTAGTATTTTGATTTTCTCGTTATAAAAATATTTTAAAGTGTAATCTACACTAAATAAGTAAAACTACTAAATAATAGTTTACCCCAAACTAAACATTTTAATCTGAACGATTTATGTTCTTTTTATACGAAAATATTTAGTAAAACGAATAGTTTTATTAACTAGACATAATAACGGTAGGAAGACACGAGTGAAATTTCAAAGGACGAAATTCACGAAAAAAATGTACGTATAAACATATAATATATTTCTGTTTTATTTGACTTAGTATAATACATCATTATAAAAATAACGTACCTTTTGGACGAGACGAGTATAATTTGTCCTACGAAAATTAGAGCTTCGAAATGTGTCAAAGCTCGGTAAGTTCCTGTGCTTTACTGAGCACAGTGAGTACAACTCTAAACTTCGGCGTGATCAAAATTCGCGTGCTTAGACACGCGCTAATAAAACACTATACTATATATAGGCATGACACGAACAGCTCCCGATTTTTGTGGGGTGGAGGTGGGATGGCCTTTGGGACATAGAGTGGAAGAGGCTTTTCCCTCTTTTCAGTATTTCCCCGCCTATATAAAAACACTACAAAAAATACACAAACAAATGCTAACAACCATATATACACACATGCATTTTTTCCAGAACTTATATTTTAGTGAGGCGAATATATTACATAATATATATGTATAATGTATATGTATCTTATTTGATGTTTGTTGTTTATGAAATTGGTATGAACGATAATATCTACTGTTGCTTGTCCCACTTTTACTCTTTGGCCAAAGTGATTTTTAAAATGTATTCATTCGTTTTTATTAAACTTATAAGTAAAACATATACTACAAACTCGGAGACATAAAATAAGTCTGTTAACTGTAAACAATTTTATAGAAGCTTTTATTTATAGTAATATATAGGCATATAACAAAAACCTGATACAATCACATTCGTTTTTAAAAAATCTACATTAAGAGTTATAAATTGTAAACTTGTTTCTTATTATTTTCTGATTTAAAGAGTTGAATATTGTATACTATAAAAATTGTGCGGTAACAACATAAATTAATTGAGGTAAATTAGAACAAAATTTCAAAAATTAAATTAAATAACCCTCGCCAAAAAAATGTAAAGATATGTATTTTATTGTATACGTATCAATTCAGATATTTTTCTTATGTATAGTTTGAAGTGTTTGGATTATATCTTTAGCGTACTTGAAACCCGATTTATGAGTTATGTTATTTTTATTTGAGAAAAACTCAGTAATTAATTATAGCATTACTCAAAAAGAAATTTAACTGAATGAAAATATAAAAGTAAAAATATATATTTAAATATAAATAATAATTTAGATACAAATATTAATATTACCTCAGTATTAAATATTAATAGATACACTTAAGATATACTATGGGTACCTTGGTCGATAATCACGGTGGTTTTTATTTTTATATAATGTTATGTTTATTTTCAATATATATGTATAAGTAATTAATATAACGAGGAATATGCAGCGGTGAAAAGTACTCATAATAATTCCGTATTAATTAATATTAAATTATATATTTATTATTAAAATCCACGGTTATTTTATAAGCTTATGATTGAAATGGTGAATTGGATTATTTTTTTGAATATTAAAATAATTAACTTAAATTGTATAGTTGATATTCAGGAAACCGGGGTGTATGCCTAATTTTGTATGCGCGTGTACAAACATGCTTGATTGAAAGCTATACAGTCGGCATTTTAGTTAATGGCATAAAATATATTTAATACTTAATGTAAACCAATTTGAATATGTAGGTTATAACTTAAAATGCTGGTACATGTTCTAGTTTAACTGACAACGAGGGCTGTTTTTACGTTTTTTAATATAAAGAAAAAAATAGTAGTATAAAGTGAAGGCGCTGCCTTGGTAATAAAATATTGACATGCAATCCTGTAATAACAGCGTAATCTCCTGTTTAGCAAATATCCACCCTCCCCTTTTGCCATTATTATTAGCTTCTGGAAGAATACACCACAGAACACTGTGGATATTAATAACAATAAATTGAGTCCTGCGTAGGTAAGCAACGAGCATTTTAACGACTGTAGACAGTGAAATAAGACTATTATAATAATAAACCTTACCAGTTACCACAGGTTTTTGGCTCATATGGGAAGTACAACGATTTAATTAAATTCAAACATATTAGGCAAATGTTACAATCTAAATTATTATTATTTAATAACCATACCATATGAACAATTTGTATAAATATTAAAATGTATTTATTTTTAACCAATATAGCATATATACATTATATACAATGTATATCAATATACATTGCAATAATTATTTGAATTATATATAATTTTAAGTTGTAATGTTTGTCTTATATTATTATAATTTATCATAATATTATAATAATGTGTCCATGGTTTCTTAAAAATGTTAACTAGTTCAAATTGTTTTATTATTATTATTTATTAATTGCTTTCGCATCATTTTTTCATTAAGTTATATACAACTTTGTATCTTAATATCTTATAAAATAATCTTCTGAAGATTACAAAAACTATATACCAAAAATATAAAGTGTGACGTCCGTATAATTAGTTATTTTAAATATAATATGTACAATGTACATTTTATACTCAAACAGGTGTAGGTGCAATAAAATATTTTCTGAGCAAATGTTTTATCGTGAATATGATTATATATATACTATTTAATGATATATGAAAGTAATATACAATTAAAAACAATTTTTATAAATATGGAGTCGTTAATTATGAAACTCATAATTTAATTGGGTTATAAATGTTAATAATTAATTGCGAACTACTTCCAAGAAAGCTAAAATAATTCATAAAAGATTTCACAAAAACTCTATATGGTCACCAAAATTCACTTTTTCCAATCATGCTTCTCTCTGTATTACTATATAATATATTTATATAGAAACCTACTGAACTCTAATTAATACTTTACACAAAACTGGACCAGCATTTTTATCTAATGAGTAATTAGTAATAAGGAATAGCAAAAAAAGTTTTTTTACGATAGATATATGTTTAACCTATAAACGGGTTTTATTTTTTGCCATATATTAATATTATTAAATAACCTGTCAAATGCTTATAACAAATCAATATTTTACACTAAAATGGTTTCATTAATACTTATTACGAAAAAAAAAATACAAACATGAATAAAATTAAATAACTAACATTCTAATTAATAACTACAATGTTACCACTTATAGAAAACAATGTGTAATATTCACATAATATACTCATAATATGACAGCATAAATTTTTACTTAATACTATATAAATATTAAACATAGTTAATTACAACAAACAACGTTTTATGGTTTATGGTTGTACCATAAAAGAGCAACAGAAACCTTTATATTCTGACGTACCATTTTCATACTGCGAATATGATAAAAAAACACGCGTTTTTACTTACATTAAGAACTTTAAAAACTATATAATTTGTACATATAGGTATACAATTTTATTTTTATAATTTTAATGTCATAATTTTAAAACTCCTAGTTTCGTGCAATACACATCACATTATTATGTTATTTAATAACTCTCGTTGAACTCATTTTGTACCTACGAATACAATAGTATACAAAAATAAATGGTAAATGATAAATTCGTAAATAATAAAAAAAAATTTTTTCTTCTTATCAACTAGACAAGCTATGAACGTATACAGCTTAATATATTAGTCTTATAACACGGAGTTACTTATAAAATGCTTGTGCACATCATATTATAAATGTATTGTAGATTAACTTCACCGCTCGACTGATGACTTTTTTTACAACGATTTACGTAACCTAATGATGTGCATTTATATTGATTCATTGTTTGCATACATAACAGTACGTGAATTTTACTAAGTAACTGACTAGATTAATACTACCAAAATATAAAATATAAATTTATTGTTGTAGCGTTTAACACACATTTGATTGTTCATATATATTATGGGTTTTACACTTTGAAAGAATCTTTTTATTTAAATTTAAAAGCATAATATCGTGTACATCACGTTAAAATTTAAATAGAATAATACATTTATGTTTAATAGAGATTCACACTTACTATTTTGCCAAGCGCAAGGTCTGCTTAAATTTCCGTTAGTCGCTACAGGTGAGATCTCGTTCTCAAATTGAATAGTTGATATTTGTTCTGGCGTCTGCTGGATATAACTCTTGATCGGACTAGCATTTTCTAAAATAAAAATTTAACTTTAACCTCAAATAATAATAATAATTAATATCTTCTCTAACCATATTCAAGCATTTGTAAATATTTTGAATGTTTTAGTAGTGACAATATACTAATTAACTATGGTAGTACTTTTTGAGTGTCAGTATTTTGAAAAATAATTTAAAAAATCAAGGCTAAAAGTCCGATTGTTTGTTTATAAATATATATTATGCCTATACCTCAAAGTTTTACATATTGGTTTGGCTTAAGAATGTTGAGGTCATTTCATTCAGATATTCAAAACAATAATATAAACACGGACACGCTGAATATTATATTTATATTTGCTTGAGCTAATATTGATCACAAAATTGTTGACAAGTTTAAGTTTTTTATATTTCTGAGTGGTTCTTACTTGTCAATAGAAATTTTTACTTTTTACGCAAATGCATATTTTATAGTTACTTATACCACTCATTGCAGAATAGTATATTTTGTAATATTTAAATAATAATAATATAATATATATTATATATGATTTACTAAGATGATTGAAATTCATTTTGTTATTCTTTAACACTTAAGTTTTAGTAGAAAAAAATTTACCATGTGACTATATTTATAAGATCACTAAAAACTGAGTAAAAAATAATTTTAAAAGCAAAATAAACTAATGACTTTTGAATATTTTACGAAAAAAAATTAGTTTATATTATTTACACATATACACGTACCTAAAATGATTCGAGTTACCTACTAACGTTCTGAATTAATATGAAAGAACATATATATATTATTATTATTAAAAATTACAATCATTATTGAAAAATATTTGAAAATTCAGTAAAAAAATGTTATTTATGAGACTCAATTCCAAAAATTGTAATTAATGATAATATTACGACATTTAATTTACGTTCCCCCTCCTCGTTCAATAACACTTTAATCTATATATGTATATATATATAATATATATATATATATTATTTAAACACCACTCACTTATCGTTACATCTCAAAAAACGACAAAACGTATAAACCTGAAATTTTAAAAATCGGTTTCTCTAAATGACTCTAGATGTGCAATAAGAAGGGATTTTAAAAAATGTTGGCCCCATGCAATGCAGGGTAATTCAGCGTACAGCTAAAACTACCCTAATGATTCATTTGAAATGTTGAGGGAATGTACTTACATTACTATGTATACTATATGAAATACTATACTAACTATGAAAGGAATTTCGCACTTTTAAGGGTTCAAATAATTTTTGGCTCCGGACTAGATGTATATATTTTTTCCTTTTGGTTACCAAGGAAATATTTTATTTTGTTTTATATGTTGATTTTATGATAACCAATTCGGATGTATGTAAATTAATAAGGTATAAATTATAATAAAATAAAATAAATATCATGAGAATATAAGATTAATTGTGCTTTTTTCAACTAAACATTTTTTTACATTGAAATAGTATTAATTGCTTCAATTAAAATAGTAAAATATCTACCGGACGAAGCCGGATACTTCAGCTAGTATGATATAAATAGGGAAGTTTTTTTTTGACTAGATAACCAATAGGAATAAAAAAAATAATAATAAAAAATGAGTATATTATATTTAATGAGTGTAACAGCACAAACAATTTTTTTTTTTATTTTGACTAAATGAACTTTTGACCGAATGTGTAACAAGTGTGCGAATCATTACAAACATTTTACAATTTTTATTGATTACTGAATTATAAGTTATCTTGAATTATCGGCGCTCATCATGGACTCTCGTCACGTTTAATGGTAGAACAAGGAGTAGAATATTATCATCAATAATGTAGTACGCAATACGCATGCATATGAATATTTTTTTACAGCTCATTATTTTAGAGTATAATTTAATTAGGAAGTATAGTTATATACTTATATATACGAAAACATTAAATTAAAATGAAAAAATCGTATATTACTTAGCATTAAAATGGAAAAAGAATATAAAATTGATAGAATGGTAGAATATTGGTTATTAACTATATCGTTTCAATAAAACTAAAGATGAAGCAATGCAGTAACAACTTACGAGGCTTATAAACGAGTAATGATGAATATAATTATACCTATGATCTATATAGCTGTATATTATAGACATACCTAATATATAATTGAAAACACTAGTCACACTGTCACACTAGTCACTGTAACTATCGATTCGTGTTTTTTTTTTAAGATACATCAGACCTTTAGAGCTTTTTCATTTCAAACATTATCATTTTGCTAACAATAAACCTAACTTGGATCGTCAGAGGCCGGGTTCGAACTGGCGACTTGAAATGTAAATAATGACTTGATTCGGGTAACCAAAACGTGATGTAGAATTTTTTTGCAACATAATAATTGATTTAAGTATACAGCACAATATTATAATATTACGCGTACCGTATTTGTTTCGTAGAAACAGTTGGTCGAGCGCAGGCGCGGTACTACACTGGACGGGCATCGCGGACGGGACTTTACGCGAAAAGCGGGACTTCGACAAGGGTAGATTCGGTGGACAGCGAACGACGCGACTGTGCGAACAAAACGGCGGACGATCCGAGAGGTAATAGCGATCGCGAGAGCACCGGATCGAGCACGAGAACCACGATCGGACGCAGATTGATAAATGCAATACGATCGTATACCGATATAATACGCCGACTGCACGGCGACGCTGACGTTTGACGCGTCATTTCAACGCGGTACAAAGGATTTCACGTAACAACCGGTATACCGCCGCTAAGGACTGTAATACGTTTTTTTTCTTCTACTTTTTCTTACTATTTTGTCCCGGCCTTGGTGGAAAAAGTGAAGTGCGCGTTGCGAAAGAAGGGAAAACGGTTTTTGCCGTTGTTGATGATATAATTATTATTATTATTATTGTTATTTCTTTTCAAAGCCGCGTGTGCTCGGGAAAGTCGTAGCGGTTTATTATGGACAGAGTCGCAGACCTGTTGTGTACTTCGGCCCGGATGCGGCTCGGCGGTTATCTGCGAGTGCAACGTATCGTCATAATTAATAATAATATACACTGCTATACACACCAACCGTTTATAAAGGACACCGTTGATTTACTTGGCTCGTGCCCGAGCTCGCTTCATATAATGTTCTCGGTATTTTTTTACAGTCCCGACAATCGGGACGACGTATAAACGGGTTAGACGACTATTTTTCTATTTATACTACCGATCTTTAAAACTTTTTTTTAAATTTCTTTTTAAATCATCATAATTTATACCTGGTACAACTGTTTTAAATCCAACTTTATGACTGTTCATCTTTTTTAAGCTGAGCTTTAGAAATAGGGAGCTCAATGCGTTTCGTAAAAAAAAAAAATAAATATAATACAGCAAAATTAATAAGAAAATAATAAAAACATAATTTTAGAGTGGACGACATCACTGTATCAGGCACGGGTTGTTGGGTAGACGCTTTGGATAGGCAAATGGCGCAGAGCAGTGGCGTTTTAAACTCTAGAAGCGGGGAAGGAGACTCAGAGGTCCCGATTGTGGGTGGGAATCGAGTTGAACTCTGAAGTGCAGCTAATAACTAAAAATGCTCTCGTTTCTGAGCGATTACGTGCTTTTGAAAGATTCCAACTCTGAATTCATGTTTTTATCGCTAGAGTGTATACAATTATATTATGCGTACGTGTATGTAAAAATAGATTTTGTTCTTTATAGCTTTAAATCTGTTAAGCTTCAACTACTTTTAAGCTGTATTTTTACTGTTAAAGTATACGATAAATTATTATAATTGGTAAAGCTATATTATCCAGCAACGAGGAAAAAGAGCGGTGCGTTCGTCGGAATACAACAATTTACAGTTTACTTGAATAATCCAATCGAAATATTGACCTAGCCACCCTATGTCTTAGAACTCATTGTAGATGCAAAATAAGAAAATCAAGGTGAATCACATGAGCGTTAGTTGAAGGAAAGCGTCGTTTTAAAACGTTTGCCCAGAATTATATTTTGCCTTAATCCGGCTCTTGTGTATATATAACTGTGTGTATAATATATACGTGCGAAGGAAAGTCAGCGTTAATTGTCCGAAAACACGCGGTGTTTGAGCGCAAGCGAGAGACCGAGCAGGATATATAATAATTATACACTGTGTAAAATAGTAATAATAACAACGCACAAATAGTTTTAAACGGGAAACAACGTATTATGTTGTCGTTTTAATTCGAACCGCCGGTAAATTACGTGTTACATTGTCATCAAAGCGAAAACAACGAGGCGGCGGCGGCGCACCGATCACTATAATATGTCTACAGTCTACACACACATAATGATTAAAGCACTGCCGTTCGATGTGTTGTGCATGCAAAAATTACTTTGTTAGACTTGTTGAGAGAGCTCCTTGTTAATGTGATATTATTTTTATTATTATTATTATTATTATTCGACCGTGCGCACGCGTTTCTGTTATTGCCATGTTATCGCACTTGTTATTTTTGTATGGGAATAGTCAAATAATTGCACATCTTACGTAAATTATAATAGTCGAATTGTCCTCGGGTCAAAAACAGCTGTTAGTCGAACTACACTTTATCCCGATTTAAACGATGGTCATAAAAATATTCCATAGCTTTAGATTGTTTTCATTCAAAATGCATAGGCTATTATTTATTCTATTAAATAAGGTTTATTTTTTCGAAAATGTTTCTTAAACCGTGAACAATTTGACCATCAACTGTTTTTGACCGGAGAGCAATATTCGACTAAAATGAGTGCAGTTTGACCTTACCCCATTGTATAACGTTCATGTGTAGTACGCGTTCAAAATACGTCCTGGTACACCGATATGGTGATATATCACCGATCTCTAACTTTGATTCCGACTCCAGTTCGTCCCGTTGAAACACTACCAAATGTCCGGTAAACACCATAGGTCTAAAAAATGTTCATGCTTAAATATATTTTAAGTTAAAGCTTAAGCACTTTCAATAACACAACACGATTATGAATTTTAAAATAATTCTCTATGTTTATGATTAATAGTTATAGATATTATTATAAACCTAACAATTCTGTAGTTAAAAATTGTTTAAAAAATGCAATGTTTTTTTCATATTTTTTCGAGCTAAGATATTCTCTTTGCAGTAGCATTACAAGACTTCCCGTCCCCTTCAATCCAGCCGTAAAGGTATACTTATTGTATTAATTTTAAACAGGTTGTAAATATTCGTTTTATTTTCAATAAAATATAATTAAATAAAAAGGATATTCTTAAATTCTTGATAAATATTTCAATCAGTAATAATATGTATAGATTATTATCGCAACCCTAGGTCGTACATGATATTCTTGCCCCTCTTACGCGGTTGGCGACAGCCAGTTGTAATAGTATAACTGCAGCGATTGAACTCGTTTTAAGACTATAATGGCGTTTAGTTAAAAAAATAGGCGAACGTGCGCTGGAAATAGATTTTAATATGTCTTTATTGAAGCGTGACGATTAGAAGATTAATTTTATATTATGTACCTACACGCGTCCCGTGCACGTACGACGCCGCTTTCTCGCCGTAATTTAGATGACTGGTCTGAACGGCCGTATACGCCCAAGTATATATACGTACAAATACACTTATTACGAGTTACGACTTGCCTGTTAATCCCTGTTATCATCAATTACATATCTAAATCGTTCGTGACTTATAAACGTAACCGAGACCATTCCCACGATTATGAGACACGTTTTTCTGCGACAAATTTCTAATATTATTTTATGTTTCTTTTCGAATACTCATGTTTATGTACTGTGAATTTGTGGCGATGCCATAATAATTGCATGAACATAATAATATTCAAAAGCCACTGAGACAATTTTGTGATACATTCTTACGTATAAGCTACGGTCACTGGCATTTAAGTGATGCATTATCTATAAACTCATGTAAGAAGTGCGTAAGCATTTTTTTTCCAATACGTCTGTCCACCAATAAAATACCGCATTGAAACGACACAGGCACAGAACCAGAATAATCGGAAGTGAAAGTGGACCTTAGAGCTTAGATCTTTCAAAGGCTTCATATTATTTTTTATGATCACAACTTTTAAGTCGCATTAAATATATAAATTGCAAAAAAAGCTGAGTGATTAGAAAATGTATGTGGAATATTTATAATTTTGGTGTCATTTTTATTGTCCTTGTTAATTTTAAAAATGTTCGGTGATTCAAGAAGAAAATTGCTGGATAGACATTTAAGATATTAATTGGTGCTTCGAAACGAAAAATAAAAGATTATAAAAAAGTTTGAAAGTTAGACGTTTCTTGATTAATTCTCGAATTATTAAATAATATTAATATATTTTAGGTTGACATCATGACATTATACCTCAATAATGGCATTTTTTTGAAAACATAACTACAATTTACAACCGACCTTCCAAGACTTAAGTCCGTATCTAAACGCACGACTATCTCTCTTTGGTATACAGAGAAAAAGTTTGCATAATACTTTTCATAAGTCACAAGTCATAAGTCCTAACGAAAATTATATGTAAATATACACATGTAGGCATGCAAAATAGATGTTTATGCAGGTGCAAAACTTTAAATAACTAAGAAACTATACTATACGCGTGTATAAATATTAATTACCGAAAGAACTATTATGTATTACAGACTTATTATATTCACACGATGTAATTCGAAATCAAGTACTTTATAATAAGTGTCCAGTGAGACTCAGTGTGAGTGTTTCAAGTCGAAGCTATGGGTAAAAAATAGTAGGCTTCGCCTTAATAATATAATGTGAGTAAATTAAACGGATTAAATATAAGAATGCGAGAGAATGAACACGTCTAACGTCACGGGAGTTAGGCGTGTGAGGTCGGACGGTCGATCGTTATCGGTTGGGGGTCTAGTTAAATAGTTTTCAATTGGTAAATAAAACTATTTACTGCAGTGTTCAACATTCTGCGGTCTGAATAGTAATAGACTGATGGTGAAATTAAGGAGAATTGATCTCGAATTCACCCTAATTTTATTTTATTTTTATTTTTTGTTTAGAAAACGTCATCATGGCGTGTGCTTACAGTGTTTCGAAACAACAAAAACAAAATAAGTTGGTACAATGCGTGAATCTTAAGGTAGATTTCCAAGGTTAAGACTCATGATAATATTAAACCCTCTATATGCTCTTTGTTTATTGTTTACTGAGTGTACAACAAACCATTATGTATTTATAGTATAAGTATATTATAATATACAATTTAAAATGTATAAAGCATATAATTTATTAAAATGTTCTCAAAAATGTTCAAAATAGTTTATTACTAAGTCATTTGTCTACTACAATATGTGTTTTTAAAAACGTTTCTATTGTCTGTTCTACGAATAATAAATCAATTAGCACCTAAACGTTTAACTGAATAATATACTATACAAGGACCCTTCAGGATTTCGTTTTAGGATGACGGTCAAACAGATAAATACGTACGTGTATATAAATATTGTACTATACATTTATATGTATACTTAACAATGTACCTTGCATGAGTAAAATAGTTATGACAAGGTCTCATAAAACAAATGTAACACTACGTCTATGCGATCCATAACGAAAATATCATAGAACGAATACATCGGAAACACTAAAAACATTTTACATTCACGTAATTTAGCCACATATGGCCATATGATGGATACTCAATATATATAAGTTATATTTGAGGTACAAAAACAGACCACTGAAGACGAAATTTTTCAAAAGTTGATTCTCTTCACCGAAAGTATACCTACCGAGAATCTATTAAACTCTGGCGAAAAAAATTAGATGTAGGTATTCAATGAAAAAACACGATATTAATGGAAAATAATTGCACACATCATCATTAAGGTGTAAATATTTGTAATTTCCACTGTGAAATAGTTCAATAATGCACATTTCATATTTAATCCTAATGTTACACATATTTTTTAATTCAATTTTAATTCGAGATTTTATTTCTACCACACTTTATTTTTTACCATTTATTGTTAACTTTGATTAATTATTTATAGCCAATCTAATTTAATCAGGAGCTTTTTATTTCACGGTATAATTGATTTATATTTGGTCGAACATAATGATCTATGTATTCCTAAAAGTTTTCGTGATATTTTTCTAATTTTGCAGTGCAAAGCTTTTAGTCCTTAATATTTGGCCTTGAATATCAATATCAATAACTATAAGTATAACTATTAACATTTTTTTTCAATATTATGTAGAAAAAAAACGGTAATACAGTAAACCACTATAAATATTAACATTGTGCGTTACCTTGAAACGTCAAAAAAAATATACCACCTACGGTTTAGAAGCAAATTGATATAATCAGTTCGAAAAAGGGTGAAACTTCTTGGTAAGGTGAGACTCCATGGTCAGGTGAAATATAGGGATGAATTAATTGCTGTATTTTTCATTTTAAATTGAAATCCATGTACTATATATCTCTTAAAAAAAATCCATTTTGAGTGAAAAGGTCGAGTGCTTCAATTTCAATATTTAATGATAGTTAGTATAGTAGGTAGTAGAACAGAATCAAATATCTTAATAAGATAGGCTTATAAATTGTATAAGCATAATTTTATAAATTATAAGTACCGATTTAAGAACAGGAAAATTAATACAATTATGTACGTAATAAGAAATTGTATTTTTATTAATTTTTCCCTTGAATTTAATTTGAATACTCTAATTTTTATAATTATTAAAATTAAGTTAATTTATAAAATATTTATAATTAGATTTGTAGTTCTAATCGAGACTCTGTTATAGTATATATCTCATATACTTAAATATATATAAATGGGTGATACTGCTGTTAAGTTTGTTAAGATATAGAGATCTTATTGCAGTAAGTCTCACTTTTTATTAAAAATCTAGAATATTATTAGGCACCTGAAGGCAATTTTATCACAATAACCATACGAACCGAATAGCTATAAATGCACTTAATTTAATATTACTATTATATGTGAGCATATTTTAACCTGGGAAAATCTTATTAAATCTCGAACACACAATCGAGTACATTAATTCAACAACAATTATGAGATTTCTATTAAATGCTATTATCGATATATCGGTATATTATGTATATTTCGACTACCAATGATAAACAATAACAACCATATCTTGTATCCTTGAAGAATAAACAAGTGGATAGTTAGTACGTGGTGACGAAAATACTAGACGGTGCAGGTATCGATTCTCAACCTCGGTTGAAGTTTTTTGCAATTTTTTGATCTGTTATTCTCAGTTCATCGGAAAACTGTTGAGAAAAACAAAAAAAATATCTGCACTAAGTGCCAATTAGACGAAATTTCCTTTCAGA